>JARGCV010000329.1:0-380000 GCA_034064705.1 Bothrops alternatus
TCATCTTCCTTCCTTCTCCATCTCCTTTCCCCTTCAATCTTCCTTCCTCCCATCTCCATCCCTTCCCCTTCAATCTCTCTCACCTTCCTTCCTTCCTCCTTCAATCTCCTTCCTTGTCCATCTCCTTCCTCTGCCCTTCAATCTTCCTTCCTTCCTTCCTTCCATTTCCATCTCCATCCCTTCCCCTTCAATCTCTCTCTCCTTCCTTTCCCCTTCATCTTCCTTCCTACTCCATCTCCTTTCCCCTTCAATCTTCCTTCCTTCCATCTCCATCCCTTCCCCTTCAATCTCTCTCTCCTTCCTTCCTTCCTTCCCCCTTCAATCTCCTTCCTTCTCCATCTTCTTTCTTTCTCCTTCAATCGTCCTTCCTTCTTTCCATCTCCATCTCCATCCCTTCCCCTTCAATCTCTCTCTCCTTCCTTCCTTCCTTCCCCCTTCAATCTCCTTCCTTCCTTCCTTCCCCCTTCAATCTCCTTCCTTCTCCATCTCCTTCCTTTCCCCTTCATCTTCCTTCCTTCCTTCCATTTCCATCTCCATCTCCATCCCTTCCCCTTCAATCTCTCTCTCCTTCCTTTCCCCTTCATCTTTCTTCCTTCCTTCCATTTCCATCTCCATCCCTTCCCCTTCAATCTCTCTCTCCTTCCTTCCCCTTCATCTTCCTTCCTTCTCCATCTCCTTTCCCCTTCAGTCTTCCTTCTTTCCATCTCCATCCCTTCCCCTTCAATCTCTCCTTCATTCCCCCTTCAATCTCCTTCCTTGTCCATCTCCTTCCTTTCCCCTTCAATCTTCCTTCCTTCCTTCCTTCCATTTCCATCTCCATCCCTTCCCGTTCAATCTCTCTCTCCTTCCTTCCTTCCTTCCTTCCTTCCTTCCTTCCCTCCCCCTTCAATCTCCTTCCTTCTCCATCTCCTTCCTTTCCCCTTCATCTTCCTTCCTTCCTTCCCCCTTCAATCTCATTCCTTGTCCACCTCCTTCCTTTCACCTTCAATCTTCCTTCCTTCCTTCCATTTCAATCTCCATCCCTTTCCCTTCAATCTCTCTCTCCTTCCTTCCTTCCTTCCTTCCTTCCTTCCTTCCTTCCTTCCCCCTTCAATCTCCTTCCTTCTCCATCTCCTTTCCCCTACAATCTTCCTTCCTTTCATCTCCATCCCTTCCCCTTCAATCTCTCTCTCCTTCCTTCCTTCCTCCCTTCCCCCTTTAATCTCCTTCCTTGTCCATCTCCTTCCTTTCCCCTTCAGTCTTCCTTTCTTCCTTCCATCTCCATCTCCATTCCTTCCCCTTCAATCTCTCTCCTTCCTTCCTTCCTTCCTTCCTTCCTTCCTTCCTTCCTTCCACCTTCAATCTCCTTCCTTCTTCATCTTCTTCCTTTCCCCTTCAAACTTCCTTCCTTCCATCTCCATCTCCATCCCTTCCCCTTCAATCTCTCTCTCCTTCCTTCCTTCCTTCCTTCCCCCTTCAATCTCCTTCCTTGTCCATCTCCTTCCTTTCCCCTTCAATCTTCCTTCCTTCCTTCCTTCCATTTCCATCTCCATCCTTTCCCCTTCAATCTCTCTCTCCTTCTTTTCCCCTTCATCTTCCTTCCTTCTCCATCTCCTTCCCCCTTCAATCTCCTTCCTTCCTTCCTTCCCCCTTCAATCTCCTTCCTTCTCCATCTCCTTCCTTTCCCCTTCATCTTCCTTCCTTCCTTCCATTTCCATCTCCATCTCCATCCCTTCCCCTTCAATCTCTCTCTCCTTCCTTTCCCCTTCATCTTTCTTCCTTCCTTCCATTTCCATCTCCATCCCTTCCCCTTCAATCTCTCTCTCCTTCCTTTCCCCTTCATCTTCCTTCCTTCTCCATCTCCTTTCCCCTTCAGTCTTCCTTCTTTCCATCTCCATCCCTTCCCCTTCAATCTCTCCTTCATTCCCCCTTCAATCTCCTTCCTTGTCCATCTCCTTCCTTTCCCCTTCAATCTTCCTTCCTTCCTTCCTTCCATTTCCATCTCCATCCCTTCCCGTTCAATCTCTCTCTCCTTCCTTCCTTCCTTCCTTCCTTCCTTCCCTCCCCCTTCAATCTCTTTCCTTCTCCATCTCCTTCCTTTCCCCTTCATCTTCCTTCCTTCCTTCCCCCTTCAATCTCATTCCTTGTCCACCTCCTTCCTTTCACCTTCAATCTCCTTCCTTCCTTCCATTTCAATCTCCATCCCTTTCCCTTCAATCTCTCTCTCCTTCCTTCCTTCCTTCCTTCCTTCCTTCCCCCTTCAATCTCCTTCCTTCTCCATCTCCTTTCCCCTACAATCTTCCTTCCTTTCATCTCCATCCCTTCCCCTTCAATCTCTCTCTCCTTCCTTCCTTCCTCCCTTCCCCCTTTAATCTCCTTCCTTGTCCATCTCCTTCCTTTCCCCTTCAGTCTTCCTTTCTTCCTTCCATCTCCATCTCCATTCCTTCCCCTTCAATCTCTCTCCTTCCTTCCTTCCTTCCTTCCTTCCTTCCACCTTCAATCTCCTTCCTTCTCCATCTTCTTCCTTTCCCCTTCAAACTTCCTTCCTTCCATCTCCATCTCCATCCCTTCCCCTTCAATCTCTCTCTCCTTCCTTCCTTCCTTCCTTCCCCCTTCAATCTCCTTCCTTGTCCATCTCCTTCCTTTCCCCTTCAATCTTCCTTCCTTCCTTCCTTCCATTTCCATCTCCATCCTTTCCCCTTCAATCTCTCTCTCCTTCTTTTCCCCTTCATCTTCCTTCCTTCTCCATCTCCTTTCCCCTTCAATCTTCCTTCCTTCCATCTCCATCCCTTCCCCTTCAATCTCTCTCTCCTTCCTTCCTTCCCCCTTCAATCTCCTTCCTTGTCCATCTCCTTCCTTTCCCCTTCAATCTTCCTTCCTTCCATCTCCATCCCTTCCCCTTCAATCTCTCTCTCCTTCCTTCCTTCCTTCCCCCTTCAATCTCCTTCCTTCCTTCCTTCCCCCTTCAATCTCCTTCCTTGTCCATCTCCTTCCTTTCCCCTTCAATCTTCCTTCCTTCCATCCATCTCCATCTCCATCCCTTCCCCTTCAATCTCTCTCTCCTTCTTTCCTTCCTTCCCCCTTCAATCTCCTTCCGTCCTTCCTTCCCCCTTCAATCTCCTTCTTTGTCCATCTCCTTCCTTCCCCTTCAATCTTCCTTCCTTCCATCCTTCCTTCCATTTCCATCTCCATCCTTTCCCCTTCAATCTCTCTCTCCTTCCTTTCCACTTCATCTTCCTTCCTTCTCCATCTCCTTTCCACTTCAATCTTCCTTCCTTCCATCTCCATCCCTTCCCCTTCAATCTCTTTCTCCTTCCTTCCTTCCCCCTTCAATCTCCTTCCTTGTCCATCTCCTTCCTTTCCCCTTCAATCTTCCTTCCTTCCTTCCTTCCCCTCCAATCTTCCTTCCTTCCATCTCCTCCCCTTCAATCTCTCTCTCCTTCCTTCCTTCCCCCTTCAATCTCCTTCCTTGTCCATCTCCTTCCTTTCCCCTTCAATCTTCCTTCCTTCCATCTCCATCCCTTCCCCTTCAATCTCTCTCTCCTTCCTTCCTTCCTTCCCCCTTCAATCTCCTTCCTTCTCCATCTTCTTCCTTTCCCCTTCAATTGTCCTTCCTTCCTTCCATCTCCATCTTCATCCCTTCCCCTTCAATCTCTCTCTCCTTCCTTCCTTCCTTCCCCTTCAATCTCCTTCCTTCCTTACTTCCCCCTTCAATCTCCTTCCTTCTCCATCTCCTTCCTTTCCCCTTCAATCGTCCTTCCTTCCATCCATCTCCATCTCCATCCCTTCCCCTTCAATCTCTCTCTCCTTCTTTCCTTCCTTCCCCCTTCAATCTCCTTCCGTCCTTCCTCCCCCCTTCAATCTCCTTCTTTGTCCATCTCCTTCCTTTCCCCTTCAATCTTCCTTCCTTCTTTCCATTTCCATCTCCATCTCCATCTCAATCCTTTCCCCTTCAATCTCTCTCTCCTTCCATTCCCCTTCATCTTCCTTCCTTCTCCATCTCCTTTCCCCTTCAATCTTCCTTCCTCCCATCTCCATCCCTTCCCCTTCAAACTCTCTCTCCTTCCTTCCTTCCTCCTTCAATCTCCTTCCTTGTCCATCTCCTTCCTCTGCCCTTCAATCTTCCTTCCTTCCTTCCTTCCATTTCCATCTCCATCCCTTCCCCTTCAATCTCTCTCTCCTTCCTTCCTTCCTTCCCCCTTCAATCTCCTTCCTTCTCCATCTTCTTCCTTTCCCCTTCAATCGTCCTTCCTTCTTTCCATCTCCATCTCCATCCCTTCCCCTTCAATCTCTCTCTCCTTCCTTCCTTCCTTCCCCCTTCAATCTCCTTCCTTCCTTCCTTCCCCCTTCCATCTCCTTCCTTCTCCATCTCCTTCCTTTCCCCTTCATCTTCCTTCCTTCCTTCCATTTCCATCTCCATCTCCATCCCTTCCCCTTCAATCTCTCTCTCCTTCCTTTCCCCTTCATCTTCCTTCCTTCCTTCCATTTCCATCTCCATCCCTTCCCCTTCAATCTCTCTCTCCTTCCTTTCCCCTTCATCTTCTTTCCTTCTCCATCTCCTTTCCCCTTCAATCTTCCTTCTTTCCATCTCCATCCCTTCCCCTTCAATCTCTCCTTCCTTCCCCCTTCAATCTCCTTCCTTGTCCATCTCCTTCCTTTCCCCTTCAATCTTCCTTCCTTCCTTCCATTTCCATCTCCATCCCTTCCCCTTCAATCTCTCTCTCCTTCCTTCCTTCCTTCCTTCCTTCCTTCCTTCCTTCCTTCCTTCCTTCCTTCCTTCCTTCCTTCCCTCCCCCTTCAATCTCCTTCCTTCTCCATCTCCTTCCTTTCACCTTCAATCTTCCTTCCTTCCTTCCATTTCCATCTCCATCCCTTCCCCTTCAATCTCTCTCTCCTTCCTTCCTTCCTTCCTTCCTTCCTTCCTTCCTTCCATCCTTCCTTCCATTTCCATCTCCATCCTTTCCCCTTCAATCTCTCTCTCCTTCCTTTCCACTTCATCTTCCTTCCTTCTCCATCTCCTTTCCACTTCAATCTTCCTTCCTTCCATCTCCATCCCTTCCCCTTCAATCTCTTTCTCCTTCCTTCCTTCCCCCTTCAATCTCCTTCCTTGTCCATCTCCTTCCTTTCCCCTTCAATCTTCCTTCCTTCCTTTCTTCCCCTCCAATCTTCCTTCCTTCCATCTCCTCCCCTTCAATCTCTCTCTCCTTCCTTCCTTCCCCCTTCAATCTCCTTCCTTGTCCATCTCCTTCCTTTCCCCTTCAATCTTCCTTCCTTCCATCTCCATCCCTTCCCCTTCAATCTCTCTCTCCTTCCTTCCTTCCTTCCCCCTTCAATCTCCTTCCTTCTCCATCTTCTTCCTTTCCCCTTCAATTGTCCTTCCTTCCTTCCATCTCCATCTTCATCCCTTCCCCTTCAATCTCTCTCTCCTTCCTTCCTTCCTTCCCCTTCAATCTCCTTCCTTCCTTACTTCCCCCTTCAATCTCCTTCCTTCTCCATCTCCTTCCTTTCCCCTTCAATCGTCCTTCCTTCCATCCATCTCCATCTCCATCCCTTCCCCTTCAATCTCTCTCTCCTTCTTTCCTTCCTTCCCCCTTCAATCTCCTTCCGTCCTTCCTCCCCCCTTCAATCTCCTTCTTTGTCCATCTCCTTCCTTTCCCCTTCAATCTTCCTTCCTTCTTTCCATTTCCATCTCCATCTCCATCTCCATCCTTTCCCCTTCAATCTCTCTCTCCTTCCATTCCCCTTCATCTTCCTTCCTTCTCCATCTCCTTTCCCCTTCAATCTTCCTTCCTCCCATCTCCATCCCTTCCCCTTCAAACTCTCTCTCCTTCCTTCCTTCCTCCTTCAATCTCCTTCCTTGTCCATCTCCTTCCTCTGCCCTTCAATCTTCCTTCCTTCCTTCCTTCCATTTCCATCTCCATCCCTTCCCCTTCAATCTCTCTCTCCTTCCTTCCTTCCTTCCCCCTTCAATCTCCTTCCTTCTCCCTCTTCTTCCTTTCCCCTTCAATCTTCCTTCTTTCCATCTCCATCCCTTCCCCTTCAATCTCTCCTTCCTTCCCCCTTCAATCTCCTTCCTTGTCCATCTCCTTCCTTTCCCCTTCAATCTTCCTTCCTTCCTTCCATTTCCATCTCCATCCCTTCCCCTTCAATCTCTCTCTCCTTCCTTCCTTCCTTCCTTCCTTCCTTCCTTCCTTCCTTCCCTCCCCCTTCAATCTCCTTCCTTCTCCACCTCCTTCCTTTCACCTTCAATCTTCCTTCCTTCCTTCCATTTCAATCTCCATCCCTTCCCCTTCAATCTCTCTCTCCTTCCTTCCTTCCTTCCTTCCTTCCTTCCTTCCTTCCTTCCCCCTTCAATCTCCTTCCTTCTCCATCTCCTTCCTTTCCCCTTCATCTTCCTTCCTTCTCCATCTCCTTTCCCCTTCATCTTCCTTCCTTCTCCATCTCCTTTCCCCTACAATCTTCCTTCCTTTCATCTCCATTCCTTCCCCTTCAATATCTCTCTCCTTCCTTCCTTCCTTCCTTCCTTCCCCCTTTAATCTCCTTCCTTGTCCATCTCCTTCCTTTCCCCTTCAGTCTTCCTTCCTTCCTTCCATCTCCATCTCCATTCCTTCCCCTTCAATCTCTCTCCTTCCTTCCTTCCTTCCTTCCACCTTCCTTCCTTCCTTCCTTCCTTCTAACTTCAATCTCCTTCCTTCTCCATCTTCTTCCTTTCCCCTTCAAACTTCCTTCCTTCCATCTCCATCTCCATCCCTTCCCCTTCAATCTCTCTCTCCTTCCTTCTTTCCTTCCTTCCCCCTTCAATCTCCTTCCTTCTCCATCTCCTTCCTTTCCTTTTCAATCTTCCTTTCTTCCTTCCTTCTTTCCATCCTTCCATCTCCATCCCTTCCTCTTCAATCTGTCTCTCCTTCCTTCCTTCCCATTCAATCTCCTTCCTTCTCCATCTTCTTCCTTTCCCCTTCAATCTTCCTTCCTTCCTTCCTTCCATTTCCATCTCCATCCTTTCCCCTTCAATCTCTCTCTCCTTCTTTTCCCCTTCATCTTCCTTCCTTCTCCATCTCCTTTCCCCTTCAATCTTCCTTCCTTCCATCTCCATCCCTTCCCCTTCAATGTCTTTCTCCTTCCTTCCTTCCTTCCTTCCCCCTTTAATCTCCTTCCTTGTCCATCTCCTTCCTTTCCCCTTCAATCTTCCTTCCTTCCCTCCTTCCATTTCCATCTCCATCCCTTCCCCTTCAATCTCTCTCTCCTTCCTTTCCCCTTCATCTTCCTTCCTTCTCCATCTCCTTTCCCCTTCAATCTTCCTTGTTTCCATCTCCATCCCTTCCCCTTCAATCTCTTTTTCCTTCCTTCCCCCTTCAATCTCCTTCCTTGTCCATCTCCTTCCTGTCCCCTTCAATCTTCCTTCCTTCCTTCCCCTTCAATCTCCTTCCTTGTCCATCTCCTTCCTTTCCCCTTCCAAACCCCCCTGTAACTTCTGTCAATGGGACATTCTGATTTGGAAGCATAAAGAGCAGATGTCAACTGATGTCCATGTCTACTGTCTTTGTAGGAGATGCCTTAGAAACCTTGCTAGCAGAAAACTTCAAGAAGCACGGTAAGACCAAGTACCTAGTTTGCCATCTCAAATTAATGTGAGCCAAAAACCTTGTTAAACATAGATTCAAAACAGCTGTCCATAAAACTGCTCATGTTTTAGTTGGCTTTAGACTTAGCATGCCCTTCTGGATTTTGAAGCTGGCTTTAAAATCTTCATTCCATGGCCATCCCATCTCCTGAATTGCTATGGATACAGCCTGCCGCCATCTTATTAACCATGTGGAGGAGCTCAACGAAGAGCGTGAATCTTTACGGATGGAGAATGAAAGATCATTGACTGACCTGCGTAGTTGCCAAATGCAGCTGAAAGAAGCTGAGTTGGAACTTCTTCGGTAAATTTTGGGCACTCTCCTATATTTATTCCACCTCTTTGTCTACCAGGCAACACTGGATTTGATAAAACAAAGTATAGCTAGACCTCCCATAGTGACTACCTCATGCAGCAACTATTCAAACTTACGATGGTGCTGAAAAAAATAACTTTACAACCCAGGCACACATTTATGACCCTCACAGTGTTGCTCAGTTATTTGATCACCATTACAGTCATTACTTGTTATTCTGTGTGTCTGGTCAATTCTGTTCTTCCCCATCCCCAATTGCAGACCAGAGAGATTGGAGAGGAAGGGATTATAAGAGAGTAAGCAGGCACACCATACATATCAAAGGAATACACTAGTACCAACTGTTTGCCTGGTGCCCTTGGGGCTTAGAGCTACATGAGCAATAGGGCCAGCATATTCTTTTACCACAGTTTAAATGGTGCATCAATTGTCAAAACAGATATTGTCTACAATTTCACTCTAGGCAGGACATTCATTTTTATCTTAGTATTGATGACTAAAACAGGTTTTAAGATTGAGAAGAAAGTAAAATATCTGGCTATTGTATGTTATTTCAAAATAATTGCGCTAAGATATGCAATTAAGAATGATATGTTGAGATGGGAGAAAGTGTAATTCTCATTGTTGGGGAGAATTTCTGTGGTAAAAAGTGATTTTTATCAGTGTTTTTCAAACTTTTCATACTTGATATCTTTAAGATGTGTGGATTTCAACTCCCAGAATTCAGGAAGTTAAAAGTCCACGTATTTTAACTTTGTGTCAGAATCCAATTATATTTCATTTCTATCTACCTACTCTGATAAAAAACCAATTCTTACTCTATTCTGGATTCTGTCATACTACAAAAGGGGAGGAGGGAAAGCATGGGGGTTTTACGACTCTCACTTCCTTCCTTAACTACAAAGTGACTGTTTGTTGATTCTCTTCGAGAGAACTAACCATAACAATATGGCCATCGCCTTTCATCTTACTCTCTCTGAAGTTCTCCCCTTTGCCGGCAGGGAGGAAAAAGGGGTGGGAAATGCAACGCCTGGGATCTGGGAAAAGAGAGGATGAGGGATCGTGCTGACGGAGAGGACTGATGGATTGAATCACCTGGAAGAACTGTGGGGTGGGGGCTGCTTGGGAACACTTTAAAACATTGAATGGTGGGAGAGGATTCCCCAGATCCTGTCTAATGTAAGGACCCACCTCAATTTACATCTTAAGAAGACAGAACTCTTGGAATGTCTCTTCCAACAGGCATCTTTATTAAGAGATCCTGTCTAGCGTGCCTGCAATCAGTTTCCCTTAAAGATCCCTGTTGGAAGAGACATTCCAAGAGTTCTGTCTTCTTAAGATGTAAATTGAGGTGGGTCCTTACATTTTGTCAAGTTTGAAAAACAATTGAATAGACTATTTTGTGTCTTTCAAATGTTAGTTGGCTTTTATTTATTTATTTTTAACCCTGGGTTATGTCTTAATTAATGTCTTAATTAAAAATTAATGCATGTGTATCAGGGCACTGAATTGGTTATGTGATTTCTGATCTAGTTCTAGGATATTGAACATTCATGGATTTAAAAACAAAACAAAACATGTGATCGTATTTCTTTTTCAAACTTTGAATTTTAGGATCCGGCAGGAATTTAAGGAATCAAGGCGTTCCAGTGAGGAGGGAGAGGTAATCATCAAGGACTCTCATCCATACTTGGCAGAGGTGCTGAGGTCTCTGGGATGCAAATGGGAGAGGCAAGAGTGTAGACTAGCCTGATGCCCTCCAGCTGTGTTATGTGTTTCTGTCCAAATGCATCTGGATGGTAAAGTCTGGGTACCACTAACAGTACATCTGGAGGATACTAAGCTGGGAAGACTGGGCTTCTGGCAAAAGAGGATTCAGAACTTTGAATGGAGAGGAATACATCTGAGCTATTGAGGCAAGGCTGCCCATTTCCTCCACAGGCCGAGAGGGGGCTGTCCCGGACTCAGAGGTTCACCCGTGCGGAGATGGCCCGTGTCGTGATGGAGCGTAATTTGTATAAAGAGAGGCTGATGGAACTACAGGAAGTGGTTCGACATGTTGAGCTTCTGAGGTAAGCCATATTCAGGATTTCTGTTTTAAAATATTTTATTAATTTTCCAATTTTACATTTAGGTATTTAAAAAGCAACGTGGTGACTGGGTTAATCAATAGTTCAATAACAAAATCTTTAGTACAAATCTCAACTTGCAACATCAAATATTTCTTCTCTTTTTCCCTTAACATTTACTGTCTCGTATTCAAGCTAGTACAATTCTTATTATATCAACTCAATAAAAATATCATTATTACATTTATCAATAAATTTTTAGCTTATACGTATCTTAATTACATTCAATCTTCATAGACAATCCATATCCTGTTATTAATTTTACCCAATTTTTAATTTCTCATCAATATTCCAATTTAACCTTCGATATTTATAATTTTCAAGCTTTAGATAACCAACATTTCCCTTATCTCAATTCATAATAAAATCTAATATCCAAAATACACATTTTATCTATTTGAATATAATCTTGTTCTATTTCCTAAAAGTTATCTATTTCCCATCATATTAAATAATCTACTTAATGATACAATATCCCCTTTAATAAATCAAAACCATTATGTATATTACCTGGGTTAATCAATAAATCAAACATATTCATAATAATTAATTTTCTTTTTCCTTTTAGGTCTAATTTTTAAATATTAAACAGATAGAGTCCTTATTTTCAACTAATTCCCAAGTCGTTTAAATCTAATGACCAGAATTCCCCTTATCTCAACTTCTCCCTTTAACCCTCTAATTAGTAATGTGACATATTCAGGATTTCTGAGAGAGCAAGAAGAATCTGTATCTACAGATAGTCCTTGACATACAACCACAATTGAGCCTGAAATTTCCATTGCTAAGCAAGACAGTTGTTAAGTGAGTTTCACTCTATTTTACAGCCTTTCTTGCCAGTGAATTATTGTTAAGTGAATCACAGGAGTTATTAAGTTAGTAACACAATTGTTAAGTGAATCTGGTGACCCTCTTCAATGCTCCCAATACTAACCAGCTCATGGAACACTTTGTGCTGCCTGGAATTCACATCCTCTCCATGGCTTGTGTTCCTGGTCAGTGAGATGAATTGGGAGGTGGGAATTGAGAAATTGTCTGAAGAAGCAGGGAGAACAGTACAGGATTCTGTGGTCCCAAATGCCTGGAAGTGAGACACTTCCAGTGAAGTCAGGAGACCCTGGGTAAATGGGATCAAAACTTTCAGCCATTTTTTTTAATAAAGAGTTTGGGGAGTAGGATTTAATGGAAAAATTGACCTGATTTGTGGGGTTTGAGAGGAATTTAAGGGACACAATGGGTATCAGCCTATTAAACATCTTTTTTCTTGCCATTTCCAATTCAGATTTTGACTCTACCCAACTGGGGGTTTTTTAGGGGCTACAGTTTAACCTGAGTTGTACACATATCTTGAGTGGGAATCAATCTTCCTAGGAAGGCTCTCTCCAGTATCATTTGTTCTCCGGATTTTCACGATTAATTCAATTAATTGCAAGCTCATTCTCTGGATTTTCACAATTAATTGAATTATAAACTAACTAAACGGGATGGGTTGGGAAACACGCTAAGCCAAACCAAGATTAAAATGAACTATAAACTTTGTGTATTATACAAAGGAGTCAGTTGGCCTTGAGGTGATCTGGCGGAACCTGTCATGCAAATTCAGCCAGAGTAAATTGGGCACAATCAGTGTAATTTTCAGTTATTTTACGTGGCACAATAATTGGACAGGCATATTTGTGTTGGTTGTTTGGCTTGGAGATATGAGTTTAGAGTAGTTTTGAGTTTCAAATCTCAATGTAACCTATTTGGGAAGAAAACTGTAGCTCAGCTATGGAGCCTGAAAACTCAAAGAACTGCTTTTAATCTGTATGGACACCACTTAGCCACATGTACTTGGTGTAAGACAGGCTCTATATCAAAAGTGTCTAAAGTTTTCTTCCAGTGAGATTTTTCTAGATCAGGGGTCTTCAAACCTGGCCCTTTTATGACTTGTGGACTTCGACTCTCAGAATTCCTCAGCCAGTGTGCCTGGCTGAGGAATTGTGGGAGTTGAAGTCCACAAGTCATAAAAGGGCCAAGTTTGAAGACCCCTGTTCTAGATTGAGTCTTTCATTCTTCAGTGCTTTTTGGATTGTTGATGTTTATTCTCATATCTACATGTCTCTGAAAAAAAGAAGCCTAGAGTTGAAGTCCACCCATCTTAAAGTTGCTGAGGTTGGGAAACACTGGCCTAGTTGCTTTGAAGGAATCTCAGACTAGCTGTGAGATTTCAAAGCGAGGTGTCCCAATGTGTTCTGGGTTCCTGATAGATAAGCATTCCTTTCTCTAATGTTGCTTTCCCTCTTCTTCTATAGGCCTGACAGCACTTGTTGGTGAAAAGCCATTGGTAGGGCCAGAGATCCTTGAAGACCCTTTGGCACCCCGATCTGACAGTGATGAAGAAGCAAGGGAAATGGAAGCAGTTGGCAGAGAACCCACTCTCTGGATTGGGACCCAGGAAGGCTGGTAATGGAGATCGAAGTGGGGAAGAAATGAACGTGTCTGATATAATACGCCATTCCTGTCTATGTTGAGTTGCTTCAGGCAGTGTCTGGCTCTTCCTGTCCTCCTTCTCTCTTCCTACCATTTTCTTCTTCTTGTTACTGTTACACTGTGATTCTACCTGCCATCCTGAGGATGGAGATGTCATTCTGGGGAGAACGTAAAGGTCACCTGCTTTCACAGGTGGTCCTTGATTTATGGCCACAATTTGGACTGGAACCTCCATTACTAATTTATGTGGTCATTAACTGAGTCCCACTATTACTGCAGTCTTTAAGTAAATCACCATGGTCATTAAATAGATCATGTGTTCATTGTGTGAATCTGGCTTCCTTCATTGACTTTGCTTGTCAGAAGCCCTTCAGGAAGCTCACCTCGTTGTAAGTTTTCAGTGCCAGTGTAACTTTGAATGATGGGTAAATGAATGGTCATAAGTCAAGGACCGCCTGCACACTGAATATACCCAATACTGGAAAAGAACTGTGATAGCAGAGACTTTAATGCTGTCTCCCAAATACGGATAGTTAATGAATGGGGGAGGGTGCGATGGCTCAGTGGTTAAAGATGCTGAGCTTGTCAACTAGAAAGCTGACAGCCCAGGTTCAAAATCTGAGTGCTGTGCAATGGGGTGAGTCCCAGCTCCTGCCCACCTAGCAGTTCGAAAGCTTGCAAATGTGAGTAGATAAATAGGTACCACTTCAGTGGGAAGGTAACAGCATTCCGTGCACCTCGGCATATAGTCATGCTGGCCAAATGACCATGGAATCGTCTTCAGACAATACTAGTTCCCTTGGCTAAGAAATGGAGTTGAACACTGTCCCCTAGAGCAGGGGTCCTCAACCTTGGCAACTTTAAGACTTGTGGACTTCAACTCCCAGCAAAGTTGGCTGAGGAATTCTGGGAGTTGAAGTCCACAAGTCTTAAAGTTGCTAAGGTTGAGGACCCCTGCCCTAGAGTCAAACACAAATGGACAGGGGAAACCTTTACCTTTAACGAATGGGAAGCTAGAGGTCCTGGCTGAAAGTGGTACTGTGCTAGTGGCAGAGTTGGGTGGAGGGGTCTGATAATTCTGTTGGATATTCCTCTTCTTTTTGCTATTTCTGTTTTACAGTATCTATATTCATTCTGCTGTGACTGACAGGCAACGTTGCCAAGGCAAAGCACGTTTGAAGGAGGCCATCCATTGTATTGTGTGAGTATGCAACTCTTGCCCAATGGCTGAAAGTTGAGTATCCTCGGTGGAAATTGCCTGCCTTCCCATTATAGTGCTAGTAAAACATGCATTTGTGTTATTTTTGCCCTATATGTTCCAGGCATACCCAAGGCCACGTTGTAGCTGCCCTTGCTAATGGCTCTCTGGCTATATTCCATCGGAACGCAGGTAGGTCCTGCTGCTTGGATTCCTTCCCTCCCCATTTCCCCCATGGTTGAGACCTTCTCCTTAATTTCTTGATGAGAGAGAATGCATAGAGGCTAGGAAACTGACAGAAGGATAAATAATCATAAATGCATAGAGGCTAGGAAACTGACAGAAGGATAAATAGTCATAAATAAACAAGAGACATAATGTGAGTCAATTGACAGCCTGTCTTACTACCGTAACAGCAGTGAAGCCGAAGTAGCAAGAAATCTGGGAAGAAACATTTCCAAGAGATTCTGCCTTAACAAACTCATTGTAAACGAGGATTGGAAATTCTCGCAGGTTCCAAGATTCTATAGTTACCCAAAGACTAGCATTAAAGATACCTTACTGAAGTCTGTGTAGATGTTGCTTCCTTGATTTTGCCCATTTTATGTGGGACTTGACACTTATTTTGTTTACTTATTTATTAAACTTATATGCTGCCCATCTCACAGTTCAAGGTGACTTTGGGCGACTTACAGTATAATAACTCAGTCTTTTCTTAGATCGCAACTGGGATCTGCACTCCCCACACCTGGTTGAATTGGGAAGGCCACGGCGCTCCATTCATTGCATCATCCCTGTATTTAATTGGCTCTGGTGCGGTTACGGAAATCGAATCTACCTGCTGGATCCTCGGACTGCTCGCATTCAGGTGAGCCTGCTGAGACATGAGGCCGTTACTGGAAGCTGTGGAAACCAAGAAGTTGTACAGTGGAAAATTCAGATGGGGCTGGAACAGATTGAGGTCACAGGAATCCACTGCATCCACTGTCATGGTTCTGACAGATGAAACTCTTCAAAAGAACCTTGAGGCATTGTTTACCTTAAATAATCTTTTATTTGAGTAGCATAATATCGGCACTGCATAATCAAAGCCAAAAACTGAATTCCCCTTCCCTGGGCCCATAGTATCAAACCACAATTCCCTCCTCCAATTAACAGTCATAAATCACATTCCCCAATTAGCTTGAAGCGGGCTTCCTCTCCAGTTCTCCAGCCCGCCAATTCTTTATCAGCTCTGGGCTCAATAACCTTGATTCTCACGCTAGGTTTCGTGTTGTTATGTCTAGCTAGACCAGTGGTTCTCAACCTTCCTAATGCCGTGACCCTTTAATACAGTTCCTCATCCAGCTGGCCGGGGAGGGGGGGTAGGAAGGCAGCTCCGCCGGCTTCGCTCACCTCGCAGAACCTCACCTAGCCGCTTTTCCTGAAGCCGACAGCGGGCCAGCCTGTCCGTTGAGAGGCTGCCGGGGGAGGTAGCGTCGCAGGGAGAGTCAGGCGAGAAGGGGCCGCATTCGGCAGCGATGCAGAGGGAGGCCACAGCCCATCGCTCCAGAGGGCCGCAGCCAGAGCTCAGCAGCGGGGCTGGCCTGCGCTGCGCTTTCCGCTTCCCCGCGAACTCTGCCCCCAAAGCCCGGGGCAGGAAGGCTGGAGCCTTGGAAGGCCCAGAGGCCACTGGAGGTGTTGTTGACAACTGCAAGCATCAGCGGGTGTGTTGGTTCTGTTGTGGGTGTGAGGCAGAGGCGCTCCAGAGTGTTTGTATGTGTGTGTGGGGGGGTGGTTTGGGCTCAGCAGGCATGTAAACAACTCATTAGTTTGAAACCACGTCCGTCGCTCCTGCTTGGTTGGCCCTTCTCTGTTTTGAAGGCAAGAAGTGATTCCTGCAGAGTGAAAGGCAGGTTTTATCGTGAAAAACCGCAATTCTATAGCTGAAGGCCCTGGCCGCGCTTCTCCCAGGGGGTGGGGCACTTTCACTTCCCTTCTCCCAGGGGGTGGGGCACCCGGGCGCAGGGCCAATCAGGAGCTCTGCAGGAGGTAAGTCCACCTGAGAGAGAGAAGGGAAGTGAAAGTGCCTCTCTGTCACTCTCTGCAAATGGCAGAGAAGGCCATGCGGAGATGGATGCGGAGCGGTGTCTCGGTTCCTAAGACCATCGGAAATATGTGTTTTCCGATGGTCTTAGGCGACCCCTGTGAAAGGGTCATTCGACCCCCAAAAGGGTCGCGACCCACAGGTTGAGAACCGCTGAGCTAGACTCTCATTCACATTCCCTCCCCCTTCCAGCATCATCTAACTCTAAAAGCGAAAGGGGAAAAGATGGCTACATTTCCACCTGTTGTCAATGCAAAACATCCGATGTTAGCAGCGTTGACATCCACATTCTTAGTAGAATTGTGATCACATGAGCATGGGGATGCCGCAGCAGTCATAAATGTGAAAAACAGTCATAAGACACTTTTTTCAGTGCCTTTATAACTTTGAAAGTTCACTAAACTGACTGATTGTAAGCCGAGGACTACCTGTATTCAAAAGAGTCCTCGCCCAACCAACAGGCCAAAGACTCCCTGCATCCACACCAAGATAAAATTGGCATGCCTGTCATTTGGATCTTGCTCCCTGCCAGCAATTTCTTTTCCTTCTTTCCAGCGATATTTCGAAGTGACTTTGCACCCTGAAAGCCATGTCCGGCACATGGCAGCAGCTGGTGGTGGCATCTGGGTTTCAGTCCGTCTGGAGACCACTCTGCGCCTTCTCTACGCAGAGACGGGGCAGCCACTGCAGGAAGTGGAACTGGAGCCCTTCATCAGCCACACGTTTGGTAAGCGGCTGTAGGAAAAGGAAAGACAGAACCTGAGGGTGGAGTTAAAAGAGAGATCAGCCTAGAATCTCTATGTAGCCATAAGTGAACTAAGTCCAACTTCCCTTGAATTCCATTGGCCCTTATCTAACTCCAAACAGGTGATAAGTGTTAGTTGAGAAGATTCCTGCACATAGGCACGATTAGCAAGAAATCAGTTTAATTGGACCTTCAGGTGGACTTGTTCTTTTGTACCTGACTCTGTCAGGAACCAGAGGGCACCAAGAGGCAGGATCTTGGATATTGCAGACCATGCTGGCTGGGGAATTCTGGGAGTTGAAGTCCACACCTCTTAAAGTTGAGGTTGAGAAACTCTGTGAAAGGGTGAGAAGGAGTAAATTAGGCAGGACATGATCTGCAAGCTGCTCTGGTTGCTGGAAGAATATGCAGCAATGGAGGGTTGTTGAAGGATTAGAATTTTTATAGAAAGCTCCTTCACTATTGTGGACTCCATTTCTCAGATCATCTGTTGTATGGAATTCCTGGACCAGGATTAGGTCCTTCGAATGTCACAGCAGGACAGCTCCCAGCATATCTTCTTGCAGCCCACATTGGCTGGGGCTGTTGGAAACTAATTTAGCAATACTTGGAGAGGCACAAGTTGCCTATATCAGAGGTCCCCAACGTTTGGGGCACCAGAGACCAGTTATGTGGAGAGAGATTTTTCCGCGGCCTGGAGGGGGCGTGGTTTTGTGTGCTGCCTGCATCCTGCCGATGGGGCTTTGCTTGTTTGTGCGGCCCAGTTGCTGGCATGCCGCGGCCCAGTACTGGTCCATGGACCGGGGGTTGGGGACCCCTGGCCTATATCCATTTTTGTCATAAATCATGTGTGGATCTAGACAGGAGATCTGGTTTGAGATGCCCAGAGTTATTGGGAATCAGTTGGCACATAAATGTAGGAGAAGAGGAAGATGGAGGGGGAGGAGGAGGAGGAGAAAAGAAAGAAAGAGAGAGAGAGAAAGAAAGAAACCTTGAATGGCCTTCTCCAACTTGGTGCTCAGGTTGGGGTGCACCACCTCCAGAATTCGCAGTCATCATGACGAGGATAATGTGCCTCAGCATCTCTGAGCATTCCTTGGTGCTCTCTGCGCTTGATTGTTTTCTTGCAGTTGTTTCATTAACCAAACTAGGTAACATCCTCAGTGCTAGTCTGTCAAATATATACAAGCTCACCTTGCTTTCTCTTCCTCATCTTCCAGGGCCCAGCAGTGTTAGCTTAGCCTTGAACATCTCAGCTCTTGGTGCTTTTGGAAAGCGGCTGTGGGTTGGCACATCCGGTGGCACCATTATATCTGTGCCTTTTGTCTCCGGTAAGCAAATACGTCTCCTTCTGATTGTGGGAAAAATTCATAGCTGGGCTGTTTAGTTCTGAGATGGTTGTTCCTGTTTCCTTGCAGAATTTTCCGAAAGCTTGAAGACTTCTCCCTCTTCCGGTATCCCTTATTGTGCTATGGAGCAAGCCCAGATCAGCTACCATGGGCACCGTGATGCTGTCCGTTTCTTTGTCTCTGTCCCAGGTAGTCTGCAAGAAACGTTGGAAAACCATTTCTTGATTTTTCAGCCAGAGCTACCCATGTCCATGACAGTTTAGCAAAATATGACAAGTTTCTTCCCTGAGATGTTTACAGATTTTCCTGGCATGGGAGAAACAACAGAGGAGGAGGAAGGAAGCCGGGGTTGTGATAAACAAGGCATTCATGTCAGCATCTTGGCTGGGAATTTTTGGAAGTTGAGACCAAGTGTAGACAAAAAATGCTAAATTCAGTGAGATTGGATCCATGTATTTTTAAAGTTTAAATCAACAATATATATATATATATATATATATATATATATATATATATATATATATATATATATATATATATATATATATATATATATATATATATATATATATATATATATATATATATATATATATATATATATATATATATATATATATATATATATATATATTCCTTTACCCGCAAATAGAGCGGAACCTTTAAAATAGTAGCTGTGTTTAAAATGGACTGAGTGAAACTTCAGTGGTTGACTGATATAATGTCTTGCCTTGCAGGGCAGTGGGTTGTGTCTTTAATCAGTGTGAGCAAAGGGTGTAGATTCTGTGTCAAGAAAATCTGGCTTTTGTGCCATTGAATAAGGGCTACATCCTGATTTTCTACAATTCTGATTCACGGGTGGGGCAGCAAGAAATAGGATTCTAAACTGCAGCTTCTGTCAATTTGCTTTCTTTTTTTTTTGTGGACCATGTACTTGATTTGTTTATTTTGGGCACATCTGTGGCCATATATTTAACAAATAGCCAGATTGGCAGAGGCAACCAGAAAGTCCATATTGGTTAATTTGTAGGCAGTTTATCTTTTTTTTTTTTTTTTGCCTTCTGCTTGGAAGAAATATAATTTGTCTCATGGTGAATAGCATGCATTTCCACACTGGTTTCAGAGAAGGTTACCCTCCCCTGGGACCCTATGAAAGTGCAAGTGAATACTATATTTTTCTGACTAATAATGTTTAATGGCCTTATTTATCAAACAGTTTTGATATACTACCTTCGTTAGCTTTTATTCCAGGGGTTATTCACAATACAAGTAAAAAAAACTAAAAAATCTAAAATCAATAAAACATCTAACCTAAATAACAATTAGACGGAGCAGGGTGAAGCAATTCATTTTCAGTTTAGGTTTTAGTTCCCCTCATTGCCTAAAATGCCACTCATTAAAATAAATAGGAAAAAAATAAGTTAGCCAAAGCTCTAAAAGACAAGGCTAAGTGGGTGCCTTATTTATTTATTTGGTCATACACCAAAAGACAATTTATCCTATCATACAGCAAAAAGACAGTTTTAATAAAAGAAAGACGTAGGTACCATAGATCATGGAAAGGAAGGGCATTATATGGATGAGGCTAATCCAGTGTTTCTCAGTCTTAGAAAATTTAAGATGGACTTCAATTTCCAGAATTTTGGGAGTTGAAGTCCATACATCTTAAAGTTACCAAGGTTGAAAAACACCAGTCTAAACTAGCAGGAATATCTAGAGCTGCATCATAAGCCATTCCTGTTTTCCACAAAAAAATCAATTAAATTTTAAAAAGGTATAAACTACAAAAAAAAGGCATAGAAAAAACAATTAAAAAGAAAGAGGGAAGGATAGGGAAAAAGCAAATTTGGGCAATACAGACAAAAGGGGGGAGAAGGCTTTTTAGAAAAGAATAACTTCTGACTTTCTTTGGTAGATACAAATATGAAATACAATAACCCTTTGAAATAGGGTAAATCATAGTGCACTGTACTTCTCAAGTTGTAAACAGGTCTAGTCATCACATCCCAAGGTTAAAATTCTGTTTCTTTCAGTTTCAAGCAAAATAGCTAAGAATGGTTTCCAAATAGAAATAAAACTAGAATACAATCTTTTCTTTAATCAACCCATTCAATTTTGCCCTGTCCACCAACTTCATTAATTTCACCATCCATTCTTCCATTGTGGGTACTGCATAGGTGAGTCCTTTCATGTCTGTGCTTAGAGTAACCTTGTGGCTGTTATCATTTATTGTAACTTTGCTCTTATATATGACAACAACAGCAACAAGAAGATCACAAGCCATTCTTCTCAAATCTGTCTTCCTCTACTTCTACCTACAGGTAGTCCTTGACTTATGACCACTATTGAGCCCCAAATATCTGTTGCCAAGCTAGACAGCTGTTAAGTGAATTTTGCCCCATTTTGCCACCTTTCTTGCTACAGCTGTTAAGTGAATCACTGCAGTTGTTAAGTTAGTGATGCGGTTGCTAAGTGAATCTGGCTTCCCCATTGATTTTTTTTTGTCAGAAGGTCACAAAAGGGGATCACATGACCCCGAGACACTGCAACTGTCATAAATATGAGTCAGCTGCCAAGCGTCTGAATTTTGATCACATGACCATGGGGATGCTGCAATGGCCACAAGTGTGAAAAAAGGTCATAAGGCATTTTTTGTCAATGCCGTTGCAACTTTGAATGGTCACTAAATGAGCTGTTGTAAGTCGAGGACTACCTGTACTATGGGGCAGAATTTTGTGCCTTTTGGGGTGACCATGCTGAATTGACCTCTCAAAGAAAAGATGTTGAGACTTTGGGAAAAGTATGAAGAAGAACAACAACTAAGATGATTAAAGGAGACTAAAACATGAAGAACAGTTACAGCATTTGGGTTTGGCTAGTCTAGAGTAAAGAAGGACATGATAGCAGTATTCCAGTATCTGAGGGGCTGCCGCAAAGAGGAGGGGGCCAACTTGTTTTCCAAAGCAAGAGAGGGCAGGACAAGAAACAATGGATGAAAACTAATCTAAAACTAAGCAACCTGGAATTAAGGAGTAAGGGCAGTTAACCAGTGGAACAGCTTGCCTCCAGAAATCGTGGGCACTCCATCACTGGAGATTTTTAAGAAGAGGCTAGACAGTCACTTTCTGAGATGGTATAGGTCACGGGTTGGCAACCCGCAGCTCCGGAGCCGCATGTGGCTCTTTGAACCTTCTCCTGTGGCTCCTAGCCTCCTCTGCCATTTGCAGAGAGACAGAGAGAGGCACTTGCATTTCGCTTCCTTTCTCTCTCTCTCTCTCTCTCTCTCTCTCTCTCTCTCTCTCTCTCTGTGTGTGTGTGTGTGTGTGTGTGTGTGTGTGTGTGTGTGTGTGTGTGTGTAAAAAAGAGAGTGGCCTCACGCTGTTCCGACAAGCTGACAAGCTTATTGGGCAGGGCTCCTTCCTTTTCTGCATCTCTGCAGGAAGCAGGAAGGGCAGGAGAGAGCCAGCCCAATAATGTGTGTCAGCTTGTTGGAGAAGAGCCTGAAGCCAGCTTGCCAGGTGAGCAGAAGATCGGAGAGGGAGAGAGAGAGAAAGAGAGAGAGAGAGAACTCATGCACAGCAGCCTCTATTTCTTTTTAATTAAACTCTTCAATCAAGGTCCCCGCCCCTTGTGTATGCGCGCATGTGCGTGCACACGTTTTGCAGCTCCCAGTGTTTTCTTTTCTCTGGGAAACGGGTCCAAGTGGCTCTTTGAGTATTTAAGGTTGCAGACCCCTGGTATAGGTCCTCCTGCTTGAGCAGGGGGCTGGACTAGAAGACCTCCAAGGTCCCTTCCAGCTTCTATTCTATTCTGTTCTATTCTATTCTATTCTATTCTATTCTATTCTATTCTATTCTATTCTATTCTATTCTATTCTATTCTATTCTATTCTATATTCTATATTCTATATTCTATATTCTATATTCTATTCTATTCTATTCTATTCTATTCTATTCTATTCTATTCTATTCTATTCTATTCTATTCTATTCTATTCTATTCTATTCTATTCTATTCTATTCTATTCTATTCTAATCAAGGAGAGAAGCAACCTGGAATTAAGGAGAAACTTCCTAAGAGTGAGGACAATTAACCAGTGGAACAGTTTGCCTTCAAAGTTATGGGTGCTTCATCACTGGAGGTTTTTAAGAAGAGACTAGTCAGTCACTTGTCTGAATGGTATAAGGGTCTCTTGCTTGAGCAGGGGGTTGGACTAGAAGACCTCCAAGGTCCCTTCCGGATTCTATTTTGATTCAAAGAAAAAAACCCATGATTTCAAATTGAGGCCAATCCAAATGTCTGTTGATGGGAGAGATTTATTCTAAGCACCAGGTGTGATTCTGAGGAAAGAAGAAAGTTGATTCCTCCCTCAGTCTCAGGATCCAAACCCTGTCAGGATGCTATTCCTATCCAGAACGGGGTTTGGAAATCATTGTTATCATTTCACTTTTGGTGTTTTGGGGATTCAAATAGTTCTGACTACTTTTCATTCTTCTGGGATATGTGGATCCGTCTGCCGCAGAAAACCTCAAGGAGTTGCACAGTCAAGAGAAACTAAGCAAACCTTGCAGCTTGGTGCTAAGTGGAGGGGAAGGGTATATTAATCTCCGGATAGGTAAGCAGGGATGGAGAAACTACAGTGGTCCAGAGGTGACTCAGTTTCACCTCCGCCCCCCTTGGCCAATGGCAAGAGATAGTGGGGTGCTATAATCCAGTAATTAACACATCTGGGGAGGAAATAGGATGGGCATTTCTTTATAAAGAAAATTCCTTCTTGATACCAATAAAAGAAAAAATTTGTAGCTCAGGGTTGAACTGTGGGGTCCTTGGTGCTCTCTGAGCTTGGTTGCTTTATTACAGACATTTCATTACCCAATTAAGTAACATCATCAGTGCTAGAAGGAAGTGGGGTTTGCTTTCTGTTTATATACTAATGTTTTTCCCGGTCGGTGTTGGAATGTTCTTGGTGGTTCCTTTGGGGTAGACCTGCTCTCTTCTAATGTGGCCACTGTTTTCCTCCATGTCCAGGAGACAACTCCGATAAGCACTATGGTGACCTGCTACACCCGAATCTGCGCCTCTGTCAAGCGGAGCGGAGCCACCTCATTGTCTGGCAGGTGCAGGACTGAGGTCATGATTGTGGACACTTGGGACATGTGCCTCTGCCTGGGAGGGAATGACACAGCTGCCAGATGTTGGCACTGCCTTCCCATCACTGTTTCCTGCTCTCTTCCCTGACTCAGGTCATCCCTCTCTGAGGTTTGCAGAGTTGAGATAAAACTTTTTTACCTTTTGAGACTGGTGATGGGAAAAAGCCACTGGAGCTCTGGAATCTGTTTGGTGAACAGGCTTGGTGAGAAGAACAGTTGGTGCCTCCTCCAATCCCCCCTTTACTTTATATCATCCATTTCCATTCTTTCACACTGGAGTTGGGCCATTTGTATATAGACTGAACTCCTTCAAATCCTGATTTTATTGCTCAAGCTGCCCTCGGTTTACAAAGAATAACAATGTACCTCTTGCTGGCCAGATGCTTGGAAGTTGATAGCCATGAATTTTTCAGTACCAATGGGGATTGAAGGCAGAGCTTCAAAATAATTGGAGCTGAAACTGCCAAAAACTGGGAAATAATCTGGAAGAGAAGCAGCGCCCACATTGGTTGAAGTGAAGGCCTTCTCCTTCCTTTCCGGATTCCTACTTCATAAGATTGGAAAGGTGGAGCCAAGATGGTGGACAGGCAGCAAAGGCTGTAAAGAACTCCTCCAAAAGCAAAAGCTTTATTATTATTATTTTCTTTTATTTTTATTTTAACTTTTAATTTTTAACTTTTAACTTTTTAATCCCTTTCAACATTGCATTTTTAACCTACCTATTTTTATCTTATTTTAACCCTTTTTAACCTATTTTAAACCCTTTTAAAACCTCGTTTGACCTTTTTATAATAGTCAAAGACTTTTTATAAAGTATATATACCAGAGAGGCCAGTATATATTGGAAACAGAAGCCACCGGAAGAGGACGGAGTCATGGGTAAAAGAAGGAAACGTCATGGCACCAGCCCGGGATCTCTCCTACCAGCGAAGAATGCAAAACAACCAAAAATTGAGGAGCACTTTGTTGGCAAGAGACTTGTAAGTAAAACTATTTCTCCCCCCCCCCATTTCCAACAACCAAGAGAGCCTAGAACGGGACCTGCAAAGAGATCTGACTAAACAGCAGTTACTGGACTTTCCCAATCTGGGGGGAGGGGAGCAAAATGACAGCCAGCTATTTTCACAAATAACGAGTCTAGATACAGCCGGCATGGAGACTAAGATAAAGACTAAGAAGGCTGACAACAACAATCTAACTCAAAGTGGGGAGTGCTTACTGTGGGATAATACAACAGAGTTTATGGCAAAGTAATGTCTTCTCACAGCACAAACTGTAGTTTCAATATTTGAACAGCTAATAACCATTCAACATGATATAGAGACACTGAAAAAAGATATAGCTGTTCTGCTCCAGGCGCAGCATTGGATTACAGGCACTTCCACTGAAGTCTTTGCAGCAGACATGGGTAGATCCAGTAATCAGGAGAAGGAAGAAAGAGGGGAGGAAAATGAGCACAGACTCTGGGGGACAGATAAAGAGCCTGCTAGAAGGTGGCAGCCCACTCGGAAAAACAGACCTTCTCCAGCTAAGGCAACAAGAGGAGGAGGCATCAATAGAGAAATTTCATGGGAAGACAATAAAGCATCCCATTTACAATTACACCAATCACATCAACCACATCGTTCATTACAAACACATCAGGTGGTGCTGAGAATCCACATGAACAGGGTTAATCATGGTCGCTGGAATTCCAAGAATGCTATACTAAATTCCCTAAGCCAGCTTCTGCACTGTCACTGGGGGCAGATTGATCTACATGGGCCAGGCAATGGGTGGGACCGGAACCACGAGGGTGCGGATCAGGGAGGGGGCAAAGGTGATTCCGTTCCCATCGGTTTTGTAAGTGGGAGGGGCAGATATGGCGGGAGTAGGGGCCATGTCAATTTACGGGAGCGCCCCCCCGCTATCTCCGAGCGGTGCCGCGCTCCGACCCCCGTGGCTCTACTTGTGATCTGGGTTGTTTAGAGCCAAAGGGCCTGGGTTGTAGGCTGATGCTGTGCAACGCCAGGTCTGTGGTTAACAAGGCCCCCTTGATACAAGATTTAATTACGGAGGGGGCCGCAGACCTGGCGGGTATTATGGAGACCTGGTTGGGACCAGAGGGAGGTATCCCTCTGGTGGAAATGTGCCCTCCAGGCTTCCTTGCATTTCACCAGCTGAGAACTCAGGGCAGGGGTGGGGGAGTGGCAGTTATGATTAGGGAAGGTCTCAGGTCGAGGGAGGTCACTGTTCCTCAGACGGCAGGCTGTGAATCCCTCCTTGTGAGGTGGGACCTTGGGGGTCCGAGGGCTGTGTTGCTCATGTACCTGGCTCCCTGCCACGTGTCAACCGCCCTGCCCGAGCTCTTGGGCGTCATCGCGGCAGTGGCGGTTGAGGTCCCCAGGCTGGTAGTCATGGGTGACTTCAATCTGCCATCTGCGGGTGAGGCGTCTGGGGAGGTTCGGGAGTTCATGGCTTCCATGACAGCCATGGACCTGACCCAGGTAATTCAAGGCCCCCCCACACGGGGGGAAACACGCTTGACCTGGTTTTTGTCTCTGGTCAGTGTCTGAGTGATCTGGATACGAGAAATATAGTCATTACACCTCTGTCATCGTCCGATCAATCTCTCCTACGCTTGGACTTTCAGACCGCTACACCCCGCTGCAGGGAGGTGGAACCAATTATTTGGTACTGCCCCAGGCGACTGATGGAACCCGAGAGGTTCCAGACGGAGCTTGGGCCAATACCGGAGGCTCTAACACACAACTCGGTCGGGGCGCTGGTGGCTGCCTGGGATAGGGCAGCTGCTGATGCCTTGGATAGGGTTGTGCCTTTGCGGTCTCTGAACCGACATGGTTCTCGATCGGCTCCCTGGTTTAACGGGGAGCTGAGGGAGATAAAGCACCGGAAAAGACGCCTAGAGAGCAGTTGGAGGGCGAGTCGCTCTGAGTCTGACCGAACACGAGTGAGAGACCATATTAGGACTTACCTAGTGGCAATAAGGGCAGAGAAGTGTTCTTACGTCACTGCCCTTATTGCGTCATCAGATAACCGCCCAGCCTCCCTGTTCAGGGTGACCCGCTCCCTCCTTCATCGGGAGGCGAGGGGGGACCCCTTGGAGGGAAGAGCTGAGGATTTTGTGCAATATCTGCCTGACAAAATCGCTCAGATTCAGGAAGGCTTTAACTTCAACGAAGGAGGTCCAGCAGGAGTGGCTGAGGCCGGTCTTGAGACTGTTACCTGGGCTGAGTTTGACTCCGTGACACCTGATGACGTGGACAGGTTGCTGGGAGGTTTTAGAGCAACCACATGTTTACTGGACCTGTGGCCCTCCTGGTTGGTACTGGCCTCCAGTGAGGTGACGCGAGGCTGGCTCCAGGCGATTATCAATGCTTCGCTGAGTGAGGGTGTCTTCCCCGCCACCCTGAAAGAGGCGGTGGTGCGACCCCTCCTCAAGAAGCCCGCCCTGGACCCGGCTGTTTTATCTAACTATCATCCTGTCTCCAACCTTCGCTTTGTTGCGAAGGCTGTTGAGAGTGTGGTTGCTCGACAGTTCCCTCAGCACCTGGAGAAATCGTCGTATCTGGACCCGCTCCAGTCGGGCTTCAGGCGGGGTTACAGCACAGAAACAGCTTTGGTCGCATTGGTGGATGATCTCTGGCGGGCCCGGGACAGGGGTTGCTCCTCTGTCCTGGTGCTATTGGACCTCTCAGCGGCTTTTGATACCATCGACCATGGTATCATGCTGCGCCGGTTGGAGGGGTTAGGTATAGGGGGCACCGTGCTTCGGTGGTTCTCCACCTTCCTCTCTGGCCGGACACAGTTTGTGTTGACAGGGGGTCAGAGGTCGACCCCGAGGCCCCTTGACTGTGGGGTACCTCAGGGGTCGGTCCTCTCGCCCTTGTTGTTCAACATTTATGTGAAGCCGCTGGGTGAGATCATCCGAGGTTTTGGGGTGGAATTCCATCAGTACGCTGATGATACTCAGCTGTACATTTCCACCCCGAACCACCCAAATGAAGCTCTTGACATGCTGACCCAATGCCTGGAGGCCGTGCGGATCTGGATGGGGAAGAACGGTCTCAAGCTCAACCCTTCCAAGACCGAGTGGCTGTGGTTACCGTCGTCCTGGTACAATCAGCTGATTCCATCGCTGTCTATTGAGGGCAAGTCAGTGGCCCCCACGGGAAGGACTCGCAACTTGGGAGTCCTCCTAGATTCACAGCTGTCCCTTGAGGACCATCTGACGGCCGTGGCCAGGAGGATGTTTTACCAGATTCGTCTGGTACGTCAGTTGCGCCCCTTCCTAGATACGGACGCGCTACGCACGGTCACCCATGCCTTCGTCACTTCCAGACTGCACTATTGTAATGCTCTCTACATGGGGCTCCCCTTGAAGTGCACGCGGAGGCTTCAACTGGCGCAGAATGCGGCCGCGCGGGTGGTAGTGGGGGCACCCTGGCGGGTACGAATGGCCCCCATCCTGCACGAGCTGCACTGGTTGCCGGTGGCTTTCCGGGTGCGCTTCAAGGTATTGGTTACCACCTTTAAAGCGCTCCATGGCATAGGACCCAGTTATTTACAAGACCGCCTTCTGCCAGTAAATACCTCCCATCGACCAGTTTGCTGCCACAGAGAGGGCCTCCTCAGGGTGCCATCGGCTAAGCAGTGTTGGCTGGTGGCGCCCAGGGGGAGAGCCTTTTCTGTGGGGGCACCAACGATGTGGAACGAGCTCCCCCCAGAACTCCAGACGTGTCATGATCTCCGCACCTTCAGAAGAGAGTTGAAGACTCATCTCTTCAATCAAGCCGGCCTGGCCTAGACCTCCTCGGGTTTTATCTAAATTTCTGTGTAAATTTTTTAAAACAAGGCTGTTCGGGTTTTAGAATTGGGATTTTAATAGGTTTTAGTAACAGCCATGTATTAATTTAATTTATTTTTAAATATTTATTGTTATTATCTGTTTTAATTGGGCTGTAAACCGCCCTGAGTCCTACGTGAGAGGGGCGGTATAGAAATTTAAGAAATAAATAATAAATAAAATAATACATACTGCGGAGTGGCTCCCTGAGGCCGCAAATTGGAAGCGGATATTTCTCTCCTTTAAACAGTCCACCATACCACTGATGCTATTTAAGATGAAGGCTTATTTAGCCTCCTTTCAAATCTCTCCCATCAGAGTTTTCTATGAGGAAAGAGTTAAACCCTTAATTGTTAACAGGCGAGCTCCCAAGGTTGCTGTCTCTTCCACATCCTCAACCCAGAGAAAGGGAGAGGGAGAAAGTGGGGATAAGCCAGCACTTACAGAAGATGTACTTAATAGCACCGAAACTGGGCTCATTAATGCTTTTGGTGCTCTCCCAAGGAGTGAACAAGATAATATACTATTCAAGTTAGAAAATCTAAAGAAATCCTTATTGGTCACAATTGATACAGCTGAACCGCTTATTGATTTGGTTTCCCCTATAATTGAGCCCCTTACTTCCCCCCCACGGGGCATCAGTTTGCAAGAATATGAGTTCATGGAAAGCAGAAGCCAAGATACACGGGGGCCAGTAGAGGCCCCAAAAGAGAAGGAGATGTTAGCATCCTTACCTGACTTTCCGATGATACCTTCTGCAACATATCAATTTCTCGAGAGAGGAGCCCTGTCAGTGCCATCATTGCAAAGCCGAATGGAGCATGACCTAATAACCCCTTGCTCTACACCTAGTAAAGAGGTTCCGGAACGGCAAGCCTTGTTAGCCGGTGCTAAATCTTCATACCTCAAACAAATTTCCCAGGAGTCTACACAGAATTTTGATGGGGCTCCCCTCCATTTAGAGAAGGCCAATTTCATGCAGGATCACACCTCAAGCCATTGCAACAACCCTACAACTTCCCTTTGTATAAATCAAATCTCCTGACGAGCTGCAAAAGATGACCCCCTCTCCATTATAACCTGGAATATAGCGGGTTGGTCTGTGCCATCAAAAGACCAACATTTTTTGGACTATATATCACAATTTGACATTCTCTTTTTACAGGAAACCTGGGCCCCTACAGAAATACAGTTACATGGTTACTGGGGTAACTATATCCCAGCAGTTCCAAGTAAGGTAGGTGGGAGAGCTAAAGGGGGCATTGTGACATTAGTGAATACATCTTCGCATTTTAAATGTATACCGTTGCCACCTCTTCAGCCATGGGTTGTGACTACCCTACTTTTATTTAAACAGCTGGAGATCTTGCTTTTCAATATCTATATTCCCCCATTCAACAAAAATAATCTGATCAATAAGATCTGGGAGGGTATAGAAGATTTTATCCTGGGCTGCTTAGATAAATATCCCACAGCAGCAATAATTATTGGGGGGGGGACTTAAATGCTAGGATGGGCCCAAACGATCAAGCATTATTTGTGAAGCAGCTGCAAAAAAGGCAAACACGATCCTGGGGTGTATCAAGAGAAGCATAGAGTCCAGATCACGTGAAGTTATTATTCCCCTCTACTCTGCCTTGGTCCGACCTCACCTGGAGTACTGTGTCCAGTTCTGGTCACCCCAGTTCAAGGAAGACACTGACAAACTGGAGCAGGTTCAAAGGAGAGCTACCAAGATGGTGAACGGTCTACAAACCATGTCCTATGAGGAACGGTTAAAGGAATTAGGAATGTTTAGTCTACAGAAAAGAAGACTGAGAGGAGACATGATAGCTGTCTACAAATACCTGAAGGGCTGTCACAGTGCAGAGGGATCAGCCCTGTTCTCACTTGCCCAAGGAGGGACTAGAAACAATGGGATGAAACTGCAGGGGAAAAGATTCAGATTAGATGTTAGAAAAAAATTTCTAACAGTAAGGGTGATCAACCAGTGGAACAGGTTGCCACAGGAGGTGGTGAGCTCCCCTTCGATGGAGGTCTTCAAGCAGAGACTGGACGGCCATCTGTCTGGGATGGTTTAGGGAATCCTGCCTCGGGCAGGGGGTTGGACTCGATGACCCGGGAGGTCCCCTCCAACTCTACGATTCTATGATTCTATGATTCTATGATTTAATCAATTTAAGCTCCATTATGATGAGAATGTACCAGGAGAACCCCTGCTTGCCAGACAATTTAAAGACACCAAGGCAAATCGGGCAGGTCTGTGTGGAAGACATGACTGTACGCTTGGACCTTTGTATCCTTAATGGCTCCACATGGGATGACTACCCAGCAGATTATACCTATCGGGGAGCAGGAAGAACATCCACAGTTGATTATTGGATAACATCATACGGCCTCCTGAAGTTCCTGCAGAAGATGGAGGTAGACTCGCGACTGGAAAGCGATCACGATCCACTAATCCTTACTTTTACATTACACCAGAAACTGCTAAGGGCTGGCTCAACCTATCTACCTAGGTTAGAGAACCAAAATACCCAGATAAAAATTAAATGGTCAGAGAAAAATGCAAAGGAAGTTACTGAATGGATGTTAGCCCCAGAAACCATAGTATTACATACATCTCTATTAAGGAATAAGTTTGAAGGATCATACTTAGAGGGGTTTGACACTTTAATTTGAAATTTGAAATCAGTTCTCATTAATAGAATATTAGTTCACCCCAAAAAGCCGGTTTTAAAGAATAAAAGATGGTTTGATAGGGATTGTGTGCAACTAAAAAAAAATATATAACAAGGAATACAGAAAAAGTAAAAATGCCCCTTCTGAGGATCACACTCACTGCTTAAAGCAGTTGAAGGCACAATATAAGACTCTTCTAAAAGAAAAGAAAAGGGTGGCTCTGAAGGAGTCTTGGCATAGACTAATTGCATCAGTTCATCCCTTTTTTGGCACATTACCAGAGGATTCGGGAAATCCCCCCTACTGCCAACTAATCAGGTACCGATTTATGCCTGGGAAGAATATTTTATTTTTTTTGTAAATATTTTATTAGTTTTATAATTATAAACAAAGAATCAAATTAAATACAACTCAACTTAATACAATCTTTTTCAACTTTCTCCCACACAAAACAAAACATACATTCTTTTAAAAACTTATGTAAAATAAAATAACTATGGGTGTTGCTCGCCAGCACCCCCTCCACCACATCCCCCTCTTCCTTCCTCCCTATCTCCTACTTCCCTCCCCCTCCCCTCTCTCCCTCCCTCACTCTCCACCCTCCTCTCCTACAACCTTCCTACTTCCCTCCACTCATTCACTCCTCACTCTCCACCCTCCAGATGTGGTCCAGAGGTACTGCCCGAGCAACTCCTCTTATATCAATAAATATATCATTCTTATATATTGCAAGTATTACAGTTGAGTACATTATTACACACACACCCAGCCCACCCCACCCCCGACTTCCCAAAGTGAATACAGGGTAAAACAAAAGAAAACCCACAAAATTATTATATAAATCCTAATAAAAATTTAACTATATGCCAAATACAATTCCTTAGATTGATATTTCCCTTGAATATAGTCTATCCATTTTTTTCCAGTCCAACATATATTTTTCATTTGAATGATCTTTCAAATAAGCAGATATTTTAGCCATTTCTGCCAAATTTATAACTTTCAAAGTCCATTCTTCAATAGATGGTAATTCTGGTTTCTTCCAATATTGTCCCACCAACAGTCTCGCTGCTGTGATCAAGTTCAAAATCAAATTCATCTCTATGGTGGTGCAGTCTTTTATAATACCTAATAAAAACAGCTGTGGTGAAAATTCAATACGTTTTTTCAAAATATTTTGTAGTATCCACCATATTTTTATCCTTGGGAAGAATATTTTAGAGAGCTATATGCAGACCCTGACTATGTAACTAATGAGAGCCAAATTAATTTGGACCAAACCCCTTATTGGCCCCCTGTTACACCAGGTGAGATAGCCCGATTGATTGGAGCCCTCAGGGCTAATAAGGCACCCAGTGCTGACAATGTCCTGCCAGAAATAATAAAAAATAATTCCAGTTGGTGGGCCCCACTTTTAGCATCTCTGTTTACATTTATAGATAGAATAGGTCATATGCCAAGAGATTGGAGATTAGCAATTATCATACCAATCTATTAAAAAGGTAGTAGAAATGACCCAGGAAATTATAGACCCATTAGTCTTCTGAGTGTTATTAGTAAAATGTATGCCAAACATCTAAACTATAAACTTCAGGATTGGCTAATTTCAGGGGAGATAATTAAAGATGAACAAGCCGGTTTTAGAGAAGGAAGATCAACAGTGGATCATATCTTGGTACCTCACCATCTAGTACAAAAATACACATATAAAAAAAAAATCCTCTCTGTTTGTGGCCTTCCTCGATTTTAAACAGGCCTTCGACTCAATATCTAGGAACACCCTATGGGAGAAATTAGAAGGCACTACTATTGATAAACGCCTCCTTTTCCTCATACAAAAATTGTATGCGAATTCCACCTTGAAAGTGAGGTGTAATCCCCAAGGGACTTTAACCAGCTTAGTAAGTGTACAAAAAGGGGTACGGCAGGGTTGCATCCTGTCTTCCTCCCTTTTTAACTTCTATATCAACCCCCTGATGGATCTCTTACAGAACCCTGATCTGCATCTGCCCAACCTAGCACATTGCAAAATCCCGATTCTTCTATATGCTGACGATGCGGTCATTATTTCGCAAACTCCTATAGGACTGAAGAGAGCCATTAGGGCAACACTTGGCTACTGCAGACAGAACAAGTTGGTCCTTAACTTTGATAAATCAAAAATTTTAGTTTTTGCTAAGAGACCCAGCCAATACTCCTGGAAAATAGAAGGACATAGTTTGGAACAGGTTAGAACATTTAGATACCTTGGGGTGGTTTTCCACTCGCAAGGGACATGGAAGGCACACCTGGATCACATATTGCAAGCAGCCAATAGGTCCTTAAATGCAATCAAACATTACTTTTACACAGGTGGAGATCAATTAGTACCTGCTGCCTTAAAACTTTTTGAGGCCAAAACATGGGTGCAAATTCTATATGGGGCACAAACAGGAATCCTTGCAAAGAAAAACTTGCTGGAAACCATACAAACCAAATTCCTGCGAGCCATCTTAGCTGCACCCAAAGGAACCCCAAATGCCCAATTAAGAATTGAGACAGGCATGCCCCAAATCCAGGTAAGAGCCTGGAAGATGATGATCATTCACTGGCTTAAAATGCATTTCTTTCCAGAGGGATTGTCCCCGTTAGTGCTGACTGACAACTTTCCTTCCCACTGGAAGCAGGCGATAGATCATAAACTGGGCTCTTATGGGCTCTCTTCAATATTCTTAATGTCCCTAGGCTTTGACCAAGCAAAGCAAGTAATATCCAATAGAATAAAGGACATGGAGTTCCAAGAAGAACTAAATAGGTTGACTTGCCACAGTAGGGATAGAATCAAACAGGGTGTGTGGGAAGCTGCAAGATATTTGAATAATCTGACCTTCTCAAAACAAAGAATAGCTTTTTTCAGAGCCAGATTTAACATTCTTCCCTCAGCACTCCTACAGGGCAGGTATAAGAGAACACCAATAGCAGAACAGGTATGTATATGTGGTAAAGGAGAAGTCGGAGATATCTCACATGTTTTATTGTACTGTGAGTTATACCAAGTTTATAGGACAGCGTATATTCTCCCTGTATTAGAGAGATTGCCAGGGAGGGCAGACAATTTTTATGTAGGCTTTCTCCTCCAAGACTCAAACCCTTCTATCACGCATGCAGTGGCAAAATACTGTGTTGCGGCAATGTCCACAAGAAAAAAATTGGTTACAGATTTATAGTTGTCAACTTGTGCCAATTTTTTGGAGATATCTCTAATTATGTTTGGAACATTATATTTACTCACATATTAATCGGCTATCCATTCACGTAAATTAGGGAGTGACCCTAACATTTTGAGAACATGTATTTTCTTAACAGGGATGTTATTATTTACTATTAATGTTAGTACTATTTATTATTATTATTATTATTATTATTATTATTATTATTATTATTATTTAATATATTGTAAAAAGTGATGGCTATTGTTGGTCTATGACCGTAATAAGGTTTATTATTATACTTGATAAGATTGAAACTGATGCTTTTCTACTTCTAGTAAATGTGGACATTCGGGAATAGAACTGGTGAAGCCTGTTGAAGTAAGCTGCTGCATTACTCAAAGAGACCTCAAGGGGAAGCTTCCTTGTCCTTGCTCTGGAATTGCAACAGGGATTACACCAGTCCTTCTCCACCCCCTTCGCCCCTTGGAGTTAACCAAATCCTGCCTGGAACTCTTTAAAGATGCATTTGCTTCAAGACCCCTCTCCCCACCCCACCCCACCCCGTTTAATTTCTCAGGGTTTCTCTATGATGTTTATTAACTCTCCAGGGACTGAGTTTTTGGAAGGAACTCAGCATCTCTTTTTGTGGGATGGTTTCATATTAAAGCTATTGTTATTCTTATTCCTGCTGTGGGTGGTGCTACTGTACAACTACTACTGCTCTGATCCTCGTGCTTGTTCAGGAATTGCATTTGGAGGCTTTATCCAAGGCAGAAGGTAAAATTTCTCACAAAAGACAGTTGGAGATTTCTTTGTCTAAAGTATTCCTGGTAGACAGAACCATACCTCATTGTTAAAGCAATTTGATTTATCCTAATGTAATGCTGCAGTAACTTGCTATTTATCCATGGAAAAATAAGCTATGAGAAGTCCCAACTATTAATGTCCATCTGCATTCAAGCAGAACAATTTTATCCCATTAAAAAAATGAGTTATTTCCATTTGACTGGTGTGTAATAGAGGTGGTCCTCAAGTTACAACCATTCATTTAGTGACTGCTAAAGTTACAAGGGCACTGAAGAAAGTGACTGACAACTGGTCCTTACCCTTAACAACTTTTGTACCATCCCCATGCTAGGTGATCAAAATTCTGGCACTTGGCCAGTATTTATGATGGTTGCTGCATCCCAGGATCACACAAATGCTACTCGTGACCTTCTCAGCTAGCTTTGGACCAGCAAGGTGAATGGGAGAAGCTGGATTCGTTTAATGACCACATGATTCACTTAACTATAGTGGTTTGCTTAACAACTGTGCAAAGAAGGTCATAAAATTGGGGGTGACTCATTTGCTTAGCAATTAAAATTCTGGTCCCAACTGTGGTTATAAGTCAAGAATGACCTATACAAGAGCCTCTTTATGCAAACAGTTTGAGAATTCCTGATGCAATTATTGTATTGTTTCTATGTCTACTACTAGTAGTCCTCAATTTAACAACCATTCATTTAGTAACCGTTCAAAGTTACAACAGCACTGAAAAAAGTGATTGTAATTCTGACCATTTTTCACACTTAACAACTGTTGCAGCATCCCCACGGTCACATGATCAAAATTAGGATGCTTGGCAACTGGCATGTATTTATGGCAGTTGCAGTATCCCTGGGTCATGTGATCACTTTTTGCAGCATCCCGATGAGCAAAGTTAATGGGGAAGCCAGATTTACGTAACAACCATGTTACTTACTTAACAACTGCAGTGATTCACTTAAGGACTTTGCCGAGAAAGGTTGCAAAATGGGGCAAAACTCACTTAACAATGGTCTCGCTTAGCAGCAAGAATTTGGGCTCAATTGTGGTCATAAGTCGAGGATTATCTGTAGTCTTATATTTCAATTTACTTCCGACAAGTCGAATCAACTTCTCAAATTCCACATTGGTTAGAAATTCTGCGAACTGAAGTTCAGACATCTGGAGGACATCAGGAAAATGCTATATTTATCCCATAGGACAGGGATAAGGCAACCTTGGCTCTTTTATGACTCATGGACTTCAACTCCCAGAATTCTGGGAATTGAAGTCCACAAGTCATAAAAGAGCCAAGGTTGCCTACCCCTGCCATAGGAGGTGCCTAAATAACCAGGGGCCCTATTTTCTCCAACAAAAATTAAAATGAAACCTCCCAATCTAGAATATCTGCAAAGGTATTAAGACATGCTAATATCATGAAAGTGCTTTAGGTTGCTAAGAGTGTCAAAGTCGTCCTTTTTGGGACTTCCGGCGGCTCCGCAGGCATCGCCACAGCCTCCTTTGGAGGCTCCGTTCCCTGGGTTTTGTTAAGCCGCAAAACAGTGAACATCAGCTGTTTTTTGCGGTGAAAAATCCCCCCTTCGGGCGAAGAAGGGGTGAAGAGCATCAGGCGCGGGTTGAGCTCCTCTAAAAACCCCCTGAAAAAGTTTTCAGGGGGAAAGAGTGGGAGCTCCCCAGGCGCCTGAAGACGCTCCTGCCCAGGGATACTTCTGTCTTCAGACAGAAATAGACGCCGCGACCATTCCTACTTAAACAGATACTTAAGAGAGATCTATATGCAGGCGGAATGAATACAGGAGTTTCATATTGCAAGTAATTTTTTATATTCTATTTTTGATTACAATTATTTTTACAATCCACATAATAGTATTCAAGATGGCGATCGCTTTCACTGTAAAAGGAAAGTGACGGGAAAGCGAAAGTGATTTTTTTTCTTTCTTCTTAGAACAAAGCCAGAGCGATCGTTTTAATTATTTTGATTTGAAAGAAGATAATCTACTGGCTAAAAGCTAATTGTTGATTATTTGGAGATGAGATGACTGGTTTTTAAACTGTTTTTTTTTAGAGAAAAATAATTTGATCCAGCTGAATATTTTTTAAAATGGAGTCGAACTCATACTTAAATTGTAAACCTATTTTGGATGGCATTCGTGAAACTAAAGAAGAAATATGTGCTACCGTATAATGAAAGCGTTTAAAGAAGAAATACGTGCTATAATGAAAGAGTTTACTACAGACTTAATGGCTAGAATTTCTCTTTTAAACTTCAAAATTGATTCACAACCGTTTGCTGATTACTCTATAAAACAAACTACACAGGAAGAGGATTTAACTGAGAATAAAGAGAAACTGATTTTGCCTGATAAGCAGTTCACTTATGGTTTTGAGGACCAGGAAAAGCAAAGACTGAGATTTGAAATGTTCCAGCAACGAAATTTTATGGTTAAGAGAAATAGAGGACGAATGCAAAGGCCAAGATGGTTTATATGGACTCAAATGATATTGCAAGCAATAAAGAGAGACTTATTACTTGGAAGGGAAGCTTTGTTATGGAAATCTACCTGGAAGAAGAAGAAGCCCAGAATTCGACTGAAAAGAAGTGAAATTGAGTATTTTATGCAATGAATTAAAGGCAAAGAATTATGGACTGATTTAAGGACTAAGTTTATGAGCAAGAGACATGACAGGGTGATTAATGGAAGATATATATTAAATTGACTAAGAATGTGTTTTTTGAATTGATGGGTTTATTGACATGAAAATTATTATTTTTAATAAGATGATTTGTTTGTTTGATGTCCAATGGATTGAACTGAAAAGAAGTGAAATTTAAAATTTTATGTAATGAATTATGGGCAATTTAGAATTATGGACTGACTTAAGACTTAAGGATTAAGATTATGAGTAAGATGTAAGATAAATGGGTGATTAATGGAAGATATATATTAAATTGACTAAGAAGGTTTTTTTTTAATTGATGGGTTTATCGACATGAAAATTATTATTTTTAATAAGATGATTTGTTGGTTTGATGGATTAAGATTATGAGTAAGATGTAAGAGAAATGGGTGATTAATGGAAGATATATATTAAATTGACTAAGAATGTATTTTTTTTAACTGATGGGTTTATCGATATGAAAATTATTATTTTTAACAAGATGATTTGTTTGTTTGATGTCCAATGAATTGAAATGATTTAAGGTTTGATATTAGATTGATTGATTGATGGATGGATTAGATATGTATAGGATAGATTAATATTTTATTCTAAATAAGGGATATTTGTATAAGAAGATATAAATAAGTTCTATGATAAAATTAAGGAATTAGAATACTCGAACTGAAAAGGTTGAATAAATTTAAGTTAGAATCGGATTAAAGAGACTGTTTTTAGCATATAGTTTAAATTTTTTGTTAGGATTATATAATAACTTTGTTTGATGTACTGGGTTTTTTTTTTGTTTTACCCTGTATTCATTCTGGGAAGTCCCGGGGGGGCTAGGATAGGGGAAATTTTTTTTCTTTTCTTTGTTTTTTAAATTTTAAATTATAAAATTAATTAAATATTTTGGAATAAGGTATGTTATCTAAGGGATTAAGAGAGGGAATACTAGATGTATTGATTGAAATATGTACAAATGTATTGGTTTTGGATATTTGTTTACCCTAATACCACGGTGTGCCTTGAGCTTTTTTTTCTGTAAAAATTAAAAAACCAATAAAATTTATTTTTTTAAAAAAAGTCGTCCATTTTGGTGTTCCGAATAACAAGCCAACAAGCAGGAACGAAAGACTGACGGTAGTTTTCATTTACTCCGTACAAAAAAAAGACAGCACTGGGAGTGGATTGCTCCCAGTGCCTTACATAGAGTCAGCTGGAGCGTTAGCGTCCCTTAGTCCCGTCTGGCTGCTCTCTGTTGCCTTGCAGGGTTGCATCATTCTTCACACGAAGCAGCTGAGCCCAGAGCGTCCATCTAGGCACCGCACTCGTTGGTTGTGCGACCCCACAGTCAGCTTCCGGCAATGGATGACAACAGTTGACGGCCTCCTCCCCACCAGTGAGTGTCAGCCCCGTGAGGCGAGCATTACGGCAGCGGCGACAGGCCTGGAGGCAGGTCAGGACACAGGTAAGGCGTCTGGGTGGCGATGGAGCCATAACGTGTGAGGGATGGCCACAAAACGGCAATGGACCCGTGGTCCACCACTCATCAGCCCAGACGGGTCGGCCTCGCGGGGTTCGACATGCGGCTCCCTCTACCAGGTATCCCCCTGGAAGGTAAGCAGAACAGTGTAAGTGGTCAATTTGATGTACAACCGGGCTTGTAACAGCTTTTGCAACATGTCGCACACTAACCTAACGTGGTCCTCCATGGTCTTAGTGTATATAAGGATGTCGTCCAGGTATACAAGTACCCCGCGGTACAAGTGCTCATGCAGAACCTCATTAATCAGTTGCATGAACACCGCGGGGGCCCCTTGCAACCCGAAGGACTGGTACCCAGAACTGGTAACTACCCAAAGGGCAGTTAAAGGCAGTTTTCCATTTGTCACCCCTCTTTATTCGCACCCGGTAGTATGCTTGCCGGAGGTCCAACTTCGTGAACACTTGGCCTTTGGCCAAGTGAGCCAGAAGGTCCTTCATCAGAGGAAGGGGGTACATGTGCTCAACACATACCGCGTTGATACCGCGGAAGTCTACACATAGCCGTAGACCGCTGTCTTTCTTTTCATGGAAGAGAACTGGTGCTGCTATCCGGGATTGGGCCGCCTGGATGAACCCTCGGGCGAGGTTCTTATCGATGTATCACCGCAACTTGTCCAACTCATGGGGTGTCATAGGATACATGCAGGGTTTTGGTAGTTTGGCCCCCAGCAGTATATCAATAGCACAGTCCATTGACCGGTGGGGCAGTAAACTATCACACTCCTGCTCACTGAGAACTTCCACTATGTTCCTATACACCTCTGGAAAGCCAGTTGTTTGTACTGGTCACTCCTGGGATCCTTTCACTCCCTCCTGCTCCCCCTCCGACTCCGTACCCGGTGGCTGGGGACCAACCCCAAGTCGTAGGTGGCGACAGCCACCTTCCCACCAGATAGTGGGGCCCCATTTATCCAGCCAGGCAAGTCCCAAGATTACTGCCTCAGACATTGAGGGGACCACGATAAACCTAAGGACTTCCCAATGCTTCCCCATGTCCATTCTAACCGGTTCTGTTATAAGAGTGGCTGGGGCTCCACCCAAAAGGGACCCGTCCACCTGCTCGAAACTAATCAGCTGAGCTAAGTGAACAACCTTGATACCCACTCCTTCCACTACATCCTTACTAACGAGACAGCGGGTACACCCAGAATCTATCAAGGGCTTGTACTCGCCTGTACAGAGCGTATGTGGGCTTGTTAAAGTGATGGGGATTACAAAGGGGCAGATTGGCTCGCTTACGATGCGGTCGTCAGCAGGGTCCATGTTGCCATATTCCGTCAACCATTCTTCAGCGGCGGCCGGTAGCTCTTCAATTGGGGACCATTGGGGCGTAACCCCCTCCGCTTGACGAGCCACCCATGACCGTTCTGGGGTCTTCTTGGGTGTGGGGCCCAGTTTGCTGGATGGTACTGGACTGCCCTGCAACACAAGAACTGGACATTCTGCCGCCCGATGCCCAGGTCGGTTGCACCTGAAACATCTGAACACAGGTCTAAAGGCAGGCCCGGGACCCTGGGGTTTCTGACTGTCGTCCCTAGGCCGCTCCACAGCTTGCCTAGGGGTGGGCGGATCCTCCGTGGCCTGCAACCCTGCGTCCAATTCGGTTACCACCCAAATCCATTCATGGAGGTGGTTTGGTATACCCCTTACCACACACGCCTGTCGTAGGTCTTTATCCAAGCCAACCCAGAACTGGTGGACCAATAGGCATTCTGGCCATGAACGCAACTGGCCCGCTGCTCGCTGGAATTCCCATACATACTCCCGTATGGGCCATCCCCTTTGTTTCAGGCCCATGACCTCCACTTCCGCATGCTGGACCCGGGAGGGATCTTCAAATCTGTCCCACAACGCAGCCAGAAAGTCCAGCATTGGCTAATTCCCAGGTGTGGTCACTATACAAGTCTGCTGCCCAGGCTGCAGCCTCGCCCTGCAGGCTCGCTGTCATGGCCACCACCATCACCCAATTAGACGGATAGAGAGAGGCAAACTGGCCCAGGTGGCTAATAACGTGGCTCAGAAACATTGCTAAACTGTCTGGGTTGCCATCAAAAGGAACTGCAATAGGCGGCGGACCCCACATGAACCCTGGCACCCATGGCCCCATTGCCTGCGCCCTGGGTTGACCGCCGACCGTGGGAGCAGAACGACCACTACCAGGAGCCAGCCCATGCTGCCCAGTAGTCACTGCCCCTGAGGCAGCATCCATCCGGTCCTACCTTTGAGCCCGGGACTGCGCAGCTGAAACGCCCACTCAAGGTGCCCCCGCTTGGAGAGAGCCACTGCGAGGAGGTATACAAAGTTTTGGGCTGGCTAGCTGGAACCTTGATGAGTCAGCTGGGGCCCCAGAGGCGGGAGTACCCCTGGGCCGGGGTGGTGGCTCCGAATAGCCTACCTCTCCGAACTGGTCCCGAAGGATGTCCATAGTGTATTGGCCTGGTGCTGTAGAGTAGCTCCACTCCTCCTCCTCATCTCCAGTCACCCGTCTCTCCCTCCAGCCAGAGAGGGCCTCCCCCAGTCCTGACACACGCACCTGGCCAGCCTCTGGGCGATGCAGGGCAGGGCTTAGCCACCATTCCCCTGAAGACACCGTGGGGCCTGTCTGCTGAGACTCACCCACAGGTTTCACAGGCTGCTGGGCCTTTTCCTTGGGCCGTACTACTGGCTGCTCCTCCCCTGCCTCTGCTGCGGTCTGCTGCGGTTGAACCACCGGCTCAGTAGCCTCCTGCTCTGTCACAATCCCTTGGATTCCCTCCGCCATCTCCCACACTCATGAGGAACCAGGTAATGCGAACAAAAGAATGTAATGAGTGCTGTCTTACTGTCAAAGTCATCCTTTTTGGTGCTCCGAATAACAAGCCAACAAGCAGGAACGAAAGACTGACAGTAGTTTTAATTTACTCCGTACAAAAACAAGACAGCACTGGGAGTGGATTGCTCCCAGTGCCTTACATAGGCTACGCACGGCTGTCCCACCCTCAGGAAACCTGCCCCACCTTCGTTAAACCACCCTACCCCTGAAGCCACCATCCGGTGCATCATTAAACAAAATAGAGTCATCTGGAGCGTTAGCGTCCCTTAGTCCCGTCTGGCTGCTCTCTGTTGCATTGCAGGGTTGCTTCGTTCTTTCCACGAAGCAGCTGAGCCTAGAGCATCCATCTAGGCACCGCACTCGGTCGTACGACCCCACAGTCGGCTTCCGGCAATGGAGGACAACAGCTGACGGCCTCCTCCCCGCCGGTGAGTGTCGGCCCCGCAAGGCGAGCGTTATGGCAGCGGCGACGGGCCTGGAGGCAGGTCAGGACTCAGGGAAGGCGTCTGGGTGGCGATGGAGCCATAACATGTGAGGGATGACCGCAAAATGACAATGGACCCGCGGCCCGCTGCTCGTCAGCCCAGACGGGTCGGCCTCACGGGGTTTGACAAAGAGCCAATGAAATCATCTGGTGGAGATGCACTTATTTTCCAAAGCACCAGAAAGCAAGACAAGAAACCATGGATGGAAATCAATCAAGGAGAGAAGCAACCTGGAATTAAGGAGAAACTTCCTAACAGTGAGGACAATTAACTGGTTTAACAGCTTGCCTTCAGGAGTTGTGGGTGCTTCATCACTGGAGGTTTTTAAGAAGAGACTGGACAAGCCACCTGTCTGAAATGGTATAGGGTCTCCTGCTTGAGCAGGGGCGTTGGACTAGAAGACCTCCAAGGTCCCTTCCAGTTCTATTCTGTTTGATCCCTTGCTTCACGGTACATAATAAGATGCCACCACATCCCAAACCAAACGTTCTAGTGACGGGTGGTGACACCTACTATAGCTGCTGCCATCATGGCATTCCTACGAATACAGACCCATGCTTATCACAATTATTTATTGTAAAGCTTAGACATAAAGATTAAGAAAAAATAAGAGGTCCATTGGACAGAGCATTTGGATCATACTCCGGGCGTGAAGCTCAATTTCCACCTTCTGATCCAACCTTCTGGGAGTTTCTCTATGGTACCAGCCCTGTTGGAAATGCAGCCTAATTGTCCTATCATAACTCACAAAAAGCTGCTGGAGCCAACTGTGGCAAGTAGGTCATTCGCCTGATGAATTAAAACACTGATGAATCAAAATACTGGTTAGCATGGCTGGGGAAGTCTGGGAGTTGAAGTCCACATAAATCTTGCTCAGGTTAAGATATACCACTAAACTGGAGTGCTTCCGGTGATGTCGTTGGTTGTAGACCCTGGGACACAAACTCTCCATGCCCAGGGTCCGATTTTCTGTCGCTGGTGGGCCCAGCAGGGCTGAATGCCACCCTGAATGGGTGGCCACCAAGACGTGAACTCTTTGAGGAAAGGAAGCCGGCGATAGCCAGCTCTCCAAACTCAAAATAGCCTCTGCAACCGGTGAGAGAAAGGTGGAGAGCTTCGCGTTTCCCGCCATCTTCAGCAGATCATGGGAGACAGGAGTCAGCTGTTTCAGGAAGCAAGCAACTGGTCTGGGTGAGATGATATCAGTTTTTGTTGCAAAGCGGACCATTGAGGAAATTGCCTGCCTTTAAAGTTAAGCTGGAAGCCTAAAGGGAGGAGGAGGAGGAGATTTTTGCTTCTCCCCCCTCCCAAAAAGCGGCGGTTTCAGCGTTTTAAAACTTCAAAAAATTTTTGAATTGAAGCTACATTGAAGGAACCAGCTTGTCTTATTATAGAGGGGAAGAAACACTCATTATTATTCTACTTGGGAAAAGCCCACCTTAATTGCTCTTTTTTAGAACTTTTTGGACTTAGTTATGTGTATTTACTGCTGGAACTTTCTCTTTTTCTTTTACTTTCTCCCTATGTAAATGGTGGGGGAAGAAACAGTGTCCCCTGGTGGTTATTTTGCAACCTTTTTCCTTTGTTCTTTTGCTGCATTAACTCTGCTACATTAACTTTGTTGATTCAGCTGTGGAGTTTGGCTCAATGCCCAGACACTTGGCTGACTGCCCAGACATTCCTACCTCACTTGGAGATTACTAAGAGAGACTGTTTTTGTTTTTTGTTTTTGTTTTTTGTCTTTGCTTGGTGTCTGGCTCCCTTTCTGGATTTATTTTATTCTTTGTAAAACAAGAGAACCACAGAAGAAGATTTTTATGTTTCTAACTGGATTATAAATTGGATATTCTTTTTTTCTCTTTCTTTTTTTTATTATTATTCCTTTTTTGTCAGCTTTGCTGTGTGGATATAAACATATTTTTTATGTTTCTCTTTTTCTATTTTTTTTTGTCTAGAGATTTGCTATTTCTTTTTATACTTTTTCCTATGTTTTGATAATACTTTTGCTGGATATTTTTATTTTTATTTTTTACTGAGGGTTTTGGATTATATCTTTTTTTTCTTATCTCTTTCCTTTCCTGAGCTTTTCAGTGGATTATAATTGGCCATCGGGCCCTATTTTTGGATTATAACTAATTGGGCCATCGGGCTTGATGATGGATTATAAATAAATACAATAATCAAGATGAGTGTTTCAAATTTGGCGAAAGGGGTGAGGAAGGGCTCCTCAGCTCATGCATCAACCTCAGTCAGTCCAGCGCTTCAAAAATCGATTGCAACGTTTTTACAACCGGACACTCAGCAGAAGGATACGCAAGCCATTCTCCAGGCAACTGTAGATTCTAAAATGGAAATGAAAAAGGACTTTGAAGACTCTAAAATGGAAATGAAAAAGGACTTTGAAGACTTGAAAAATGATTTGCTTAAGATGGATCAAAAAATGGAAGCCTTTCAACAGGCGATGTCAGATACTCAACAAAGAATGCAAAATATTGAAGACAAGTCAGTAGTAGTGGACCAGAAATTAGAAGGTCTCCAAGATGAAAATCAGAGATTGGCGCAATCTAATGCAGAGCTGGAAGAAAGTATGGCGATGATGGAGATGGAATGTGCATCATACTTTCTAAGATTTCAAAATGTGATAGAAGAGAGTGATGAGAACTTGGTACTATTGATGAGTGAATTATTGGCGGATCTGCTTGGAATGGAAATGGATCAAATCAAAAGAGAAGTTGATCAAGTTTTTAGAGTGAATTCGAATTATGCAAGAAGAAATAGAGTGCCTAGGGAGGTTCATGTCAGATTTAGTAAAAGAGCAGTATGGGATGAGATCCTGAGATTAGTGAGGGATCAACCACTGAAATATAAAGATAAAGAACTGGTAGTTCTCAAATAGATTCCAAGAAGAATTAGAGACGCTCGAAGAGAATACCAATTCTTAACAAGGAAATTGATTAATAGAGGAGTGAATTTCAGATGGTTGATTCCAGAAGGATTACTAATTTTTTGGGATACAAAAAGATATAGATTGAGCACTCCACAACAAGCAGAGGATTTTTTAAACAATCATAGAGCCTTCCTGGAGAAAGGCGAGGCGGAACCTAAGAAATCAAAGGAAATGATTGCAGGAACATCTAAACAAACGGAGGAAGAAGTGCCTAAAAAGACTCAATCAGAGGAAGATGTGAGACCTAAAGATCAGAGACAGATAAGCTCTCCTAGAAAATTGAGATCTCAACATAATTGAAACCATGGAGGAAATCAGAATTCTTTCAATAAATATAAATGGTTTTAACTCCCCATCAAAAAGGAGTAAAATATTCCACAGACTGCAAAAGTTAAAAATGGACATAATTTGTCTCCAAGAGACACACATTAAGATACAACATTCCAGAATCCTTGAGCAATCAAAACTAGGTAAACTTTATTTCTCTTTGGCATCACAAAAGAAAAGAGGGATAGCTCTATATATAAAAGAAAAGATGAACCCAAAACAAATCTATGTTGACAAAAAGGGAAGAATATTGATGGTTGATATCACATGGAACCAAAAACAAATACTGATGGTTGCAATATACGCTCCCAATGAGAAACAAGATCAATTCTTTCAGCAATTATATGATAAACTTGTGGACTTAAATTATCATAGTTTGTGTATACTTGGAGATTTCAATGCAATTGTTGATCTAGTACGGGACTATAAAAGTTACAAAAAAGGGAAAAAAGGAAGTAATATCTTACCTAAATCCCTTCTAAAAATGAAAGATGAACTCTGTATACAGGACACTTGGAGAGAGATGAATCCGGAAAAAGCACAATATACGTTTTACTCTAATAGACATAAATCGTGGTCAAGAATTGACATGATATGGACTTCTCTTGATTTAAAGACCATGATACAAGAAATTGAAATAGAATCAAACATTTGGGCAGATCATAATCCAATTAAAATGATTTGGAAAGGGTTTAAGAAAAGACCAAGATGGTCCTTGAATAAATCAATACTGAAGGAAAAGGAATTTCTACAGTTTGCAACAAAAGAAATGGATTTTTTTTAAAGTTAATAAAAAAGAAGAAACCTCTATTCAAATCGTATGGGACACGGCAAAAGCATATTTTAGAGGTTTGGCTATAACTTATCTTGCCAAAAAGAATAAGGAAAAAAACATATTCAACATAGATTGAAAGAACAACTTAGTATTCTGGAATCTGAGTTACAATCAGACCCACAAAAGAAAAAGCTGAAAATACAAATGGAATTATTAAAACACAAATTAAATTTACTTGAAACAAATACAATGGCACAACAGATTAAACTGTCTAAACAGAATTTATTTGAAAATGCTAATAAACCAGGGAGATGGCTTGCATATAGATTAAAAAAAGAAAGAGAAAAAAGATTAATAAGTAAGCTATGGGACTCAGAGGGTGACCTACACTGCCATAATGATTCAATGAAAAAAATTACGAAGGTTTATTATGAGACACTTTATAAGGCGGAGACTGTTTCTAAAGAGGCAATCCAGGCTTATTTAAAAGAAGCAAACCTCCCAAAGGTTCCTGAGAATATGCGCCAGAGGTTAAACGAGAATATTTCAATGATGGAGATTACAGAGGCAATAAAAAAAGCAAAAGAAAGACCTGATGGACTTCCTGCCGAATTTTATGTAGCGTTACAAGATATTATAACTCCAACTTTGAAAGACTTATGTAATGAAGTTTTCATACAGACAAAAATACCGGACTCATGGACTGAAGCTAATATCACTTTGATACCCAAAGAAGATTCTGATCATGCACTAATTAAAAATTATAGACCAATATTGCTACTAAATGTGGATTATAAAATCTTTGCTGCAATAATGGCAGAAAGAATGAAAAACTTTTTGACTGAATTTATACACCCAGACCAAAATGGTTTCCTACCAAAAAGACAGATAGAGAACAACTTGAGGATTATTTTAAATGTTTTGGAATACTATGAAATTCATCCAGGGAACCAGATGGCACTTATATTTCTTGATGCACAAAAGGCCTTTGATAACTTAAATTGGCAATTTATGTTTCAACAACTTCAAGAAATGGACTTTGTCACAGCAGTGCATGCGCAAGGCATGAAAACAGCCACCTTCTGGGAGGCTCCGAACTCCGGGACTTGAAAAGCCGCAAAACAGCGCAAAACAGCTGTTTTTCGCGGCGGAAAAAAACCCTCCTCAGTCGGAGAAGGGGTCAGGAGCTGTGAGTGGGGGTCGAGAGCCTCTGAAAACTCCCTGGAAAAACGTTCGGGAGGAAAGAAAGAGGACTCCCCGGGCGCTCATGATAGCTCCAGCCCGGAGCTGCATCTGTCGGCTGACAGAACCAGACGCCAAGACAAACCCCTGAGAGAGAAAAACTTTCTAAAGAGATACAGAGACAGACGGACTGAACGCAAGAGCTTAAAAAAGCAAGTATTTCCTATATTTTACCTCCGATTAACTACCGACGCAATAAACAAAATGTATCCAAGATGGCGACTACTTTCTCCTTAAAGAGAAAGTGGCCAGAAGAAAGAAAGTGAAAAGGGAGACTGCAATACAAGAGTGAACACTAGATGGCAGAATAGGCGCAAACATTAAAAGCTTTACAAAATATACCTAAAAAAGACTACAAGAGCAATATAAGAGTAAGGATTAGTCTGCTGCATAATAAAAAAAGGAAAAAAAGCTTGGCTAACAGTGGACTGAACTCAGGATGGCCACTAAGCAGTCCAAACTAATACCCTCAAAGGTGGCAGCACCCTCCCCAGGCCGGCTCCTTAAAATACCAGGGAACAACCCACCTGCACCCCTATCTTCCTCCATACCTACAGAATCCCAGGCCCCCCTGTCTACCCAGGCCTCTCCAGAAATGCAGATGATGAAAGAGTTAAAAGATACAATGTTAGCAATGTATGACAAAATAGAGAGAAAGCTGGAGGCAGTGGAAAAGAGGATGGAGGAAATGGATAAGAAGATAAAGGGAATGGATAAGAAGATGGAGGGAATGGATAAGAAGATGGAGAGACAAGGCAAAGAACTAGAACATAAGTTGAAGGAACAAGGCAGAGAAATGGAGAGGAAGTTGGAAGAACAAAGAAAAGCAGTTACTGAAGACTTAGACCAAATCAAGGAAACAATGCAAACGCACAATAAGAAAATGAGAGAGGATATTGAGAAAACTTTTAAGAGGGTCTGGGAGGGGGTTGAAGAAAGGATGGAAGAGGTGGAGAGTCAAGTTGAGGGACAACTGGTTGAGATGAAAAGCGAGGTGCAGGACCACTCAACTATGATGCAATATTGGCAGATGATGACAGCAATCAGGGTCAGGGGACTAGGAGAATCAACAAAGGAAAAGCAAGAAGATTTGAAAAGAATTTTTGTAAAAGCCTTGGAACAATTTCTAGGAGAGGAGGCTAAAATATATATCTTGGCAAATCGACAGAATCCACAGAGTTAATTCATGGATCGCAAAAAAAAAAATCTACCAAGAGATGTGGTTATCTATTTTGTAACAAAGGGATTCCGAGATCTTATTATTACAACATCCTACAACAAGAGATTGCATGTAGAGGGGCAAGAGGTGGTGATATTGAAGGAGATCCCTCCCAAGATGTTAAGAGAAAGAAAAGACTACAAGTTCTTGGTCACTGAACTGAAAACACGGGCTCTACAATATCGATGGGAAGCCCCAACTGGAATGTCATTACTCTATAACGGTAAAAGATACCACCTGAACTCAGTCCGGAAAGCAAAAGAATTTTTTGAAAAGGAACTGAAGGCGGGGAGACCCCTGCCCACAACACTGGAAAATGTAGATTGGTCACAAGAAAGAGGAATGGACTTAAAACAACGATCAAAATCCCCGGAGACACAGACCGCTGCAGCAGCAGGAGAAGATAAAGGAGCTTCTCGGGAAGCGACTGCACAAAGTATGGATATCAATAAAACCATGGAAGCAGGAAAGACTAAAGATCAAAGGCAGACGAGGGCCACTACTAAACGTATAGAACAGCAAGAGAAGATCCCACAAGGCAATACAAATACCAATCTGGAAACCATGGGAGCGAGACCAAAGAAGAAAGTAGGGGAAAAATCGGAAGTGGTCTGGCAAGAGTTTCCCGAAGCCTATCATGACAAGTAAATATTTGACATGGAACGTTAACGGGTTAAACTCCCCACAGAAAAGGAAGAAAATATTTCATTATCTGAATCAAGGTAAAAATGATATAATTTGCTTACAAGAAACACATATCAGAACTACGGACCAGAAATATTTAACCAACAACAAGCTAGGTACACAATTTGTTGCAGCGGCAGCAGTAAAGAAGAATGGCATAGACATATATGTGAAAAAGCATATAAGAGCTAAATTAATAGAGTCAGACTCTCAAGGTAGATATCTAGCAATCGAAATAGTAAAAGATGATAAGAAAATTCTTTTGATGGGCATATATGCACCAAATCAACAACAAGGAAAATTCTACAAATTGGTACATAAAAAGTTAATACAATTCAACTACAGATCCTGTATTATAATGGGAGACTGGAATGGTGTCATAGAGGTCGGCTTGGATAAAAAGAAGACAGCACCAAATCCGCAAAAACACTCCAAGTTGCCCAAATCCTTCTTTGATATAAAGGATGACTTTGACCTGATCGACATTTGGAGAGAAAGACATGGCAAAGAGCAAGAATTTACCTTTTTTTTCAGACAGACACCAATCATTCTCTAGAATTGACTTTATATTAACAACCAGCGACTTGCTTGTTAGCCTAGAGAAGGTGAAAATCTTACCCAAAGTACTAACAGACCATAACCCGGTGTGGATGGAATTAAAACAAGGACAGAAACCTAGGAGATCCTGGAGAATTAATGAAAACCTGTTTAAATACGATATAAATGTGGATGAATGCAAAAATGTTATGAAGGAATTCTTTAGCATAAATATGAATAAGGAGACACCTATAGAAATGATATGGGACGCTAGCAAGGCATACATGCGTGGGATTCTCATGGACATGAACAAAAGGCACCGTTGCAAGCAAGAACAAAAAAGAAAGGAGTTAGAAGATGAGATAAGTAAGAAAGAGCAACTATTAATAGAAAGACCGGAGGACAAAGATACCAAAGAGGGAATCAAGATTTTAAGGAAACAATTTGACTTGTTGATGGCAGAACAAGTGGCAAGGAATATACAATATGCAAAGCATAAGACATTCTATAATTCCAATAAACCTGGTCGGTGGCTGGCTTATATATTAAGGAAAAAGCAAAAATCCCGCATAATTGAAAAGAAAGTGTATAAAGGAAAGGAAGAGTTTCAACAAGAAACAATCAAGAAAGCCTTTACAGAATTCTACTCCAAGTTATACACTGAAGAGAAGACACAAGATAACAAGATAGAAAAGTTTCTGCAAAATGAAAAGTTATTGATAATCACCGAGGAACAAAGAGATAGACTGAATGCTTTGATCACACAAGAAGAAATACTCTCAGTGATCAAACAATTGAAAATGGGAAAATCGCCCGGGACTGATGGGTTAACAGCGATCTACTACAAGTATCTTCAAGAGGAGATGGTAGAACCCCTTAGAGAACTATTTGTCAACATACAAGAAGGTGGTCAAATTCCACCGTCGTGGAAAAGAATCTATATATCTCTAATCCCTAAAGAGGGGAAAGACAACGCTCAACCAGAAAACTACAGACCCATCTCGCTATTGAATACGGATTACAAAATCTTTGCAAAAATCTTGGCTAACAGATTAATGACAGTGTTACAAAAAATAATTCACCCGGACCAAACTGGATTTATACAAGGACGACAGATGAAAACGAATGTAAGACAACTTCTTAATATAATAGAGTATTTGGAAAGACATATCCAGGTGCCCGCTACTCTCATGTTTGTAGATGCAGAAAAAGCTTTTGATAGACTGAATTGGCCGTTTCTGAAAAAACTGATTGGGGGGATGAAAATGGGAGAACAGTTTATTAATTCCATATTGGCAATTTATCAGAAACAAACAGGCCAGATCATCGTGAATGGGGACTTAACAGACTCATTTAATATAGAGAAAGGTACTAGACAGGGATGTCCTCTATCCCCCTTGCTGTTTGTTTTAACGCTGGAGGTTTTACTGAACAAGATTCGAGCGGCAGATGACATAAAAGGTATACGGATTAGACAACAGGACTACAGACTATGTGCCTTCGCGGATGACCTGCTGGTGACACTGACTCAACCAGCACAATCAGCCAAGAGACTGATGGAGATAATTAAAGACTATGGTAGGATATCAGGCTTCAAAGTAAATATATCTAAGACGAAGATGCTAGTTAAAAATTTAGATAACAACTCAAAACAGGACTTAGAAAGAATAACGGGCTGTGAAATAGTTAAGAAAGTTAAATACTTAGGAGTTGAGATTGAAGCTGCAAATGGGAAATTATATAAAAATAATTATGAGGTGTTGTGGAACAAGATACAAACAGATCTGGACAAGTGGAAAACATTACAGCTGTCTCTGCTGGGCAGGATAGCGGCAGTAAAAATGAATGTATTGCCAAAATTTTTATTTCTCTTTCAAATGCTACCTATACTCAAAAAGGATGTGGACCTAGATGAATGGCAGAAGGGCATTAACAGATTTATTTGGGATGGCAAGAAACCGAGGGTTAAATTAAAAATCATCCAGGATACAAGGAGAAGAGGTGGTTTAAAAATGCCCAATCTGAAGTTATATTATTATGCTGCGGCGCTGGTGGCATTGAGTGACTGGATCAACATAACGAATGACAGAATACTGAATGTTGAAGGACATGGTTTAATATATGGCTGGCACGCATACCTAGTGTATGACAAGAAGGTAGAAAAGAGCTTCAAGGAGCACCCACTGAGAATCCCGCTGCTGCGGGTCTGGAAGAAGTATCAGTACTTACTACACGAAAAGATTCCCATCTGGACGATCCCCAGACACGCAATGGGGGACATAAACATAACACAAGGCCAAGATGTGGTGCCCTATAGTAAACTCGTAATGGAAGAAGGAAGTGTGTTAGCGTTAAAGCCATCAAATATGCTAGCAGATGAAGGAATAGTGTGTACCTGGCTTTCATATTTACAACTGCAGTCTAGATGGTAAAAAGACCTGAAGAAGGGTTTATCACTAACAGATGAGAGTTTAATTGAACAGGTTAGAGAAAAAGGGCCCATGCATATTAAAAGAGTGTACAGTGTATTGATAGAAATTGACTCTGAAACTGTACTAGTCAAGGATTGTATGGTAAAGTGGGAACAAAATTTTGGGCAACCTATCACGATGGAAACGTGGGAGAGAATTTGGGTAAGAAATGTAAAATTTACGCAAGCACAACATTTAAGAGAGAACTTTTATAAAATGTTTTATAGGTGGCATTTAGATCCGAAAAAATTATCATATATCTACCCAGACATCCAACCTAAATGTTGGAGATGTGATAGTATGGAGGCTACATATTTTCATGTATGGTGGACATGTAGAAAAGTTAAAGCCTTCTGGAGAAAAATATGGTGGACACTCCAAACCATTTTGAAAAAGCGTATTGAATTTCTACCTCAGTTGTTTTTGTTAGGGATCATAAAAGACTGTACTACCACAGAGACGAACTTAATTTTGAACTTGATCACAGCAGCGAGACTGTTGGTGGGACAATACTGGAAGAAGCCAGAAATACCATCTATTGAAGAATGGACTTTGAAAGTTATAAATTTGGCAGAAATGGCTAAAATATCGGCATATTTGAAGGATCGGTCAAATGAAAAATATATGTTGGATTGGAAACATTGGATAGACTACATACAAGAGAAACACCAATCAAAGAAAATGTATCTGGCTTATAGTTAAATCTTGATATACGGAGTGAAAAATGTTTACAAATTTAAATTGATTGTATTAAGTTGAATAGCAGTTAACTTGAATTTTTTCCTGGTTTGCATGTACAAATATATATCTATTAATAAAAAAGGTAAAAAAAAGAAAAGAAAAGAAATGGACTTTGGTGAAAATTTTAACAAAGCAATTCAAGCAATTTATAAGAAACAAACAGCAAGAATACTTTTAAATGGAGATTATACAGATGGATTTGAGATCAAAAAAGGCACTAGACAGGGATGTCCACTGTCTCCCCTGTTATTTATTCTTCCATTAGAGGTACTGGCAAGAAATATTAGACAAGATACAGAAATTAAAGGTTTGGAGATAAAAGACCAGAAATATAAACTACAGGCCTTTGTGGATGACTTGGTTTTTATTTTAGAGGAACCATTGGAAACAGCTGATAAACTCTTGCAGAAAATTGAGAAATTTAGAGAAGTGGCTGGTCTGAAAATAAATAGGGAAAAGACTAAAGTATTAACAAAAAACCTAACAGATAAACAGAAAATTCAACTTGCTAAAATGACAAACCTTCAAATAGTTAAAAAGTCAAATATTTGGGCATTTATTTAACTGCAAAATATACCACATTAAAAGAAGATAATTATGAGAGATTAATGAAACAAATAAAAATAGACCTGGAAAGATGGGAAAATCTTCAATTATCACTCCTAGGAAGAATAGCGATGGTTAAGATGAACATTTTACCAAAGCTAATTTTTTTATTCCAAACAGTTCCTATTAAACTTACTAAGAATGGGAGAAAATCAAACATAATACATATATGAAAATACCTGAGTGGCTTTCAACAATGGAAGCATTTGCTTATCCAAATCTGATTAACTATGATAAACTGGTTAGTTATAAAGATATTTTGGACAAAGGAGCTTCCGGTGGCTCCGCCGGCGCCGCTAGAGTCTCCTCTGTGAGGCTCCGTTCCCTGGGTCTGTAAAGCCGCAAAAAACAGCGCACATCAGCTGTTTTTTTTTGCGGTGAAAAATCCCCTCTTCGGGCAAAGAAGAGGTGTAGAGCATCAGGAGTAGGGTTGAGCACCTCTTAAATCCCTGAAAAAGTTTTCAGGGATCAAGAGTGATAGCTCCCTAAGCTCCTGAGAACGCTCCTGCCCAGAGACGCTTCTGTCATCAGACAGAGAAAGACGCCGCGACCGCTTCTGCTTATAAAAATAGAATGCAAGAGAGACTATAAGCAGACTGAGTGAATACAGGAGTTCTTACTGGATTGCAAGTATTTTTTTATTGTTTTTCTGGCTATTCATTTCTAACTTCTACAATCAACATAATGCTTTCAAAATGGCGTATAGCTTTCACTGCTTTCACTGTTAAAGGAAAGTGTTTGAAAGTGAAAGTGAACTCTCCATTTTTTTCTCTCTCCTTGTTCCCGTAAGTGAAGCTAGAGAGACGGCGGTAGGAATTGTATTATAGCCAGAGTGATTGTTTTAAATTTAAAATGGAGTGGAATTTACATTCAAATGTTAAACTTATTTTGGATCGTATTGATGAATTTCAAGAAGAAAGGCTTGTAATAGTGAAAGAGATTAAAGCAATACTGAAAGAGACCATTACAGAAATATTAACCAGATTCTTTCTTCCAAATGAAACTGATTTACAACCGACTGCTGAATATTTTATAGTGCAACCTAAACAAGAAGAAGAACAAGAACAAGAAGAAGACAGTACTGAGAATAAAGAGAATAAAGGGAAATGGATCTTGCTTGATAAACAGTTCATCGATGGAGTGGAGGAAGAGGATTTGTTTCAAGAAAGGAGGGGATGGTTATTCCTTTTAGATAAGCAGCAAGAAGAGGATTTAATTGAGAAAAAAGAGACATTGATTCAGTTTAAGAAGCAATTTACTTATGGGCCTGAGGATTGGGAAACGCAAAGACAGAGATTTGAATTGTTATCTCAACAAAAGTTTATGGCTAAGAGTAACAGAGGACTAATGCAAAGGTTAAGACGGTTTATTTGGACTCAAATGATACTGCAAGTAAAGAAAAGAGACTTATTATTTGGAAGGGAGGCGTCGTTATGGAGGTTTACCTGGTTAAAGAAAAAACCTAGAATTCGACTGAAGGAGTGAAATTTAAAACTGTATGCAGGAATTATGGGTAATTCAAAATTATGGACTGATTTAAGGACTAAGATTATGAGTAAGATGTAAGAGAAGATGATGATTAATGGAAGATATAATTAAATTGATGAAGAATGTATTTGTTCTGAAATGATCTAGGTTTGACATTAGATTGATTGATTGATTGATGGGATAGATAAGCATTATGTGATTTGATAAGGTTGAAGGAATGTAAGTTAGAAATGGAATAAATAGATTGTATTTGTTATGGAGGTTTATTTGACAGATGAGAAAGCCCTGAAGTCGATTGAAGAAGTGAAATTTAAAATTAAATGTAAGGATTTAAGGCTAATCTAAGATTATGGGCTGAATTAAAGACCAATTTTATAAGTAAGATGTAAGAGAGGATGTTTAATGGAAGATATGATATTATTTGTTTATTTTTCTAAAAAGATGAATTTTTTTTTTATTTGATGTTCAATGGTTTGAAAGAGGTTGATTACTGGAAGATGTATATAAAACCTGATTGTTTGGGCGATTTTATATAACCTCTCAATGGATTGAAGTGATTTAAGGTTTGACTTAGATTGATGGTTTAGATATGTAAATGAAAATTATTATTCTTAACAAGATGATTTGTTTGTTTTGTTTAATGGATTGAAATGATTTAGAGATTGTATATAGTATATAGCTTAAAATTCTTGTTAGGATTATATAATAATTTTGTTTGATGTAGTGGGTTTTCTTTTGTTTTACCCTGTACTCACTCTGGGAAGTCGGGGGGGGAGGGTTAGGGAGGGTTTATAATTTTATATATGATGTTTTCTCAACTGTAATTGGGGTGGATGTAAGAATATGTAATTACTGTCATTAAGGGGTTGCTCGGGTGGCCTCTGGGCACCACATCTGTTGGAAAGAGGAAGGAGGAGTGAAGGCTGATGTAAGTGGAAGTTGATAAGAAGGGGGAAGAGTAGGACGGAGATAGGGAAGGAGGGAGGAAAGTAGAAAGAAAGTAGAAGGAAAGTTGGTAAGAGGGGGGATGAGTAAGGAGGGTGGATTTTAGAGAAGTAGAGAAAGAGGGAGGAAAGTAGGTAGTTAGTTGGTAAGTGAGGGGGGAAGGTTAGGGTCGGGGGGATGTGGTGGTGGGGGTACCGAGCAGTAATGTTAATTGTGTGGTATGATTATTTTCAGTTGAGTTATTAGTATTAGATGTATTGAAAAATGTATTTATGTTTTGTTTATGGATGATTGTTTATTTTAACACTATGATTTGATTTGAGTAGTTTCTTCTTTCTGTAAAAATTAAAAAATAAAATAAAATATATTTTCAAAAAAAAAAGATATTTTGGACAAAGAGGGAAAACTTAAGGACAGGCAAACTCTTCAACAATAAGGTATTGACCTGACATGGTGGTCCTATTTGCAAATTCAAACAAGATACGAAAAAGATATGAAATCAACAGGATTTTATAAAGAACAGACTCCACTAGATAAAATTTTGTTAAAAACAGATGAGAATTTAATTAAGAAACTCTATAAATTTATTTTAAACTGGAAGATGGAAGAAGAACAAGTGAAAGAAACAATGATAGTATGGGCAAAGAACTTTGGATATTCTATAGATTTGGAAGACTGGCAAAAACTTTGGGATAAACATATTAAGCTTACAAAAGCGGCAGCATATAAAGAAAACTTATACAAGATGTTTTACAGATGGAATATGACACCAGTTCGCTTAGCGAAAATGTTTAAAAATGTTTCGGATACTTGCTGGAAATGTAAACAACAGCCAGGCACTTATTACCATGCCTGGTGGTTATGCCCCAATGCTAAGAAATACTGGTCTAAGATTCATAGATGGTTGGAAAAGATGATGAAAATACAGGTAGAATTTAAACCAGAATTGTTTTTGTTAGGAATATTAAAACCTAATTATGGTAAAGAGAATGACTATTTGATACTGCATGTCTTAACAGCCGTGAGGATAGCATTTGCCCAATTTTGGAAAAATGAGAATCTACCATCTGACCAGACTATAATTACTAAAATCTTAGAGTGTGCAGAAATGGATAGATTAACATTGGAGAGGAAAGAAAAAGATGACTCAGTTTATTTTATAATTCGGAATTCACTTCCAGAAGGGGTCGTGACAGCTGTCAGCCTTGACAGCTTCAAGGCAGGGCTAGATAGATTCATGGATGCCAAGTGTATCGGTGGTTATTAAAACGGATGTCCATGTGCCACCTCTATGTTGGTTGAGGCAGGCAGGATTCCCTTGAGTACCATTTGTTGGGGGTCAAGGGAAAGGGAGGGTTTTGCCTTCTCTTTCTGCTCAAGATCCCCATGTACAATTGGTGGGCCACTGTGTGACACAGAATGCTGGACTCGATGGGCTTTGGCCTGATTCAGCATGGCTCTTCTTATGTTCTTATGTTCTTATAACTTGGGAAAAAAATTATCAATGGTTAGAGACACGTTAGAACCTGAAAAGGACTTAATATTTCAGAATAGATGATTGATTTTTAACCGAGTTCTAATTAATATGTTGATGACATTGTTATTTTTAGTGATTTAGTGATTTTTATCTGTTAATGTTGATAGGAATTTTTGAGATTTTATTATTTGTGTTTATTTAATAGATGAACTTATTTGTTTATTAATTGTTTGTAATACGGCTATAGTTAAGCTTATTTTAAAAATGGTTGAGTATGATATTTACTCATTATTATGATCCGGACAGTAGCTTGTTTGTTAAAATATGAGATTGTACCTATCCTTATTTTATCCTAAATCCCCTATTCCCTTCCCCCCATCCCCTTTCCCTACCATACCCATATTGTTCCTATTTTTTCCTTATGTATATAAACTCAAAAAAATATTGTTTTAAAAAAAGATACACCACTAAACCTTAGCTTCGCCTTTCAATTGGTATATCACAATGTTTCTCAGTCTTAACAACTTTATTTCTGGGATCTGAGGTCAATCTTAAAGTTGAGAAACACTGATCTAGTGTTTAAATCTGTTTGAACTTATGAGGATTGAAGTCCACAAAGCTGGAAGCGAAGGAGCTTGAAGCCAGGCAGCTGAGGCCAGCTTTAAACTAAAGCTAAGCAGGCAGAGGTCCTCAACTCCCAGGCTGCGGGCCAGTACCAGGCTGTGTCCCATTCAGAACCAGGCCGGAGCTAAGGTGACCAATTGTCCTCCTAAGAACAGTCCTTCTTTTGTAAGTTCTGTCCTCTCTTGAAAAGTGTCCTACATGTCCTCCTTTTCAATATTTGAAGACTAATCTGTAAATCTCCGTATTCGATCGATGCCAAGCTGAGCCATTGCGTGTGATGTGATGTATTTGTATTTGACATGACGATTCTTCATGGCTCGGTACAGTGCGGCGAGACGCGATTATGAGATGCATGCGCGCCGCACAGGAGAATTGTTTTGAGAGAGTATGCCGCGCGCAAGTGGCTTTGTTTACTTCTTACCGAAACACAACACGGCACACACGCACGCATTAGACTCACTTCTTTCTCAGTGAATATTCAATCATACACAGGTGAGCACAATAATTCACGTTTTATTAATTCATTATCTATTTAATAATTTCCAAATATGTATAATTTTATTTACAAGTTTATTCGCTTATGTTATTGTTTCAGTTTTAATAATTAATTTTATTTATTCATAATGAATGTGCTTGTATCATTCGTGTAGCTCTATATTTTATTTTTAATTTTAAATTTAATTTAGGGATGGAAAAATAAAAAAAGAGGAAATACCATTTCAACAATAAAATTTTTTTGAAAAAGTTTTATTAATTTTATAATCATAAACAAAAAAGAAAAACAAATAGAATACCACTCAACTTAATACAATCTTTTACAACTTTCTCTCATAAAAAACAAAGCATACATTCTTTTAAAATACTTAATATAACTATGGGTGTTGCTCGGCAGCACCCTCTTCACCACATCCCCCTCTTTCTTCCTCCCTACCTACTACAATCCCCCCACCCTATCTCTCCCTCCCTCACTCTCCACCCTCCTCTCCTACCTACCTACTTCCCTTCACCTTCACTCCTCAGTCTACCCCCTCCAGATGTGGTCCAGAGGTACTGTGCGAGCAACCCCTCTTATATCTATTAAATATATTGTTCTTATATATTACCAATATTGCAATTTGAGTAGACCATTACACCCCCCCTACCCACCCCCACCCCGACTTCCCAAAGTGAATACAGGGTAAAACACAAGAAAACCCACTAAACTAAACCAAACTATTATATAAATCCTAATAATAATTTAACTATATTTTCAATCTAACATATAAAAATTTAACTATATAGTAAATACAATTTCTTAACTTGATATTTCCCTTGTATATACTCTATCCATTTTTTCCAGTCCAACATATATTTTTCATTTGAATGATCCTTCAAATATGCAGATATTTTGGCCATTTCTGCCAAATTTATAACTTTCAAAGTCCATTCTTCAATAGATGGTATTTCAGGCTTCTTCCAATATTGTCCCACCAACAATCTTGCTGCTGTAATCAAGTTCAAAATTAATTTCATCTCTATGGTGGTGCAGTCTTTTATAATACCTAGCAAAAACAACTGTGGTGAAAATTCAATACGTTTTTTCAAAATATTTTGAAGTATCCACCATATTTTTATCCAAAAGGCCTTAATTTTTCTACAAGTCCACCATACATGAAAATAAGTAGCGTCTGTACATTCACATCTCCAGCACTTAGGTTGTAAATTAGGGTACATATATGATAATTTTTTCAGATCCAAATGCCATCTATAAAACATTTTATAAAAATTTTCCCTTAGACGTTGCGCTTGTGTAAATCTTACATTTTTCACCCAGATCCTCTCCCAAGTCTCCATCATGATTGGTTGTCCAAAATTCTGTCCCCACTTAATCATACAGTCCTTAACTAATTCAGTTTCAGAATCAATTTCTATCAATACATTATACAATCTTTTAATATGCATAGACCTTTGGTCTCTAACTTGTTTAATTAAATTTTCATCTGATTGAGATAAACCCATCTTCAAGTCTTTTTTCCATCTAGTCTGCAATTGTAAATATGGAAACCAAGTATGGACTATTCCTTCGTCTCTTAACATGTTAAAGGACTTTAATAATAAAGAATTCCCTTCTTTAATTAGGAGTTTCTCGTAGGGCACCACATCTTGAACTTGTGTTCTGTTTATATTCTCTATTGCGTGTCTGGGGACCGTCCAAACAGGAATCTTTTGATGTAATATATACTGATACTTTTTCCAAACATGCAACAGAGCACTTCTCAATAGGTGCTCTTTGAAACTCCTATCCACCTTTTTATCATAAACTAAATATGCATACCAACCATATAATAAACCATACCCTTCAATATTCAATCATTAGTTAAGTTAACCCAGTCACTTATCGCAACTAAAACAGCAGCATGGCAATATAACTTAAAATTGGGCATTTTCAAACCACCTCTTTCCCTTATATCCTGAATAATTTTTAATTTGACCCTCGGTTTCTTGCCATTCCAAATAAATCTATTAATACCCTTCTGCCATTGAATAAGGAATTTCCATTCCTCATATCAAAGAAGGATAACATTGTTTTCTGCAATATTTTCAGCAGAGAATTTTGTATTGCAGTTGGGGGCAGAGCAGCTATTATGAAACACTTGACCACCAAGAAACATAAGCAATCATCAGATGCATCTGCTTCCAGTTTTAAAGTAACAAGTTTTTTTAAAACTTCAAATTATTCTGAAGATGAAAAACAGTTAGCTGCAATGGAGGGAACATTTGCATTTCATACCATAATTCACAATCAAAGTTTTTGTAATATGGATTGTACAACTAAATTATTGAAAAAGTTTCACGATGCTAAATTTTCATGCGCCAGGACAAAATGCGAGGCTATTATTAAATCAGTATTTAAAAATTACTGTGACAAAATACTTACAGAAGACTTGGAAACTGCAGCATTTGTAACGGTTTTATCTGATGCATCCAATCATAATGAAACTAAATTGTATCCAATACTAGTAAGATATTTTAATGTTACCAAGGGAATTCAAGTAAAAATTTTAAATTTAGAATCCATTGAGGATGAAACTGCTGAAATTTTGTCAAACCATCTATACAGAGTAATAAATGAAAACAATTTGAAATCCAAAGTTGTCAGACTTAGAGGAATCAAATCCGGGCATAACGGAAAAGTTTATCAAAGAAGCTGATAATACAAACACAAATTTTGGTGGGCGAAGACGCAAAGGGGTGAATAATGTGTATGTAAAATTACAAGATTTACTCCAAAAGAAAATACTAGGAATAGGTTGTAATGCACATATTTTGTCAAATGCAATCCACACAGCATCATGTGCCATGCCAATTGATGTAGAAGTAATAATAACTACAATTTATTTGTATTTTAGTCGTTTTACCATTCGTGTGGCTACTGTAAAACAATTCTGTGAAGAAGCGAATGTTCATACAAAAAACTTTTAGGATATTCAAAAGTTAGATGGCTTGCTCTAACACCTGCTATAGAGCATGTTCTACAATTATTTGAGCCTCTCCGTTCATATTTTTTAAGTTTAGACAAATGTCCTAAAATCCTGGAATCGTTTTTCAATAATGAAATATCTGAGATATTAATGTATTTTGTACATAATCAAGCATCTATTTTTCACAAAACGATTCAAAAGATTGAAGGTGAACATATTTCAGCTACAGAAGTTAGTCTTATTTTGAATGACTTTATCCTTCAATATAAAACTCGATTTGAAGAAAAATTTCTTCCTTTAGTTATAAAAAGAAAATTGTCAGACTTAGAGGAATCAAATCCGGGCATAACGGAAAAGTTTATCAAAGAAGCGCAGAATTTTTACCAAACATGTTTTCAATATATAGAAGAATGGTCTGAAACAAACATCACAGGAAATAACAGTTTTCAATGGTGTTTTTTGACTTCATCGCAAGTATATTGGACAGATATTGAATCTTGTGTTGAGTTTTTATCTAAAGAAATGCCAGACATTAAAATAGACGACAATTGTCTCTTTGAAGAAATTAGAAGACTGAATGTATTTTTAAATTCTGAAAAATTAATACAATGGGAAAATAAACACGTTGAAATTGATAAAAGATGGGTGGAAATATTCAGCCATTTCAAAAATGAACATATTCCATGTGAAAATGTATTTATTCTTGTTCAATTTACGTTGTGCTGCCCTGGAACTAATGCAGCAGTTGAAAAGGTTTTTTCAATTGCTAATGATTTTTAGAAAAGTGAGAAATCAAGATTGAATGTTGATACTCTAGCTGCAGTACTTGCCATAAAATTCAATATGAAGGATATTTCTTGTTCAGATATTTCCAATATATTGTTAGAAGATGATACATTGGCAAAAATATCCATTCAATGGAAAAGTACTCATTTAAATAATAATTAATAGGCATGTAAGCATAATTACAATATAAAATGTTATTGTTACAAATGTTTTTTATTATGCATTTATCATATTATAGTGTATTCTGTATTATTGTTGCAATGAATAAAATGTTTCTTTTATTTACGATATTTTTTTCTTCAATTTATTTGTGTCCTTCTCATTGTAAAAAAGTTGGTCACCTTACTGGAGCAGAAGTGGGCGAGCGCATGCACATGTGCAGCTCCACTTGTGTGAGCTGCAGGCAAGCGTGCAACTCCATTTGTGCAAGTGGGGGGCAAGTGCACACATCCGTGCCACTCACGCAAGACCATCCCCCCCCCTTGCTGGTACACAAATCCGTAAAGGTTGGGGAATGCTGATCTAGGGCATCAGTGTTTGGGGGCGCCCATGCCACCTGATCTTCCAGATCATTCTAAAGATGCCATCTTTGCATCAGCAGAAGGTGGTACCATCAGTCAATATAGCCTGGGGACACCATATAACCTTGAGTTAGCACTGGATAGGACCCTTATCCAAACCCCATCCAAGGCCAAGGAACAAGAAATGAAAAGTTTTGGAGGTTTTTTTTACCATGTAAGGGCAGAAGAAAAAACAGATTTCAACCATGGATCTGTTATAAATAGAGAGCTGAAGTGCTTGGTTTTGCAGTAGCTGGTTGTTTTTGTTATTAGGGCATCTAATATCTGTAATAAAAGAAATTCATTTGGCCAAGTGCTGACTCTTCTGTTGTTAGCTCCTGAGTGCTGTTTAAGTTTCTAGGCCAAGAGGTCAGCATCCTTCTTCCACATAGAGGCCAATGGCCATGTCTGCATTGCAGGAAATCCTTGCTTAATGACCAGTTGTTTAATGAGCAAAGTTATGACCATCCTCCCAAAAGTTAATTACAACCCTTTCTAGACATTAGACATTACTGCTACACACCACCATCCCCCAACAGCCACAGGACTGCATTTCAGGCACTTGGCAACCATCTCACATTTTCAACTAGCTGCATTTTTCCAAAGTTGGTTGCTGATTTCCAGCCCAAAATGCCCATTTGAGAGAATGGATTCACTTAATGATCACATGGTTTGCTTAACAATCACATCATTTGATTAACTACAGTGGTGACTCACTTTATGACCCTTGTAAAACTGTTGTAAAATTGAGTCAGGTCATGTGGTGACCCAGTTAATGACCACAGTGACTTACAATGGACATTCCAGGCTCAGTTGTGGTAGTTAAAGTGAGGACTACTTGTACTCTCTTGAGCAAATACACTGGCGATTGGGACAAACCACAGAGAAGTGTTTCTTAAGGGGAAAACGGGGGTGAGGCCAACAGGAAAAAGAGGGCATGCAGAGGGTGCCCCTTGTGGTTGGGGAAAGAAATGCTTCTGGAGGGAGGGAGGAAGAGACCTCAGTAACTGAAGGTATGTTATAAGCCAGCGGTTCTCAACCTGTGGGTCGCGACCCCATTTGGGGTCGAACGACCATTTCACGGGGGTCGCCAAACACCGCAGTCCACCATTTTTTAATTTATTTTTTGGGTCGGCCATTTTTTTTTGTCCGCCATTTTTTCCCCTTTGCGATGCAGGCCATCGCACCGCACATGCGCGCCCGCCATTTTTGGGGAGGGGTCGGCCATTTTGGGGGGGGTCCGCCATTTTTTTCCCCTTTGCGATGCGGGTCGTCGTGCTGCGCATGCACGATGCGCCTGTCGCGCCGCGCATGCGCGATGCGCCCATCGCGCCACGCATGCGCGATGCGGGCCGGGGTCGAGCCCCGGAAAAGGTTGAGAACCGCTGTTATAAGTAATATAGACATCATATCATTCAAATCATTGCAATTTATTAAAATGGTGCAGTTTTACATCAGGTTATAAGACAGAACTGCAAAGTTTACTTTTTTAGAATCACTGCAAGCAGGAGATAAGGTATGATATTTTTTGTGATGATTTTAGGTGGCAGGACAGACCCATCCTATGGGCTGTTGGTTGCCAGCCATTTAGAGAGATTTGAAACCTCTCCTTAAATATGCATTGCTAAAAACGAAGGAAAGGATACTATAGAATGCCTCTTTGTTTTTATTTGGCCACAGTAATTTATCTATCTACTTCTTTGACCAAAATACAGTATTTTTTTGGCATTTTGCACACACAAGATATATTTTGAGATAATAAAGCACATAAATTTCTTTTAGCTTTGTATTTTCCAATGGTAACATTCCCTGAATCATCTGGCAGTTCTAAGAGAAAATTTACCTTAAGGAATCACTTGCACTTTCCCAACAGGTAGACTTACCTTTGCTTGGAATATTGCCATCCTCTTAGATCTGAGACCAATGCTTAGAATTTCCAGATTGTGAGCTCCACCATCTAAGAATATTTGAGTTGTAGCATCAAAAAATATTCCTCCTAGCTGGAGAGCGACATTCATCCAGCCCCCATCTTCTTGCTACCCCCTTTTGACCCTTTGCTGATTTTCTCTACTCTCCAACAATCCAGCAGCCCACCCCCGGCTTTCTTGGTTGATGTCACAATGCAGAAATAATTGGCAGACAGATTTTCCAGTAGGAGAGAGATGCCTTTCAGCCAGGAAAGGTGGAAATTGGAGAGAAGAGAGGGTACAGAAACGGGGAGCCCCGAAACCCATGGGGGGGGTTCCAGCCCCACTCAGAATGATGAGCCAGAATTTTGTGGCCCAGAGGATGCTTTTGCTCCAGTGTCATGATAATCAAGCAGGGATTATAACTTCTCCCACTCAGTCTTAGCCATGTTCTCATATCCTCCAGGTGGGAACAATTTACATACTTGTGTTCTTCTGCTGGGTTATGAGGAAGGATCAGATACAGGAGGATGTTTGTTGAGTTTCATGGGGTTAAAGGGAAAGACTTGGGTGACAATTGTTTTGCTTGTGGGCAGAAGCTAAAAGCCACTTTTTCAGATGATGGTCCTCCAAGGGTTACCTTGCATATTTTGGAGGTGGCCCTCTAAAGAACCTTTCATTTGAAATTTAAATTAAATGTATCTTATCTTATCTTATCTCATCTCATCTCGTCTCGTCTCGTCTCGTCTCGTCTCGTCTCGTCTCGTCTCGCCTCGCCTCGCCTCGCCTCGCCTCGCCTCATCTCATCTCATCTCATCTCATCATCTCATCTTATTATCATCCTATCCTATCCTATCCTATCTCACCTCATCCCACTTCACCTCACCTTATCTTACCTTATCTTATCTGTGGGCTGAGATATCTTGTGCATTACAGTTGTCTAGGCTGCAGTTCTTCTTCCTGTCTCCCAAGGTCATTTCCACATAATATTAGAACATGGAAAGATATGTCATGATTTGTTGACTTGTAGTTTTCAAGAACAAAGTACAATCCCTGCCTCAAGTGGCTGTAGTTTGAGACAAAGAGAAAAAACAACAGCTGTGGATGAATACCAAAGGAGCACCCCACTGAGGATGTAGGATAGGTCCTTTAAAGACATGCCCAGTCCTGCAGACTAATTAAAAATGTTGTGGGCTTGCACATCTTGATTCTTAAAACACTTTCCACATCTGTTTTCTTATTATTTTGCTGCCTTCCAGGAAGGAAACCAACAAGGAGCCAGTGGAGTCCTTCAGAAGATATACATGATCAGGCTCTCCGAGGCTGGTCACCATCACCTGGCAAATTGCAGAAATTGCTGCAGTTGCCAGAGTACAGTGTGTTTAGAGGTGCACAAACCTTCGAGAGCAACTTTTTCCAGGTGATTGGGTGCTCTTGTTGTCTAGGAATGAGCAGGGATTTTCAACAGGGAAAAACTGCTGCTCTGTTTCCTATTCCTATTTACCCCGTATTTTGCGCTCTATAGGGCGCACCTGCTGATAAGACACACCTAATTTTAGAGGAGGAAAATAGGAAAAAAATATTTTGAGCCAAAAAGTGGGCTAAGAGACATACAGGTAGTCCTCAACTTTTGACAACAATTGAGCCCAAAATTTATGTTGCTAATCAATTTCCTCAACCACATCAGACATAAAAAAATTATTAGCCACAATACTATAATGAACCATGCATTTGTTTAGGATGCATGTGGGCTTTAGCTGACGTTTTTCCACTGAACATGTATCAAAAACTGCTTTATTTCTGCTTTAAAAGAAGGGAACTTTTTTTGTTCTTGGAGCTTGCTTCTTCATTCCAACTGGGTGTAACCCAGGGGTTCTCAACCTTGGCAACTTTAAGAGTTGTGGACTTCAACTTTTATCAGCTGAGTTAAATGCAATCTAAGCTGCAAAAAACCTAGTATTGCAATCTAGGAAGTAAATCCCATGAAACCTAATGACCAGGAAAGGGGCAGTGGCTTCTATCCAAGCGAAGCGCCTCAAACACGCACGCAGACTGGAGCCTATAGTAGCTCTGTCTTTTACAGGACAAGTCTGCTCCACACCGACTATCATCCTCTCCAACCGCCCTTTGGACGCGACCAAAGAATCTAGGTAGCAGAAAGCGCTTACCGTAGGTAGGGGGATTGCTGCTGCTGCTCCTGCTGCTGTCACTGCGCATGCGCCACCTGCTGCCGTTTCACCTGCAATCCCGTAGTACTGCGAGGTAGCGCAGGCCAAAAGGCCCGGCAGGTAAGGCGAAAACTCGACTGCGTAACCGTGGCGGCCGGGAAAGCGGAAGGCCTGCGCCCTCAGGAGCTTTCCTAGCGCCTCGCCGCTGCTGCGGCTCCTGGCTTCACCGCCGGTGCTGAGCTCGTCTGCCTGGACGCGGGGTGGCAGCTGCTCGCGGGCGGCTTCAAAACCGCCCGCTCCCTTCCTTGTTTCGCTACCCCTCTTGTGTGGGCGGGGTTGAGGGAAACGGTCGCCGTCACCGCCATGGTTGTTTTGGGCTACAAGCCTTTCTTCCCGAATGCCTTCTTGCGAGTCGGACTTCCGGTCCCAGCTCGCCCTTCTATGGAATTGCTTCGTGTGCGAGAAGGCGCGCGAGAAGCTTCTCGTGATTCGGGGATTTCTGTTGTAACGCTGGTTTGCGGCATTCGTGCCGTCTTCTAAGGCAACGGCGCTTGCGTCACATCCCCTCTGCTCCAGCGCCTCCCCCCCCTCCCTGCCTGCATCTTCGCTCCATAAGGCGCGGCTGATTTTTCCTCCTACTTTGGGAGGGAAAAAACTGCGCCCTATGGAGCGAAAAATACGGTATATGTGGGTATATGCATAATTCTGTATTTATTTATTTATTTATTTATTTATTTGTTTGTTTATTTATTTATTTATTTATTTATTTATTTATTTTTGCCATATTTATGTAGTGCAAGGGTCTTCAAACTTGGCCCTTTTATGACTTGTGGATATGTAGTGTATATTGGAGGTGGTGACCCTTTGAGAGCTGAATGCAACGAAATTTCATTTTAACGTATGCCGATTAGTGTACATTCAAAGTGACAATAAAGTTATTATTCTATTATTCTATTACAAGTAGTCCTTAACCTACAACAACAATTGGGACCAGGATTTCTGTTGCTAAGCGAGGCAGTCATTAAGTGAGTCACACTTAAAAGGCCTTACAACCTTGTTTGCCACCGTTGTGAAGTGAATCCAGCTTCCACCCTTGACTTTGCTTGTTGGAAGCTGATCATATGGGAAGGTAATCACATGACCCAGAACGCTGCAGCCATTTTGAATACATGCCGGTTGCCATGTAACTGTGGAGATTCTGTAAGGGTCATAAGCATGAGGTCTAGTCATAGGTCACTTTTTTCAATACCCATTGCAACCTCAAACAGTCACTAAACAAGAGGTTAAGTCGAGCACTGCCTGTAGCTCTCAGAGATGCACATAGACCTGCTCCATGGCTTGAATTGTGCTGGCTGGCGGACCATTTCACCAGCAACCACACCTGGTCCTGGTGCTCAAGGATCCAGCAAGCGGACCACTGTTAGGGCCAGGGGCAAAGAAATCTCACATCACCACTTGGAGTGATGCCTTCTTTCTCATAAACAGCATTTTATTGCTAGGGAATGAGATTGGCTGGGTGGGAGCACAGCTGTAAATGTTCGTTTTAGTTACAGGTAATCCTTGACTTGGAACCACAATAGGGAGCAGAAAACATGTTGTTAAGAGGTGTGGTTGTTAAGCTAGACATCACCTGACTATAATTTGTGACTTTCTCAATTGACCCTGCTTGTTGGAAGCCGGCTGGGAAGATCACAAATGGTGATCATGTCACTGCAAGACACTGTAACGACTGTAAGCGGAAGGACTGGTTTTAAGCCACATTTTTGAGCACCGTTGTAACTTTGAACAGTCACTAAATGGATGGACGCATGTCAAGGACTAGCTGTATTCATTTAGTAACAAAATGATACTTGTTCCTAAGTAATAAGACTAGACTGATAGCAAACTCCACCTCCCCCCTGTGCTCCTTGCTTCCCCCTGTCCATTTTTAATGTCACATTACCATACAGTACTTTCATTGTTTATCGATTCCATTGTTTATTGTTTGTTTACTTTGATATGGGGACTGTAGGATAAAATACCTATCATGACTACATTGGGGTGCTTGTGGGTCTTATGTTTATTCTTCTTTTCATTTCTCCATTTTTACTGTTGTAAGCCACCCAGAATATATCCTTGGCAAGATGGGCAACAGATAAATTAAATAAATACTACTCTGTGCAATCATTAAAAGCCAAGCTTCTAAAATTATTTGAAGGCATCTCAGGACATCTTCTTCTTTTCTCTCCATACAGGTGACCAAAGAAGGTCAATTCATTAACATCCACAAACATCCCAATGTAGTCACCATAGGTATTTTAGCCAGCAGCCCCAAGTTGCTCCTTCCTGATCTGATGATTATCGCCCGGGAAAATCAAGAAACAATGAATAAAATGCCAAGGTCTACAGCATTAGAAATCACCCAGTAAGACTGGCACAGCATTCCTCACCCTGCCTTCCCATGCCTCCTTGCAAAGTTTGAGTTCTCATGTTGCTGTTCCTTATCTACAGGTTGATCCCACTGGAGCTGGTGGAGATTTTTCTTCATGACACGAGCAAACGGCAGCTGAAAATGCAGCTGCCCACAGGGGACTGCAACTCTGCCAGGGAAGAGAAGGTGGATTTCCTCTTTGAGTGCTGGGTGCGCCTGGTTTACCTGATACGCCTGGCCACTGGCAAGAGCAACACTCCCGAAAATCTCCCTGGGAAGAAACCTGAGGTTCGCTCTTTATGGAAGAGTAGTCCTTTGTAAGCTAAGCTGGCCGAAGGGAGATAATATTGGAAAATGTAAGAAGTACTGGATAAGAAGTGCCAGGTCAAGAATTGACGCAAGGAACTAGATCCTTCCCTATGCCAGTCCATTTTGTATTGAATTGAATACTTGATTTGGCTAAGTGTCATTAGACACACAAGGAATTTATCTCTGGGTACAGAAGCACTCAATGTACATGCAAAGCAACAGTAAAAATAATAATGCCTATGAAAGAAGGAAATGATAGCAAGAATAAATAATAATACTACAGGCACACTATATGGATAATATACATAGACATTAGACAGAACTGCCAGAATTAGGTGTTCAGCAGAGTGAGGGTCACTGTGCCTAGTTGTCTTGGCATACAATGCCCTATAGCAGTGTCCCAAGGGAAGGATTTGAAATAGTCTATGTCCAGGATGTGAGGGATCTGCAGATATCTTCTCAGTCCTCCTTTTGACCCATGCAATATACAGGTCTTCTATGGAGTGCAGGCTGGTTGTAATTGTTCTGTCCCACACAGAACAAGCTGCTAGATCCCAGTGAGACAGTCAGTCAACTCAGTGAAACAAGTCAAACAAATATTACTTTTATTTCCAGTTATCCTCAAACATCAACTCACGTTTATGTAGAAGTCCTTCCAGAATGTAGATAGTAATATAAACTCATTTCACAGGTAAATGAACAATGGATTTCCCCTCTTCTGCATACAAATCACATGTTTTTGGCACGGAGCTGCCAACCATGCGGCTGGCTGGAACCCATGCAGAGAGATCATACCAACGGCACAAAGCCAGGAAGTACAGGCATAAACTTTTAAACTCCTCCCACTTAACCAGCTACACCATAACATTAACTAACAGCTAAAACTACATTACCCATAAGCCATCTCTTAAGGAAACAGCGTTTAACCCTCTAAATGCTAAACATTCTAACATACAGCTCTCTCAATGATACAACATTAACCCTGTAAATGCTAAACACAATAACACAGTTCTCAAGTGTATGCTCTGGCCAGATGATTACATAACTGGTCCAGCACACTCCCCACTTGGAAATATAAATTTCCACTACTAACTAACTAAAATAGGCAAAAAAACAGCATTAAAGCATGCAATTTTCATTACTAACTGACTATTAACTAGACTAGGCAAAAACATGGTATCAAAACATGCATAACTATAACTGAGATAAACAAGGTGTTACATCAAACAATGCAATTATGAGATAAACACAATATACATAGTTTGAGGATCAGTCTTCCAGTTCAGTCTTCTTCAACAACAGGACAAGATCTGTGATTGGCCTGGTGTAAAGCCTTTTCATGAGAGTCTTTGAGTCATGATCTGACTCATGTGGCTTCACGATCTGGACCTCAACTTGGCGAACTAGTCCATCAGAACTGGGTAGGGCCCGGTGCACAAGTCCCATAGGCCAAGAGTTCTGATGTGCGTCCTTGTCTCTCAGCAAGACAAGGTCTCCTTCTTCTAGGTTAGGCTCTTTGGTCTTCCATTTGTGACGATCCTGATGGGTAGATAAGTATTCTTGCTTCCAGCGCTTCCAGAAGGTGTTGGCCAGTAGTTGAACTTGTCTCCATTGCTGTTTGTACATGTCTTTGGGAACAAATTTCCCCAGTGGTGCTGTCCAATCGCCTGTCTTCTGGGTTAACAAGGTAGCTGGGGTGAGGATAGTTGGATTTTCAGGATCTGAAGAGACTGGAACCAAAGGTCGAGCATTGACGATAGCTGCTACTTCTGCCATGAGGGTAGTGAGGACCTCATGTGTCAATGTGGGTGTGTTAGTCATCATAGAGTCCAGGTTTCTGCAGGCTACACCAATCATGCACTCCCACGCTCCTCCCATGTGAGATGCATGGGGAGGATTGAATGTCCAAACGCAATTTTGGGCCTTTAGGTACTTGTCAATGTCTGAATCAGGACAAATGCCTTCATCAATCTGCAGTTCCTTGCAGGCCCCTACAAAGTTAGTTCCACGGTCAGATCTAAACACTTTAACTGGGCCTCTGTAGGCTTGGAATCTCCTTAGAGCATTGATGAAACAAGAAGTGTCCATAGACTCGATGACCTCGATGTGGACAGCTCGAATGCTGAGACACGTGAAAAGTACAGCCCAACGCTTGCTGTTGGCTTGACCACCTCTGGTCTGACAAGCAGACATGGACCAAGGCCCAAATACATCTAGGCCTACGTTGGTGAATGGTGGTCCTGGAATGAGGCATTCGGGTGGCAGGTCAGCCATCAACTGGTGTTGCGTCGCACCTTGTTGTTTACGGCAATGCAGACATCTGTACAAGACGGTGGCAATTCATCTTTTGGCTCCCACGATCCAGAAGACAGCCACTCTGATTGCACCTTCCGTGAAGTGTCTGCCTTGATGATGGACGGTTTCGTGGTAGTGTTGAACCAACAGGTGCGTGACATGTTGATGAGCTGAAAGGATGATAGGGTGCTTGAAGTCTGAAGCTATCTCAGCCTTGTCTAGATGTCCCCCTGGCTCGGAGCAAGTTATGACTATCCACAAATGGGTTCAATTTCAGCAGTGAACTAGACTTTGGGATAGCCATTTTAGCTTCCAGACATTCAAATTCCAGTGGGTATGCATCTCACTGCACACTTCAAAGAATCCCTCTCTCAGACTGGAGACAGCTGTCTGGGAAGCTCATCTCGCGGTGCAGGAAATGAACGATCACTGCTACGCCTGCTACGAGCGGTCTCCATCTGGAGAAGCATTTGAAGCGAGTCGGATCTAGGAAATGATGGGGAGATGGTTTTTCTGTCTCCTTGATGTCTGTAGACAGGCAGACAATCTGGGCGGTCATTTTCTCGCCCTGTCTGAGCAATTTGTTGGGTACCTGAGGTCGCACGTCATCATACTGGTCTGGGTCTAGCAGCTCGTAGTGTTCTGTTTTTTCTGACGTCTGGCCATCTGGATACGCCAAAAGCCCAGGACCCTTTAACCAGACTGAGTCTGCCAACTGTGAAGCAGGAATGGACCATGTAGCCTGGTCTGCCGGATTCTGGTCTGTAGGCACATATTGCCACTGTTCAGGGTTTGAAGATCTTCTGATCCTTTCCACTCTATTACTAATGTAGACATAGAAGCATCTACTTTGGTTGTGGATATAGCCTAACACCACCTTGCTGTCTGTGTAGAAGGTGGTGGATTATAACTCAAGGTCCATCGCCTTTGTTATCAGGTCTGCTATTTCTATGGCGAGAACAGCACCGCAGAGTTCTAACCTGGGTATTGTGTGACTTTGTAGTGGTGTTAGTTTCACCTTTCCCAAGACGAAACCAACGTCGTAACTCTCCCCGCTGTAGACTTTGATGTACCCTACAGCTGCTATCGCCTTCGTCGAAGCGTCTCAGAACACGTGCAGTTCCTTCTTCGTTGCGGCGGCAAGTGGAAGGGGAACATACGTGCGCTGTATGCGGACGCATTGGAAGCAACTCAGGGATTTGCCCCATGTCTCCCACTCTTGCTTGTGCTCTGGCGGAAGCAGCTTGTCCCAGTCTGTGGTGTGTTAGGAGAGTGAGCACAGAAGAAGCCTTCCTTGGACTATTATGGGTGCAGCAAAACCCAGAGGGTCGAACAGGCTGTTTACTGTGGACAAGACTCCTCTTCTTGTGAAAGCATTGTCCTTTGGCGGGGTTCTAAAGGTGAAAACGTCCTTCTTTAAGTCCCAAGACAAACTGAGACTACGTTGGAAGTGAGGATCGTCTGTGCCAAAGTCGAGGTCCATTAGATCTTTAGCGTGGTCTTCAGGATCGAAGGCCGCCAACACTTCTTCGCTGTTGGATGCAATTTTGTGTAGCCTAAGGTTAGCTGCTGCTATCATCTGGCATGTCCTTTTTATTAGGTCTATAGCTTCTGCAGGAGTGGGTACAGATTTTAAGCCGTCATCAACATAGAAGTCCCGTTCTACGAAGCGTCTGGCATCTGCACCATATTCGGCTTCACCTATACAGGTGGTGTGTTGCAGGCCATAGTTAGCGATTGCGGGGGAAGAACCATTTCCAAAGACGTGTACTCGCATTCTGTATTTGCTTACCTGCTGGTTGTGTTGGTCATCACTGAACCACAGGAAGCGCAGGTAATTGCGATGATCTTCCCTGACGTAGAACGAATAAAACATCTGCTGGATGTCCGCCATGACTGCCACGGCTTCCTTTCTAAAGCGGATGAGCACTCCAAGCAGACTATTGATGAGGTCAGGCCCTGTGAGAAGGACCTTGTTCAAAGAGATGCCTTGGTGTTGCGCACTGGCATCAAAGACTACTCTTATCTACCCTGGCTTTTGAGGGTGGTACACTCCAAAAAATGGTAGGTGCCAGCACTCTTCATCTTCCTTCATTGGTGGGGCAGGCTCTGCATGTCCGTTCTGGAACATCTTTTCCATGAACTCTACTAGATGCATTTTCATTTCGGGTTTCTTGTTCATGATTCTCCTCAGATTGTTGAGGCGAGAGAGAGCTTGCTCATGATTGTTAGGTTGGCGCTGCCTGGGTGTACGGAACGGTAATGGGGCTACCCAGCTCCCTGTGTCATCCTGCAGGCATTCCTTGTCCTTGAGCTCTAGAAATTCTTTGTCCTCTATTGACGGGCCCACTTCATTGTCGTTTTTGCTGGTCTGGAACACTGTCATTCCTAAAGCAGGCTTGGCTGTCAAAGCGTGAAGTGTTCTTGGCATGGTTTCAGGTGGGACGCTCTCCCATTAATAAGAATGGAAGTCGCCGAGACGTTCACTTGAGTTGGAGCTTGCAACTTATCGATACAGACCGACCCTCTGATGGCCCATCCGACTTCCATCTTAATGGCTACTGGGGTACCTGGTGAACCTTTGACTCTTTCATCGGAACCGATGGACTCAGGGGTGTCTTGTCCCAACATAAGTAGGATTTCTGCTTCAGGATCTAGGGGAGAATCATAGAATCATAGAATCATAGAATCATAGAATCGTAGAGTTGGAGGGGACCTCCCGGGTCATCGAGTCCAACCCCCTGCTCAAGGCAGGATTCCCTAAACCATCCCAGATAGATGGCCGTCCAGTCTCTGCTTGAAGACCTCCATCGAAGGGGAGCTCACCACCTCCTGTGGCAACCTGTTCCACTGGTTGATCACCCTTACTGTTAGAAATTTTTTTCTAACATCTAATCTGAATCTTTTCCCCTGCAGTTTCATCCCATTGTTTCTGGTCCTTCCTTGAGCAAGTGAGAACAGGGCTGATCCCTCTGCTCTGTGACAGCCCTTCAGGTATTTGTAGACAGCTATCATGTCTCCTCTCAGTCTTCTTTTCTGTAGACTAAACATTCCTAATTCCTTTAACCGTTCCTCATAGGACATGGTTTGTAGACCGTTCACCATCTTGGTAGCTCTCCTTTGAACCTGCTCCAGTTTGTCAGTGTCTTCCTTGAACTGGGGTGACCAGAACTGGACACAGTACTCCAGGTGAGGTCGGACCAAGGTAGAGTAGAGGGGAATAATAACTTCACGTGATCTGGACTCTATGCTTCTCTTGATACACCCCAGGATCGTGTTTGCCTTTTTTGCAGCTGCTTCACACTGTTGCCTCATGTTCAATCGATGATCCACTAGGACACCGAGGTCCTTTTCACATGTACTGCTGCTCAGCTGGATTCCTCCCATACTATATGTGCTTTTTTCATTTTTCTTACCCAGATGTAGTACCTTGCATTTTTCCTTGTAAAATACCATTTTATTAGTTGCAGCCCATTGTTCGAGTTTCTCTAAATCTTTTTGAATCCTTTCTCTCTCTGCTCTGGTGGGAGGGATTTGATCAGCTATGTGTGATAGGTGAGGTATATTTCTTGCCGCCTCTGGTGTTGAAATTTCACTGCGATCATCTGGTAAGGAGTCCCATTCCAACACTGGTGGCAACAGGAACTGTGAATTCCCGTCTAACGATTCTATGCGTAGTCCAGAGATTTTCCTCCCCACTGTGCTCATTGGTACTGTGCATGTTTTTATTGTGAAATGCTTTAGTTTACTCGGGAGATCAAAGAGGTCAAAAATGCTGACTTAGCTATTGTAGCAGTGCTGTGTGCATCTAGTATGACATACATCTTTATACTTCTTCTGGTCGCCCGTCAGGGTAGACTTAGGTAGACAGATGGGGGAGCATGAACGAGGGCACGGTGAGTCGCCACATATTGCCGTGCAGTGGACCCCGATCATTTCTGGGGGTGCTTTGGAGCCACATTGAGGCTCCGTCATCATGGGAGGGGTCGAGGTTGCTTGGTGTGGCTTCTTAAAGTCCAGATGCAAGGCCCCCGGGTGCTTGTCACTGTTGTATAGGTGGCATTTCACCTTAACTGTGCAATCTTTGGCTATGTGATTCATAGACTCACAGCACTTGTAGTGTATCCTGTGCTCTTTAAGCAGGGCCTTTCATTTGTCCATGGACTTCTTTCCAAATTCTCTACATTTGTTTAGAGAGTGTAGAGATTTATGAAGTGGACAAGTCAGCCCTTTATCTGATTGCCGAGGTTCAGAATGAATTCTCCTCGGCAGTTGCTTGTCTGAAGTCTTCTTTGGCCAGTTTGTGACCTCTGTCTTGTGCACGGAAATAAGAGTTTTGCCCTTTGCGGCTTGGGATGAACCTTTGGTTGTGCCAAAATTCTGACTGGTCCATTTGGGCGCTGGAAACAATCTTCTGTGTCTTCGAAGTTGCAGGCATTATTGCACAGTTCTGCTTGGTTGGCTATGAATTCTGCAAGAACAGCAAAGGGGGGGGGGTTTGCTTGGCTTCTGTCTCTTGTGAGTTTCAGATATTTCGACCCATTTTTACCTTGACTGCCTTGGTAGTTTTTTTAACGATAAGCCTTTACTTCTCGAACTGATCGAGGCAGGTGAGCTTCGGCATGAGCTTCAAACTGATTGTAACAGCGTGAGCAAGTCTGCAAATTCCAACATCTGGACATGGTTATTGATATTGATGTTAGGGAATTTGTAAATGCAATCCAAGAGCGAATTCTCTGTCAGTTCAGGTGCACCATACTGCTTGTCGAGCCTTTCCCAAGCCTTCAGAAGGGTGATAACTGGGTTGCTTAAGTGGGCTAGGTGAATGTTCTTTACTAAGTTTGCAGATTCTGGTCCCAGCCATGCCTTCATGAGCCCGATCTCTTCGCCCGGTGTTAGCCCTTCGTCGTGGATGACATGCTTTAATGGGTGCTTCCACAATACATACTCCTTCCCCGGTGATGCAACGCACCCTAGCAAGTCGCCATGGTGATTTTGTTTATTGCCACATACTCAAAGTTGCAACGCTCCCTAACCATTGTGATTTTGTTTATTGCCACGTACTCAAACAGCAACACAGGCAGGAAGAACAATAGGAGGGCTTTAGGCTATGCTTGAAACATTTGCTGTTAGATCAAAGAATGTTAAACAGCCCTGAGACATTTGTTGTTAGATCAAAGGATGTTCCGGGACAGATGCTAAACAGCCGAGATAACATCGTGAGAACATACTGACACCTGGATTAAGCAGGAAACAAAAGTAGATAGTTAAGGAAATAATGGTCAATTCGCAAATACGTGTAGAAAATATATCATGCTGTAGTTTGTTTTATGTGCCTAACTAAACTTCCTTGTATGTGACTTGATTTATTACGTTGTTTGACCAAACCTCAATAAAAGGTGATGCCTGGGTTTCAATCGAGGTCTTTCACCCCAGAGAGAAACCTGACTCATCTCATGCTTTGTCTCTAACATTCAGTCTCCGTGTTTGACCCACCGGAATTGGAGGAGCCTGCGGAGGGCTCGCTTCAAGTGGTGACCCCAACGTGATGCGAAGGCGCGTCCTTCTGACAGCCTACTACTTACTCGTCTGGAATAGACTACGTGCACGCCTTTAGTAAGTATGGGACAGAAACTATCCAAAACCCAGGCTGAGCATCTGGAAGAATTGCATAGTTTAGTCAGGAGAGCAAATTATATTCAGAAACTTAATAATCAGACTGTTTTCCCTGTCACTCGAAAAGATCTATATCTTTTATTGGCTTTTTTGAAAAAATCTTATCCCTCTTACCCGGAAGAGGGACAATTAGACCCCGCCACATGGAAACGTATAGGTACCTGGCTCCATAGTCCGCCAAGAGCCCTGCCAGGTGTCCTGGGCCCATGGAAGGCTGTAATGTCCATGTTGACATTACTATATGCAAAAACAAAGCAAGCTAATTTGCCAAATCCTCAGGCTTTAAAGACGAGCCCTGAGACATCAAAAAAATATTACAATCTGACTCAAAATTTGCCCCACCGGATGAACCACCCCCAAGATATGAACCATTGAGTGCCAAGGCTGGGAGTTGTACTCAATTGACTAGTCCTGATCTATGTCCTGTGGCATCTGCACCAACTTCATTTTCTTCTATCAGCCTTGACCCTGCCCCTCTTTCTTCCTTGCAAAGGGGGATTGCTAAAGCTAAGGCTGAGGGGGCCATAGAACTGGATGACTTGGCAGATATTGCCGCTTTTCCAGTAGTTATGGTGCCCGATCCTACTAATCCTGGCCGGTCAATACCAAGATACGAAACCGTGGATTATAGAGCCATCAAAAGCTTGAAGGAAGTGGTACACCAATACGGGATCTCCGGACCTTATGTCCAAGGCTTATTGCGCGCTTTTGCACTCAGCCAGCATGTTCTCCCAATAGATTGGAAGAATATTGCCCAACTGATACTCAGTAACACGCAGTATCTACTATTTGAGGCTGCCTGGAAAAAGCAAGCTGATCGAATGCTTCAACAGAGCTTGCTCCCTGTTAACAATGGCCGACAACATATAATGGGCACTGGTACTCAGTCCACGGTGGCCACTCAGTTGTGATTTCCTCGCGCCTTGTTTGTGTTAATTAATGAAGCAGTATTATATGCTTTCTTGGTTTTGGAGGACCCCACCGAGGTTACTTCCTCTTTTGCAAAAATATTACAAGGACCCCAGGAACCATATGCTGAATTTGTCAATAAACTAATTACAGCAGTCAAAAGGCAGATTGAAAATGCTGCCGCACGGGATGAATTGATTAAAAAATGGCTTACGAAAATTCTAATGCAAATTGCAAGAGCATATTGAAAGGGGTCGTTGTAAATCCGAGAGCTACCATCTCAGATTATCTTGATGCCTGTAGACATACTGGGACCACCACTTATCAAATGTCCGCATTGGCCACTGCCTTGCAGGAACATTCTGGGCGAAGTTCTCAGAATCGGTCATCTCAAACCTGCTTTAATTGTGGGAAGCCCGGACATTTCAAAGCCGAATGCCGGGTTCCTGGGGGAGGAGCTGCCTCGGGGAAAGACGGACATTCCCCTAAACCACGAACTGTTTGTCCAAATTGCAAAAAGGGCTTTCATTGGGCAAAAGATTGTCGATCAGCAACCAACGACAATCAGGGAAACTAGGATCGGGGCGACCGGCTAGCCCCTTCTCAAAGGTCGGAGATACGAACCCTCCCCCTGATCAGTATTCCCAAACTTTCAAAATGACCGCCAAGGAAACATTGTTGCTAAATTTGCCAGCTCACAATTATTTCTTACCTTTATAACCAAAATTAAAGCTCCAATTGCCCCCTACTCTGCCCGTGTTGGTATTTCCGACACATGAAATAACATGTCAAGGCATCATGGCTGCTCCTGTGATGGTAGATTCTCAATGTTTGTCTTCTCTGTCACTCTGTGTATCTGCTAATCAGCCTGTGACCATTCAGCAAGGCTCAGTCGTGGCTACTATGATATTGCTGATGGATTTCATTCCCCCTGAATTATGTGCGGTAGAACATCCTTTAATCCGACCACGTCCAGTGGCCATGTTCTTTTTGAACGGCTGCCAATTTTCTGGCATCTTGGATACTGGGGCGGATGTCTCAGTCATAAGATCTCAAGAATGGCCTGCTCAGTGGGCCATGGAAGAGGCCCCTTCTGTGAGAGGTGTAGGAGGACTACAGGTGGCGTGTAAAAGTCTTGCTTGGATAGCTGTGACATCGCCTGATTCGGCCCACACTGCCTATATTCAGCCTGTGGTCATTCCCCTTCACATTAATTTATGGGGCCAAGACCTAATGAGTCAACTACAAGCTAAGTTAACTTTTTCCTAATGGCTGTGCCTCTGAAATTAACACTCAAGACATCCACGCCTGTGTGGATGGATCAATGGCCCTTATCGCAGGAAAAACAAATTGCATTATCAAAATTAATTCAAGAGCAACTTGCTCTTGGACATTTGGAACAATCTTTTAGCCCTTATAACACTCCTGTTTTTGTCATTAGGAAAAAGAGTGGAAAGTTTCGTTTCTTGCACGATTTGCGTGCGGTTAATGCCATAATTCAGCCTATGGGACCTTTGCAATGCAGTCTTCCGAATCCTAATTTAATTCCTGCTGACTTTCAGCTTTTGGTGGTGGATCTCTCTGATGCCTTTTTCTCTATTCCTTTGCATAAGGAAGATAGGCAATTATTTGCCTTCACAGTCCCAGAGCAGAATTCTCATAGACCTACTGCTCGGTATCAATGGACGGTGTTGCCACAAGGGATGCTTAATAGCCCAACCATTTGTCAATTTGTCGTAGATCAAGTTTTGAATAAATTTAGATTGCAAAATCCACACCTGATAATTTATCATTATATGGATGACATCCTTGTTGCCGGACCAGGCCCTCCTGGGGTACTGCTCCCCTATTTACCACAGCTTCAAACAATTTTGAGGCAAGGAGGTTTTCATGTTTCCCCTGAAAAAATTCAGACAAAATTACCGTTTTCCTATTTGGGGCACAAGGTTCTGGCATCCCGATCTGTGCCCCAACTACCTCAATTGGATTTTACTGAACCTCTTACATTATTGCAACTCCAACAATACTTGGGAGCCATTAATTGGATCCGTCCTTATTTAGGTCTCACCACCTTGCAGCTTTCGCCTTTATTTTCTGCCCTTACTAGGGGGTGCAACCCTCTGATCAAGTTCTTTTGCCTGGCGAGGCAAGGGAGGTTTTGCGAAACGTTTCTTTCGCTTTAGCTAAGGTTTGAGTGGACCGCATTGTTCCCAATATTGCTTTATCTTTCATTCTGCTTAATACAAAAGGCCTTCCTACTGGTATACTGGCACAAGTTCAGAATAATAAGTCCCTAAAAATTGTTGAATGGATACATTTGCCCCACACCCCGCGTAATTCAATTAACCCTAGTCATTTGATGTTTGCTACTCTAATTCGGAGAGGTCGTTGTTTGATTGCTGAGTGTATGTCCTCCTTAGTGATTGGGGCATTCAGGGCATCTCGTTGTGTATCGGTGAGTACTATTAAGTTTTCGTTTTGTAGAAACTTTTCTATCTCTTTGTCCTGTATCTTCTCCTCGGCGTATAGTTTTGAGTAGAACTCGGTGAAGGCTTTCTTGATGATTTCTTGTTTGAATTCCTCCTTGCCTTTGTACTCTATCTTTTCAATTATGCGGGCTTTCTGTTTCTTTCTTAGGGTATAAGCCAGCCACCGCCCCGGTTTGTTGGCGCTGCAGAATGTCTTATGTTTTGCATATTGTAAATTCCTTGCTACTTGATCCGCCATCAGCAGGTTGAATTGTTTTCTTAGTATCTTAATTCCTTCTTTTGCGGTTTTGTCCTCTGGTCTTTTTATTAATAATAGCTCCTGTTTCTTTATCTCCTCCTCTAGCTCCTTTCTTTTTTGTTCTTGTGTACGACGGTGCCTGGCGCTCATGTTCATGAGGATCCCGCGCATGTATGCCTTGCTAGCGTCCCAAATCATTTCAATGGGTGTTTCATTGTTCATATTTATACTGAAGAATTCCTTCATGGCACGTTTGCATTCCGCCACCCATTTCTCATGTCTAAGCAGGTTTTCATTGATCCTCCAGGATCTCCTCGATTTCCAATCTTGTCTTAATCCCATCCTTACTGGGTTATGGTCTGTTAGTACTTTGGGTAGGATTGACACAGCGTTCAGGCGAGTTAGCAAGTCACTAGATGTCAGGATGAAATCAATTCTTGACAACAGCTGGTGCCTGTCAGAGAAAAAAGTGAATTCTTGCTCTTTGCCATGTCGTTCCCTCCAGATGTCTGTCAGTACAAGGTCTTCCTTCATGTCGTAGAAAGATTTAGGCAACTTGGAGTGCTTTTGTGGTTTAGGTTTTGTCTTCTTCTTGTCTAAGGCAATCTCTATGACCCCGTTCCAATCTCCCAGTATAATACATGATCTGTAGTTAAATTGTGTTAACTTCTTGTGTATCTTTTTGTAGAATTTTCCTTGTTGTTGATGTGGGGCATATATGCCCATCACTAGAATTTTCTTGTCATCCTGTGTCACTTCGATTGCTAGGTATCTACCCTGGGAGACCGACTCTATTAGTTTGGCTATTACATGTTTCTTCACGTATATAACAATCCCGTTCTTCTTTTGTGGTGCCTCTGCGACAAAATGTGTACCTAGTCTGTTGTTGATTAAGTATTTCTGGTCTGTTGCTCTGATGTGTGTTTCTTATAGGCAAATTATGTCGTTTCCTCCTTGAAACAGATAATGAAATATCTTCCTCCTTTTCTGTGGGGAATTTAGTCCGTTGACGTTCCATGTCAAGTATTTAGTCGTCATTGTCGGTTTCAGGATACTCTTCCGGGACCGCTTCCATTCTATCTCTTGTGGTCTTCTTTGATCTTGTTCCCATGGTATGCAGGTTTGTGTTCGAGTTGCATATAGGGGTCGTGTCGTGCTACTCTGTGCGTTTGGTGGTGGATCTTGTTATCCTGCCCTCTGCAGTCTGTCCTGTTCCCTTGTTGTTGCTGTTGCTTCCTGGTCTCTGTGTCATCGTGTCTTGAGTTGATCCTTTCCTTTCTCGTTTTCCTGCATCGGTCTGTCGGTCTGGTGGTCTTTCTGCATCTTCTCTCATGGTGTATTGGGGTCCCTCCGGCGTCAGTTCCTTTTCCAGGAATTCTCTGGCTTGTTGGACCGAATTCAGGCGGTATCTTTTATTTTTATAGGAGATTGTCATCCCCGTGGGGGTCTCCCATCTGTATCGCAGGGCACGTGATCTCAGTTCGTCGACCAGGAACTTGTATTCCTTTCTGTCTCGCAGCATCGTCTGGGGGATCTCTTTCAGTACTTTCACTTCTTGCCCCTTTATGTATAAACTCTTGTTGTAAGATGTGGCTGAGACGAGATTCCGGAATCCCTGCGTCGCAAAGTGGATGACCACGTCCCTTGGTTGGTGTCTGTTTGTTGTCGTCCGTGCGCCCGCTCTGTAGATTCTGTCGATTTGCCATTCGATAACTGGGATTGGCTTTCCCAGAAATGCTGCCAGGGCCTCTATAAAGGTTCCGATCAGGCCCCCTTGGGTTTCGTCTGATGTCTCTTTCAAGCCTCTAAACCTGATTGCAGACGCCAGTTGCCAGTACTGTATCATGGAGGATTGGTCTTGGGCCACCCCTTTCATCTCTGCTATCTCTGCTGTCTGGCCTTCTACTTGGTTCTCCACTTTCTCCATCCACTCGTCCACCTTCTCTCTGATTTATTGGAAGTTCTTCTCTATTTCCTCCCCTATTTCCTTGTAGTATGTTTGCATTGCCTCCTTCATTTGCTCCAAATCTGCAGCCATCGCCTTGCGTTGCTCCTCCCATTTTCTCTCTAGTTCTTTACCTTGTTCTTTCAGCATTTGTTTTAAATCGTTGTATCTTTTCTCCGTCTTTTGTTCTGCCTCTACACACCTCCTCTCCCTCTTTGCGTCCATTTCCACCAGCTTTTTATCCATTCCATCCATCCTTTCAACCAGCTTTTCTATTACCTCTTGTAATTTTTGTAACATGTGTGTTGTTGAGCTGGCCTGTGGGGGTGGATGGGTCTGGGGGCCTGTATTTGGATGGGAGGGTGTGGGGGCGGGTAAAGTAAGTCCTGATGGTTTGGTACGCTGAGCTGGGGAGGATACAACTCCCTTCGTTTGTGTCAGTGTGGTCTGTTTGGAGGCCATCTTAAGCTTGTCTTCCTGTTGTTCTGGCACTGTTTTGGTTTCTAGCTTGGACCAGGTTAGGCACTAGACTGTGATCTGGTGCTGGTCCAGTAATCTGACCTTTCAGTGGGAGGGGAGGCTTCAGGGTTCAGGCGGTGCAGGTCTAGGGGCCTGTAGGCAGGAGGGTCTGACTGTGTTCAGGGAGTCTATTCAGCGCCTCTGCCTGTCTGGGATTCCAGGCCCCTTCTGCCTTCCCTCCACAGCAGCCCAGGATGCCTTTTTGTCTTCCTCCTATGCCCACCTTTCTCCCTGGTGGGTTCTTCTTTCTTCAGTATCCCTGGGGCTCCCGTTCTGGGGGGTCTGGGGCACAGCTTGTGGGGTATCTCTCCCCGTCCTTCTGCAACCCAGGGTACCCTTTTCTTGTGTCCCCTCCTGCCGTCTGCTTTCTTGCCTCTTCCCTCTTAGCTCTTTTCTCCTCCCCTCTATTGTTCTGGCTTGCCTGATTCCAGCTCCGTTGGTTGCCTCTGTCCCTTTCCGCCGCTTCAGGCCGCTCTGCTGTCTTCTCAGCTGCTCCACCCTCTTCGGCTCTTCTGGGGGCTCTGTCTAGTTTGGGAGGCCCCCCCAGTTGCCCTCGCCTTTCTTACCAATGTCTCTCTCGCTTCTCTTCTCTCCCTTTCTCCGCCGCCCGACGCCTCTTCCTTTTGTCCGGCTGCCCCGGCCCTCTCCGCCTCTGATTCCTGCGTCCGGCTCTCACCTCCGCTCACTCGGTCTTCCTCGCCCTCTTAGGCTCGTCTGGGGGCCGTCTTCAATCGGTAGGCTCTCCCGGCGGCGTCCTCCGTCTGTCTCCCGGCTGATCATCGCTGCCGTAGTTCGTCTCCCCCGGCTAGTTCCGCTCTCTGGGCCTACCGGCCTCTCCAGGCCTGCCGGCCATCCGTCCGGCCGCCCCGCCACCGCCGCCTTCCTCCGCTTCGCTCGCTGTTCGTGGGGGACCCTCGGCGGCGATTTACCCTTCTCAGGACTGCGCCGAGGGTCCTCTTCGGGTGCGCCTAGTCTCCGGCGCTCTCCACTCTCGGTATCCCGGTTTTTTTTTCCAAAAATTTCAGCCACGGTCCGGAGCTTTCCTAGAAGGGCTCCGGACCTCGTGACCAGAACCGGAAGTCGAATTTTTTTTCTAAAATGGAGCTATACTCACATTTAAACTGCAAACTTATTCTGGAAAAAATCTATGAGACTAAAGAGGAAATATGTGCTACAATGAAAGAGTTTGCTACAGAACTAAGAGCCAGAATCTCTTCCTCAAATTTTAAAACTGACTTTCAGATTGCACCTGATTCTTCTATCAAACAGACTCTACAAGAAGAGGACTTAACTGAGAACAAAGAGAAATTGACTCTGCCTTATATGCAACTCAGTTATGGTGTTGAGAATCAGGAAAAGCAAAGACTGGGACTTGGAACTCTAAAGCAACGAGACTTTATGCAAAAAAAAAATCAGAAGGCCATTTCAGAGGTCAAGATGGTTCTCACTGATTCAAAAGATATTACAAGCAACAAAGAGAGTCCTATCTATTGGAAAGGAAGCTTTGCTATGGAAACCTACTTGGCATTTGAAAAAACCTAGAATAAGATTTAAAAAAAATGAAAGTTAAAGTTTTGAGTAATGGACTAAAGGCAATCTAGAACTATGGACTGATTTAAGGACCAAGATTATAAGTTAGATGTAAGAAAAATGGGATTAATGGAAGATATAAAATTTATCTATATGGAAATTACTGCTGATTTATTTGTTTGATGATTAATGAATTGAAATATCTTAAAGTTTGATGTTATCTTGTTAGTTTAAAGTTAATTGATGGTTTATATAGCTTTAGGATAGATTAATACTTTAGCCTAAAAAATAGATATTGGGAGATAATGGGTTAAAGGCAATTTAGATTAATGATTTCATTTTAGGATTAAGATTAAGATTATGAGTTACAAGTAAGAGAAAAAAGGAGTGACTAATGAAATACATATTAAATCCTTTAAGAATGTGTTTGTTCTTTTTTTTTCCTTTTTTTGTTTTGTTTTTTGTTTAGGAAATAGGGTTATTTGTAAGAAAATTATTATGTAATCTTGAACTAATTTAATAAGATGATTTCTGCTTGATAAGATTGATGTTATTGGTTAACAGAGCACCCCGGTGGCTGATCGGCAAATAACAGGCTTGCATTTGCCTATGCACAAGTACCTTCTGGTGGCCAAGGAGGGAATTTTCCTGAAGTGCCCACCCAGATAGAGTGACTCCTAGTCAAAGAGTGAACTTCGCCGAAGTAACCACTCACGCAAGAAGTGACCCCTAATGGTCAAAGAAGGAACTTCGCTGAAATCTCTAACCATGCAGACAGTGCCACCTGGTAGTGAAAGAGGAAGTTCACTGAATTCGCTTCAAAATAGCTAGGAATTTTGCTGAGCCTGTCCTAGCCATGGCGGAGCATCTGCTTGATTTAGAAGAGTTGGTTCAACCAACCAGCCTAGATGAGCCACTCCAACCAGCCAGCCAAGGAGAAATGCTGCAACCAGCCAACCTTGACTTGTACACAGAAGCTGATGTCCAAGATTCAGTGGAGCCAAAGACATCCCAGATACCCTATGACCTGAGGCAACACAGAAGGCCTACAGAAGCCATGTGATCACATCTGAGGGAAAGATGGAAAGAAACTGGGAGACATTACAGGAACTTTACCAAGCGCCCAAAGAGGAGCTCTCCCCCAAATGCGAGTTCTTATTGGAAGAGGATAGGGAAGAGGCTTTCTTACAATGGACGATCTCCAAAAGAAGTGTCGAAAGGATCCAGTCACAACTAGGAGACCCAACCCTCAACAGCTTGATGCAAAGCCTCAAACTAAAAAACAAGGCACGTAAAAGGTTTCTAGAGAGGATAAAACACCACCCGGAGGCCAAGCCTACCATGAAAGTCATACCTACTGAGAGGACCGAGTCCGAAGTCTCCCGTCATTCGCATGGACCATCCTAGCGATCACATGTGACCCCCTCTCATGCCTCTAAAGAAGCTTCACCCTTTCGCCATAGCTTGCCATGATCCCAGGTGCATTCCAGCGTGTCACAACAACCTTCCGTCTCAGTTGCCTTCCGTCATTCCAAAGCATCTTCTCGTCACAGCCGTGCGTCCCGAATTTCAAGGGCAGAGAGCTTGGCCCTTCAAGCTGTACAAGCAGATATCAAAGCTGAAGCAGCCAACGCAGTCTTTTGTGTGTTAGAAGCAGAACTTCTAAAGAATTGGCAAAGATAGAGGTTGAAGCAGCGCAAATGGAGGCCAAACAAAAGGCTGAAGCAGCACAAAGGGAGGCCGAAGCAGCTCAAATGGAGGCCAAATGAAAGGTTGCTCAAGACGACCTTGAGTTTTCGTAGAGCCAATGAGAAGTGGCAGATAAAGCAGCAAGAGTGGAAGCCCTTCAGAAGACACTCCAACGCACCACCTTCTTGTGCAATCTGGAACAACTGAAGATTGAAAACCAGCACAGCCTCATGCAGGCCTACGTTGACAACCAGAGTGCATTTCAACATGAGCAGGTGAGAGCACCGCAGCTAACCACAAGTCCCCCAAGACCAAGTAGACAAGAAGGAGAATCTCTAAGATCAGATGGTCCAATCAGCCAGAGAGCCAATGTCGTACCATCTAGATCACGAGATCTCCCCCCCAGAGCTACACCACTGTCTCCAATGAACCAAACTACAGATGGTAACCGGATGGGTCCATCTGCAATGGCGATGGCTCCACAGCAGGAAGTGCAGCTGCTACGGGACGAGATTGCCAAAGCTCAAGCCAGGCTAGAGTCTCTACTGCATCAATAGGAATCAGCATCCTGGGGAGCCACCTTCACGCCCGACCACGGAGGAGAATCTCCACCACCAGATGTGCCAACTGGCCAAGGAGTTGCCAATGCACCATCTGAACGATGATAACCCCCCCGACAAGTAAGCACACAAGAAGTCAGGCTTCCTCAGTTCAATGTAAAGGCAGAGGAATGCAGGCCAAACCCTCAAGGCCCCTCATCTGTACCACTGGAAGTTACCCTCAACAGGCAGCGTGATGAAGAAAATCACCACCCAGCCCTGACAAATGTCCCCACTCTCAGGAGCAATGCACCACCTCCGTCCAGCTACACCCCCAACCAACATCAATGCATCCTCAGAAATTCTACAGAGGAAGGTTTGATCTGGCATCCAAAGGTATGCACAGATTCTCTGATGAACCGGGGTGAAGCGAGCCCTCCGCAGGCTCCTCCAATTCCAGTGGGTCAAACACGGAGACTGAATGTTAGAGACAAAGCATGAGACGAGTCAGGTTTCTCTCTGGGGTGAAAGACCTCGATTGAAACCCAGGCATCACCTTTTATTGAGGTTTGGTAAAAAACAACGTAATAAATCCAGTCACATACAAGGAAGTTTAGTTAGGCACATAAAACAAACTACAGCATGATATATTTTCTACATGTATTTGCGAATTGACCAATATTTCCTTAACTATCTACTTTCGTTTCCTGCTTAATCCAGGTGTCAGTATGTTCTCACGATGTTATCTCGGCTGTTTAGCATCTGTCCCGGAACATCCTTTGATCTAGCAACAAATGTCTCAGGGCTGTTTAACATTCTTTGATCTAACAGCAAATGTTTCAAGCATAGCCTAAAGCCCTCCTATTGTTCTTCCTGCCTGTGTTGCTGTTTGAGTACGTGGCAATAAACAAAATCACAATGGTTAGGGAGCGTTGCAACTTTGAGTATGTGGCAATAAACAAAATCACCATGGCGACTTGCTAGGGTGCATTGCATCATTTCCTCTGTTTTTATTTTTTAGCAACCTTCCTCATCCTCGGAATTGGCAGCCGAATGATCAGGAGCAGCTGATAACAAGGATTTCTTTTCAGGGATGAGAATGCAAGAGTCCCTCATGTCCTCCCCTGAGTTCCAAATGTGCAATGCTTGTTTCTGAACAGCGCTTTCAACGACACCACTAATCACTGAGTGCAAAAGAGGAATTAAGCAGGGTAATAGCATCAAGCCCAAAAACCCAACTCCTACCATAAACAGAGCTTGTTTCCAATTGCTAAAAATACCTCCCAAAAATCCTCCCTGATCCAATATCCCCGTCCATTGCTGAGGCGGGACCTGGGCCAGGCGGATCATCCGGTCAGTAATCTCTTCTATGACCTTACCATTGTCATCGATTTGTAGGCAACAATTTGACAGATTAAATTTTCCACAGACCCCTCCTTCTGCAGCTAGCAGATAATCGAGGGCTAGCCGATTTTGAAACACGCCATTTCTTAATTGGCTATGTTGTTTTGCTACCAGATTTAAAGCTACAGCATTCTCACGAGTGATTAGTTCCAACACCGCCTGCAAGTGAATTATGCGATTAATCATATAAATGGGTGTTCTATACCCATAGCTGCCATCCTGAGCCCAGGTGGCAGGACCATATTCTTTAATTATGTCCTCAGGGCCCCATGTCTTACCATTCCATTCTTGGTCCTCATAAATAGGAACTTCCACATTCAGGGAACGTTTCCTTCTTTGATAATTATCATACATGGGGTGACTTAACCGTTCACCTTCCCCTAGGGGTATTAGGAAGAAAGCTGGGTGAATCTCCCCTATAGCACAAGAGCCGGTCCACTTATCAGGTAACTGGGAATAGGCTCGTTTTCCACAAATCCAATATAATCCTGGAGGAGCTTTCCAGGCGCCCTTGTAGGACGCATTGAGCATTTCTCCAGATTCTGTGGGCCACTTGTACATGGCCGTCTCATTAGGCAATGGCCACATGAATGGAACGTTGTTAACTGAGGAATGGGGCCAAAAAGAGACTGATGAATCAGAGATGTTTATTTTTATCATCGCTTCGCATAGGCTGTTACCAATCAAAAGAGTGCTGTGCTCATATCTATTGACACACCAGCGGCAGACTAATGCCTGCCGTAATTCCCACACACTATTGTTTAAGTGAGGGGGTTGTCCGGTAGCATTATATTTTTTGGAAATATTCCACTCCGCTGCCTCCCATGGCCATTGATCTCCCACATTTGTGCCTCCGCACACATAGCAATTTGTTACATTCAAAGCCAGGGCTACGGTGCCTGCTAGTTCAATGAACAGGTTTCTAGCGACATTTGGAATTTCAATTGGTGTTTTCATTTCTTTCCAGAATTCAGTGTAAAAGTTGTGAGTTATCTGTTGACCAACTTCATACAAGGTCTGAAACTCCAAATAGAACAAACCCACAGGGTCATGCCCTTTTCCATAAATTCGGATTCCAAACTGAGAGCCCCACTTTTGCAGAAAGGTAGAAGGGTTGTTTATGGTAAAATTGACAACATTGCAATTATAGGATTTACAATCACTTTGAACAGGCACCTTAGTTAAAACCGCATCACCTGTTTGTAATCCTTTCCAGTTGGCTGTAGCCCATTTTACACATGACCATCTTGGACAATACCCTTGTTGACTTGTTGCAAGAGTGCAATCTGGATCTTTTTGATTCCAGGAAGGTGACTTAGGGCAAATATATTTGTCATTAAACATATAATTTCTTTGCCAATCAATATTACCACAATGTTCCTTCCAACCCAATGAGTAGGACAAAGAGGACAATTTACAAGGTTCAAGTTGGACCGTAACCTTTGAAGTCTTTGAAAACACTCTAATTTTATAATGTACAGGTCCATTTTGCCCTCCAGCCCTAATCTGGAACCAAATTTGCTCCGGATCATGCTGGGGATCATAACACTTTTTGGTGGTCTTACAATAACTATATGTGATATTCCCTTTTTTGCATGGGACCACCTCACCGGAACATTTGTGGTTGGAAAAGTAAACCAGGGTCTCTCTCACCTGATTACCTTCACAAACCTTAACCACACATTGACTACAGTCATCTGATGGTTTCATATTGGCTCGCGGCTTCCGAGGAGGGGGCATGATAGGCAATATTGGGGGAATGGTGGGTTTTTCGCTAGTCAAAACTTGAAGGGGAGTGGTCATCATCACGGAAGGGGAGGTGGGGACAATGCCCTTATTCCCTATCGTAGAAATTATATCAGGAGACTGCATATAGACTTTACAGAGACCTTCCCAATACCACGGTAAAGAAGAAACATAAGAATCATTACATTGAAATGTCAAAGGACTATTAGAAAAATTATAATTCCCACAATTTCCTGTCCACAAAACATAAGCAGCCCAAGAACAAGTACGGAGAGGGACTTTATCCCCACATAAATCCTGTGCTTGTTGAACAAAATCCGAAGATTTATTGGAGTAAGTCCACTTCTTCTGATGCGAAGAAATAGGAGCCAAAACCCCCCAAACCAATTTGCAATTACTATTAACCATGGTTCGTAACTGAAAGGGCTGACCATCAGATACCTTGGTGGACCAAATACAAAAGGGAAGGTCAGAAAGGCTACGTTTGGAGTGAAGGGGGAAAACATCCATTCGATGCAGAGCCTGGGTCGCTGGGTGGTCCTGGCGGAAGGAATTGCGTCTTCGGAAGGAATTGGGTTTTCGGATGGTAGAGGCAGTCAAAAGCCAGGAGGGAATCGGTGGAAAAGCAAAACTGTCATGACTAGCAATCAGACTACTTACTTCACTCCAACTGCCATTGACTAATCCTCCACAGGCATATCGACCTATAGTCGTGAGAGAAATTTCCAAATATAGGGTTAGATGGCAGTAACCGGCTATTCGAGAATGGTAGGGAAGCCACCATCGAGGCTCAGTCATCGTGGTCACTTGGAGCCGGTCAGGAGAAGGTTTTGGTTCAAACCACCACTGATAGGGTTCAAAGAAAAAAGTCAGGGGACAAGGTTCAGCACGAATGTCAGAATAGCAATGTATTTGAGTAAATGTTCCGGGCAGTTCAAGGAGACGAATAGGGTTGATCCAAAAAGTTTCACCGGCAGCACCTCCTGCGACACAGAGGAGCAAATAAACGGACCAAAACATGATGCTTTCCTGAAGCAAAAGAAGAAGCGACAAGTCAAATCATCCAAAGAGTACCAAAAGGTCGAGCGTATCGTTATCCTCCTCCGGAGCGGGTACGGGCGGTGGAAGATGACATGGACGAATGCAGCGGCCAGGGACCCACAGAGCAGAATCTGGTAATTGAATGGCTGCATAGCCCCGACCCCATGTTATAAGCGGGACTGGTCCTTTCCAGGCGGGGTCAGGCAACCACCGGTAATAGACAAGTGGGCGTTGTTCCGTTTTTGATGAAGAGAAATGATGCTGAGCAGCAGAGAGACTAGGTTTGCCTGACTCATTCAGAAAATTTAAAGTATAGAGAGCCAGGTTGAGCAAATTTTGTAATACCGGCAAATTTCGAGGGGGAGGGGGAAAATCCAATTTGGCAATCATGTTTTTCAAGGTCTGGTTAGCACGCTCAATTATGGCCTGTCCCTGACTGTTATAGGGAATCCCTGTTTTGTGCTCTATATCCCATTTTTGACAAAATTGCGGAAACGCCCGACTTACATAGGCAGGGCCATTGTCCGTTTTTATCGTCTGGGGTTTACCCAACACTGAGAAGGTTTTTAGGCAATGGTTGATAACATGCTTCACCGTTTCCCCTCGTTGGGGGGAGGCCATGATAAAGCCTGAATATGTGTCGATGGAAACGTGAAGATATTTCCACGGGGCAAATGCAGGACATTGTGTCACATCCATTTGCCATAATTGAACGGGTTTAAGACCGCGAGGGTTTACTCCTAACGGTATAGCACGGCCCTGCAAGCTGCACGTCGGACATTGTTGCACAATTGCAGCTGCCTCTCTGTAAGAGAGAGAGAACTGTCGCACCAAGGCACGGACCCCTGATGAAAGTAAGCGTGGCTCTCCCATGGTGTGGGGGAGACAGAACTTACAGGCAACAGAGAAGAAGCAACTGAATCTGCGACATCGTTCCCTTCTTTTAACATGCCGGGAAACGGCTGGTGGCTCCGGATGTGAGCCACGAAGAAGGGAAGGGCGCGCTTTTGGATTAAATTTTGCAAAGAGGTAAACAGCGCAAGCAAATTACAATCGATAGAAGGAGACAGGTAAGCATCCGAAATAGAGTTAATAACTTGATACACATAAAGACTATCTACAATCAGGTTAAAAGAAGTTTCGGGGAAATTGTTAAAGGCTAAAAGGGAAGCATATAGTTCTGAGCGCTGAGCAGAAGTTTGAGGTGGGGTAATTAAAGACATCCAGGTCCCTTCCTTTTGGTATACACAGGCCCCATAAGTTTTACTACCGTCTGCAAAGACAGTCATGGCATCTGAAATGGGTGCAGACCTGATCACAGATTTAAAAGAAACCGGAACCACCTTAAGCAAAGCAATCCAGGGGTCCGTTGGAGCCATTCCCCATCGGAGGCCCAGCTGCTCTCACAGGGAAGCGTTCTCCATCTTGCGCATGCTCTTTCTCTTGGAACATGCAAAGGAAACATGCAACATGAATATGCAAAATGAAGCCATTGGCAGGCCAGTTTTCCAGACCACGACACATACACTGTGTGTGCTGGGTGCTAGGCTATGCACAGGTAATCCTCGACTTACAACAGTTCATTTAGTGATCATCTGAAGTTACAACAGCAGTGAAAAAAGTGACTGAGGACCGTTTTTCACACTTACAACCGTTGCAGCATCCCCGTGGTCCTGTGATCAAAATTCAGACACTCAATACCTGACTCATACTTATGACAGTTGCAGTGTGATCCCCTTTTGTGACCTTCTGACAAGCAAAGTCAATGGGGAAGCCAGATTCACTTAACAACCCTGTCACTAACTGAATACCTGCACTGAGTCATTTAATAACTGTGGCAAAGAAGGTCGCAAAATGGGGTAAAACTCACTTAAATGTTTCACTTAGCCACAGAAATGTTGGGCTCAACGTTTACATGCAACTTCCATGCTGGAAGTGGTGGGGTGATTTGAACTTTTTGGCCTTTTGAGACAGGTGAGACTAAGCAACCAAAGTTGTGAATGCTAATATTATTCTTATTATAAAACTATCATTAGCAGGATATTGCAAATCTAAATGGGCTTCCTCCCTCCCTCCTTCTATCTTCATGAGCAGAGGTTTCCAAACATGGCAAGATTTGTGGACTTCAGCTTCCATGGCCGGCTGGGGAATTCTGGGACTTAAAGTCCATCAGTCTTAAAGTTGTCAAGTTTGGAGACCCTGTTCATGAGCACGAAAGAGGCTCTTGTCTGAGTAGTTTTCTCAGTTTATATTTCTGCCCAGGTCGTAGGTTTCTTTTATCTGACTGTTGTCTTGCTTGATTTCTTCCCCTTGTCCCTCAAGGTCGTTCCTTTGGCCAATGACTAGAACCAGGACTGTGAAGTTGACAGTGTTGCCATGGTTTTGTGAGTCCGTGGCACTGCCCTGCAAGGCCATGCAAGGGTACATTTGAATAAGAAAAAGTGATAATGATTTATTGCAGCCTCAGTCTCCAAGGTTGGCTTTGGTCAAGCATTGTCTGGGCCTCTCACCAAAGTGGTCTTGGCAGCAAGAGGGGAGAACAGCAGCTGTTCCTACTCCCATCCTGTCTCTCTGGACCCTGTCCGACCACGGGACAACTGTGTCTGCAAGACAGAGGAGAGCCACCCAGCCTAGTCCCAGCGCCCAGCATGGAACAACTGAAGTCAAGTAGGGTGGAGGACAGACCCACAAAAACCTAGAACTGATGCTGATGGCAACTGATCTCCCTTCTTCAAAAGGAGGGGAGTGGCTCGGATTTTGGGCAGGAAGGACAAGCGAGAGGTATGATTTCATGACCCTGTGAGATGAGATCAAGTTTGGTATTTGGGTTTGGGCCTGTTTCAGGGGACAAATTTATGGATGCAGATAACCCTCTTTTTTATGTATTCGGTTCTTAGGCATTAGACGAAGACACATAATGAACAAGTAATCTCTTTATTGATCTTCTCCTTACAACCAAGCAAACAGTAAAAGGCACGCAAGCCTTTTATAGAGTCCTGAACCCGGACAGTGTCAGCCAATAAGAAGCTGGCTGTTTTCGCGCCTTGCGCATGCGCACAAGGCTGGTGACAGCCAGTCTGGTCCTGGGCAGCTTTTGGTCTGCCCGGGACCATTTGCAACATTTCTGAGCCTGCTGAATACTTTAACAGGCTCAGGACACAACACCCCTCCCCCCTAGATAAAACACACCTTAGCTGTACACACAGGTACATTTGTTCAAGGGGCAGGGAGTAGTGGAGTTACAATGGCCTGCCCACAGGCAGAGCACGTGTATACAATAATTATTTTAACTAAACAAAAATACACCCAGAATCATATATTGTAACTAACACTCTGTACTGAGTGTTAGTCAGCATCCTGTTCCAGACCAGCAAGGTTCCCTTTTGCTTGACAGAAACCTCACATAGTCTCCAAGATTTTTGGGTGGGCACTTGGCCCGCTGTGACCTTCTAATGGCCGGTGGGTGTGCCTGGCCTACCTGCTCGCCTACCAGGCTAGGCAGACCAGGACTTTGGTGCCCCAAGGACCCAGGTGACTCACCCAGCTGCTGACTGGCTGGACCCTCTAAGTCCAAGCCAGAGTTTCTTGGAGGGGTGGAAGTCCCCGAGTCCACAATGAACTCCTCTTGGGAGCACTGTCCCTTGAGCCCAAGGCCAGCACCTCGAGTGGCCTGAGTGGCGGAAGTGCCCCAGTACTCCATAGTCCCCGTGTACGTGCCAGAGGTGTCAGAGTCAGGAGCCACCTCCATGGCAAACCCCCTTTCTAAGGACTTCCTTTTCGGAGCAATAGCTTAACTGTGTGAGTGCCCCTGGTGAAATTTCCAGTCTGGGGCTGTGTTTGAATTATGTGGATACCCCCAGTGTGACTCCCTGTCTGGAGCACTATCTGAAGTATTTGGATTATGTGGGTACCCCCGGTACAACTCCCTGTCTGGAGCAATAACTGATGTGTGGGATGACCCCCCTTCTGGAGAATTCCTGTTCGGAGCACTTGCTGAACCTTGAGATGACCCCCGAACAGCCTCAGCAGCAGTCTCAGCAGCTTGCGAGACACTGCTAGAACTGGAAAACTGTGCACCAGAATGCAGATTATGGTCCTCCTCCCCCCCCCCCACAGAGCAGAGCCAGGAGTGGAAACGTGGCTGTTAAGACTCCAGCGCAGCTGATCGATGTGTCTGCGAAAGACACGTCCATCATCCAAGGCCACTTCATATGAAAGTGGCCCAGAGACCTTGCATACCACTGCTGTGACCCAGAGATGTCCAGGCCCATAGTTCCTTGCCCAGACTGGATCGCCCACCTGAAGTCTCCTAGGTGTCCGCGGCTGTGACACCTGTGAAGCCACCCGGTCTGGGTAAAACCTGTCCAGTTTGGGGATGAGGCGGCGACCCCAGCGGAGTTCTGCTGAGCTCTTCCCTGTGGCTGTGCAAGGTGTGGTGTGGTGTGCAAGAAGGAAATCTGCTAACCTGTGATGCCAGTGACCATAAGTCAGTTTCTTAAGAGCATCTTTGGTAGTGCGCACCATCCTCTCTGCTTGGCCGTTGGAAGATGGGTGGAAGAGAGCAGACGTCGCATGCCGGATCAGGTTGGCTTGAAGAAAAGCCTGGAACTCAAAAGAGGTAAATTGGGGGCCATTATCTGAAACCAGGACATCTGGAAGTCCATGTGAGGCGAAAATTCCTCTCAACACCTGGATGGTCCTGGCAGTAGTAGTGGAGGAAACAGGAACAACCTCTAGCCACTTGGAATGGCTGACAACAATGAGAAGGAAGAATTGTCCCTGAAAGGGCCCAGCGTAATCTATATGCACCCTTGACCAAGGGGTTTGTGTTTCCTCCCACCTATATACAGGGGCCTGGGGCATTTCAGGCCTTGACTATTGGCACACTTGGCACCCATGAACCTGGGCCTCGATGTCTTTATCGAGCCCAGGCCACCAGAGATGGCTGCGCGCAAGTGCTTTCATCCTTACTATTCCTGGATGTCCCTCATGCAGAGAGAGCAAAACTCTAGACCTCAATGAGGCCGGGATGACTACCCTACTACCCCATAACAGGCACCCTTTGAATGTGGAAAGGTTGTGCTTCCTTTGCCAGAAGCTTTGAAACTCCATATTTGGACACGTGTCAGGCCATCCTGACAAGACCCATGTCAGCACGTGTGTGAGCGTGTGATCAGTGGCAGTTTCTTCAGCCACGTCCCTAGCATTGAGGGGAGATTCAGGCAACTCCTGAATGGAAAGAATGTTAATAGCAGGAGCAGGATCTGCCTCTATTTGTTTGAGAGGTGATCTGCTGAGGCCGTCTGCATGGCCCATCTCTTTTCCAGGTTTGTGAATGAGTGTATAATCATATGCTGACAGGAAAATTGACCATCTCAGCATACGTGGAGAAATAATGTGTGGTGTCTGTTTGTTAGTTGTAAACAAACCCAGCAGAGGCTTATGGTCTGTGTAGACCGTGAAGTGGCGGCCATATAAGAAATCATGGAATTTCTTTATGCCAGCCACGATGGCCAAGTCTTCTCTGTCAATCTGAGTGTAATTCCGCTCTGCAGATGACAGAGTCCTTGAGTAGTAGGCTACAGGAACTTGTATCCCATCAGCCTTCAGGTGGCTAAGTACTGCTCCCACCCCATAAGGAGATGCATCGCATGCAATGCACACAGGCAGTTGCTCATTGAAATGCACTAATACAGCATTTGAAGAGAGCAAGGCCTTAACCTCATTGAAACTCCTTTCATGGACTTTAGTCCATTGCCATGTAGCCTGCTTGTCTAAGAGCTGGTATAACGGCTCTCCCACTGCAGCCTTATGTGGGAGAAATGTGTGATAGAAATTTAAGAGCCCCAAGAAAGCTTGCAGCTCACTCTTGGACTTGGGACTTGGGGCCTGCTGAATCGCTTGAAGCTTGGATTCAGCAGGGTGGATGCCTTGAGCATCAATCCTGAAGCCTAAGAAGTCAGTGGAAGTAACTCCTATTTTGCATTTGTCTTGCTTCAATTTAAGGCCTGCTTGGCGGAAACGAAGCAAGACAGCCCTTAATCTTTCTGCTAGATTTTGAGATGACTCCCCAGCAATGAGGACGTCATCAAAGTAGGGACAGACCCCAGGAATACCACGAAGTGTGCGTTCCATGACACTTTGAAATATGCCAGGGGCTACATTAACCCCAAACTGCAGTCTTTTAACCTTAAAGGCCCCTCTATGTGTTACAATTGTTTGGGCCTCTGCAGTTGCCTCATCAACAAGTTTTGCAAAAAGGCGCCCCCCTTTGAGGGAGGCCAGAATGTGGCTTACCACAGGCACTGGATATGCGTGCTGTTGCAGCTCTTTGTTCAGTGTACATTTATAGTCCGCGCAAATTCGGACTTCTCCATTAGCCTTTAGAGGCGTTACAATGGGGGTTTCCCATGGACTAGAGTCCATGGGTTCTAAGATGCCCTGCTGGAGCAGCTTGTCCAGCTCTGCATCAATCTTGCTTTTGAGAGCAAAAGGCACCCTTCTAGGCTTAATCCTGATAGGTGTGATAGCTGGGTCTAAGTGTAAGGCAATGGGAGGTCCCTTGTAAGAGCCAAGCTCTGAGCTAAACACATCAGCAAGCTCCTTGCAGACTTCTGCAAGGCCTGGCATTTGCAGGCTGTGCAGCCCAGTCACTTGGATTCCAAGGGCCTCGAACCAATCGAGTCCAATGAGACTCATGCGATCACCCCCAACTACCATATCTAGTAGGCCTTCAAAAGCTTTATGCTGCACTTTGGGCGTAGTCTCCCCCTTCACACTGACTCTGGAATTCTGGAAGTCAGTGAGAATTAAGTTCGATGGCCTGAGTTTGACTTGAAGGCCACTACTGCTGCAAATCCTTTTGAAGGTGTCATGTGAAATGATCGACAGAGCGGACCCTTTGTCCAACTCCATTGACAAGGGAACCCCTTGCAACTTTACGTCAATGCGAAGCTTTTTCTTAAGGGGCTTGTGTGTCCCTGTTGACAAAATGCTTCTGCGCGATGTGCAGAAACCCACTGCACCTTTTTTTTCCTTTTTTTTAGCAGCCATAAAAGGGGTTTCTCCTTCCCCTTTCCTCTAAAGTTTGCCCTCAGCACAGGTTTGGAGGGGGTGGAGCTTTCTGCTGCAGCCCCCCTGCTGGCTAATCCCTGGTAGCTGGGAGCAAGCAGCTCACTCTTCCTTGTGGGGCAGAGAGGCAGCTGCTTTTGCTTGGGCAGAGCTTTTTCAAATAAGGACTTAAAACAGGAAATAAAAAGGGAGAAGGAAACTTGGCAGGAACCTTGGGAAGAATACCTGCTGAGCCCTGGTAAGTTTGTGGGGTTTCTTGTTTAATTACAAATTCACCTTTTTTTAGCAGCCATCGCGCCCCTGACGGCGCGCGATAAAGTCCTAAAACAAGTAAGAAAAAATCCAAAAAGTAAACTGAGACCAAAACAAAAATTTGAACAACCCAAAAAAGCTGTGTTTTTTAATAATAATTAGTATAATAATAACAACAAACATATAATAACAAGAAATGGAGATAGATAGCCAGCAGACGGAGGGGAGCTTCCCAGTGTTTTGTATTGAGTGTCACATGTATGACTATCTGTCTGCTGGACAGAAGTCTTGGGTGTGTGATCGGTGCAATGAGCTCCTGGCTCTCAGGGAACAGGTTCTTTCCCTTGAAGCCAAGGTAGCGGACCTGGAGAAGCAGAGAGAGATAGCGAGGCAGGAGAAGATCTTCAGGGATGCAGCAGGAGTGTCCCACTCCATGCTGGGCAGCTCTCCAGCTGCTTTGGAGAATGGAGATCTTGGGCAGGGAGGACATCAATCTGTGGAAGAGGGACAGGCTCCCTTAGTTGAGACCCCTTCCCTGGAGGATGTGCCCATATCTTCTTGCACCGAGGATACTTCTCCGCGGGTGGTGGAAGGGGGGGCTTCTTGTAGTGGGTGATTCAATTGTTAGAAATATAGAGAGATGGGTTTGTGATGGAAGCGTTGACCGCATGATAAACTGCCTGCCGGGTGCAAAGGTTGCGGACATCACGAGGCATCTAGACAGGCTGATAAACAGTGCTGGGGTGGAGCCAACTTTTGTGGTACATGTCGGTACCAATGACATTGGGAAAGCTAAGCGGAAGGTCCTGGAAGCCAAATTTAGGTTGCTAGGTAGAAGATTAAACTCCAGGACCCCCAAGGTTGCATTCTCAGAAATGCTACCTGTTCCACGCGCAGGGCCAGCTAGACAGGCAGAGCTCAGGAGCTTCAATGTGTGGATGAGGCAGTGGTGCCGGGAGGAAGGGTTTAGATTCATTAGGAAGTGGGAAACATTTTGGGATAAGCCACACCTGTACAGAAGGGACGGGTTACATTTGAACCATAATGGAACCAGACTGTTGGCGATTAATATTAAAAAGGTTTCAGAGCAGCTTTTAAACTGATTCATAGGGGCAAGTCGACAGGAGCTGGGCAGCTTCCGGTTCGAGAAGGCGCACTACCTAATATGGAGGGTGGAAGTTATGCACACATTGGTGAGTCAACAGGAAAACTAAATTGTAATAGTCAAGCAGAAGGACATGGTAGACCATCTACAAATTCTACAACCAAATTCTACAGTCAAAATCCACAGTCAAAGTTGAAAGTGCACCAGAAAATTACATATAAATGTCTGTACACGAATGCTAGAAGCATTCAAGCAAAAATAGGGGAATTGGAATGCTTGGTGAAGGAAAATAATATTGATATTATCGGCATAACAGAAACCTGGTGGACAGATGAAAACCAATGGGACACAAAGATTCCAGGTTACAAATTGTATAGGATGGACAGGAGAGGGAGAAATGGTGGTGGCGTGGCCTTGTACATAAATGAGGAGTTAGAATCTCATGAACTCGAAATTCAAGAAAATTCAAACTCACCCACAGAAACATTGTGGATAAAAATCCCAGGACAGGAAACTAATCTGACGTTAGGGATCTGCTATCGCCCTCCCAACCAAACTCCAGAGGCAGATTGCTATTTGGAAAATGAATTTAAGGAGGCCTCAAAAAGAAATAGGGTAGTCATAATGGGGGACTTCAACTATCCCCAAATAGATTGGGTAAATTCTTGTTCTACACATGAAAGAGAGACAAGGTTCCTCGACATGTTAGCCAATTATTCCCTTGAGCAGATGGTCATGGAACCTACCAGGGGAAAGGGGATCCTGGACTTGGTTCTAACTAGCGCACAGGATTTGGTTCATGATGTCCTTGTAACCGGGCCCATAGGAACCAGCGATCACAACACAATAACCTTCAACTTAACCATGGATAGCAAATTGTCAGTGAAAACTAACACAGAGACCTTAAACTTTCACAGAGGGAAGCTTGACAAAATGAGGAAAATAGTAAAGAAGAAACTAAAAGGAACAGTAAAAAAGTCAAATCCCTCCAAAATGCTTGGAAACTGTTTAAAAATACGTTACAGCAGGCTCAAATAAAATGCATTCCTAAAAGAAGAAAGAGGATTGGAAAGTCCAAGATGATACCAGTATGGCTTACGTATGAGGTAAAGGAGGTTATTGGAAAGAAGAAAAACTCATTTAAGAAATGGAAGGCTCTTCCTACCGAGGAGAACAGGAGGGATCACAAACTCTGGCAGACCAAATGCAAGGCGATAATCATGAAAGCCAAGAGAGACTTTGAGGAGCACATAGCCAAGAATATTAAAAATAATAACAAAACCTTTTTAAGTACATCAGAAGCAGGAACCCAACCAGAAAATCAGTTGGGCCACTTGATGACAATGGTCAGAAGGGGATAATCAGAGAAGACAAGGAGATTGCTGAGAGGCTAAATGACTTCTTTGCCTCCGTTTTCACCGAGGAGGATAGAGAACATTTGCCTGCCACTGAATTAGTTTTCCCAGGGAGGGAAATAGAAGAATTAAACCTGATAGAGATAAACAAGGAAGATGTTCTTGCATGCCTTTCTAAACTAAACGTCAACAAATCGCCGGGTCCAGATGGCATCCACCCTAGAATTCTCAAGGAACTCAAGTGTGAAATTGCTGAACTTCTAGCTAAAATATATAATCTTTCTCTAAGATCAGGCACTGTACCGGAGGATTGGAGGGAAGCAAATATAACCCCGATCTTCAAGAAAGGATCCAGAGGTGATCCAGGAAACTATAGACCAGTCAGTCTAACCTCAGTTCCAGGCAAACTGATGGAAACCATTATTAAAGATAAAATTACAGGGCACATAGAAAAACAGGCATTGCTGAAAGAAAATCAACATGGTTTCTGCAAAGGCAAATCATGTCTTACTAACTTGTTAGAATTCTTTGAGGGTGTAAATAAATACATAGATAAAGGGGCCCCAGTTGATATTGTATATCTTGACTTTCAAAAGGCTTTTGACAAAGTTCCTCACCAAAGGCTCCTAAAAAAGCTCTCCAGCCACGGAATTAGAGGACAGGTCTTGTCCTGGATTGGTAACTGGCTAAATTGTAGGAAGCAACGGGTGGCAATAAATGGACAATTCTCCGGATGGAAAGAAGTGAGAAGTGGTGTACCCCAAGGTTCAGTTTTGGGACCTTTACTTTTTAATTTATTCATCAATGATCTGGATGTAGAAGTTAATAGTGAGGTAGCCAAGTTTGCTGATAACACTAAATTGTTCCGGGTTGTGAAAAGTGAAACTGATTGTCGAGAGCTCCAGAAGGATCTCTCGAAATTGTGTGAGTGGGCAACAAAGTGGCAAATGCATTTTAACCTAAGCAAGTGCAAAGTTATGCACATCGGGGCAAAGAACCCCAATTATACTTACCAACTGACGGGGACCAAACTTTCTGAGACAACCCAAGAAAGGGATCTTGGGGTTTTGGTGGACAGCTCGATGAAGATGTCAACCCAATGCGCAGCAGCAGTAAAAAAAAGCAAATTCCATGCTTGGCATGATTAGGAAGGGAATCGAAAATAAGTCAGCAAGTGTTGTATTGCCTCTGTACAAATCAATGGTGAGACCACACTTGGAGTACTGTGTACAGTTCTGGTCACCGCACCTCAAGAAGGATATAATGGAACTGGAAAGGGTGCAAAAAAGGGCAACAAGAATGATCAAGGAAATGGAGCGCCTCCCTTATGAAACCAGATTGCAACGCCTTGGTCTCTTCAGCCTTGAAAGACGGCGTTTAAGGGGTGACTTGATCGAAGTGTATAAAATCATGCATGGGATAGAAAAGGGGGATAGAGAAAAATTCTTTTCTCTATCACACAATACCAGGACAAGGGGGCACTCCCTAAAGCTCATAGCTAAGAAAGTGAGGACAAATAAAGGGAAATATTTCTTCACCCAGAGGGTCGTTGATTTATGGAATTCACTTCCAGAAGGGGTCGTGACAGCTGTCAGCCTTGACAGCTTCAAGGCAGGGCTAGATAGATTCATGGATGCCAAGTGTATCGGTGGTTATTAAAACGGATGTCCATGTGCCGCCTCTATGTTGGTTGAGGCAGGCAGGATTCCCTTGAGTACCATTTGTTGGGGGTCAAGGGAAAGGGAGGGTTTTGCCTTCTCTTTCTGCTCAAGATCCCCATGTACAATTGGTGGGCCGCTGTGTGACACAGAATGCTGGACTCGATGGGCTTTGGCCTGATTCAGCATGGCTCTTCTTATGTTCTTATGTTCTAAGCGCCTGAACTGAGAAATCTCCATCACTGTGTTGGCTGGGGACCCTGGTACCTTTCTGAAGCAATTCTTCCCGAGGTTGAACCTTCTGGCGACCCAAACAGACGGAGGCAATGTGGCCTTGCCTGCCACATGCCCGGCAAATGGCGCAGCGGAATCTGCAGTCAGTGCGCTTGTGGCATCCTCCACACCTGAAGCACTGAGGAGATGCTGGGGCCTTGTCTGGATGCTCCTTCGGCCTTCTCTCTGCTGGCTGGTGCAGCCTGTCCACCTCCTCTTCAGGATCCTGTTCTGGATCTTCTCGAGCGACCTCTTGATGGACGGTCACAGTGGCTGGAGGGTTTCTGGTGAGCTGCAAAGCCTTCACAGCTCCGCCCGCTGCTTCTTCAGCTGCAACCTCTCTTAAGGCATCTTGAAACGATACTTCTTCTTTCGCGAAGATCTTCTGTTGCAGTTCTCTACTTCGTAGGCTACACATGAAACGATCTTGCAGCCTCTCTTCCAGGTCCTTGAATTCACAAGACCTGCCCGCTTGTCTTAAGGCAGCAGTAAAGTCTGCAGCAGACTCACCCGGCCTCTGGTCCCTCTGCTCGAATGCGTGCCTCCAAGCAATTACAGAAAGTTTAGGCTGGGAATGTTCCTTAAGCATTTTCTTCAAGTCAGCATACGTTACTGACTCCAAAAGCGCAGGGGCCACCAGATTCTCTGCTATGTCGAACGTTTCCTGTCCACAGACACATAGCAGGGTTGCCGCTTTAAGGCCGTCTTCCCTTATCTGATTGACCCTAAAGTAATTCTCCACCTGCACCACGTATGAATTCCAGCACTCCGGGTGGGAAACATCAAAGTCAGATAACTGGCCAATCTTAGATAGCTTCAGCCTTTACAGCCTCGTTAATGCCTTCACTGCAAGCCTTGTCTTTGGGGAAGGGGTCCGGTTGCTGAGCTCACCTCCAGTGATGCTGTAGTGGCAGGCTGAGTCGCTGTGCTGGACGCTGACTTCCCAGGGCTTCAGGACCTTCTGGTGAGTCCTAAATTCTTTTGTAGTTCTTTCTCTTGCCTGCAGCGATCCCACCTTCGTCGCCACTGTTGTGTTTGCAGGTTAGAGACATTAAGAGGCAACACATTATTATTATTATTATTATTATTATTATTATTATTATTATTATTATTATTATTTATTCGATTTCTATGCCGCCCTATTCCGGAGAACTCAGGGCGGCTCACAACACAGTAGAAATCAACATATAAAAAATACATGTAAATATAAAACCTCTTAATTTTTTTTAAAAAAACAATCATTCAGCATACACACAGACATACACTGGCTTGGGGCAAGATGTTAACTACCCCAGGCCTGCCGGCAGAGGTGTGTTTTGAGTAATTTACGAAAGGCGGAGAGGGTGGGGGCGACACGGATCTCCGGGGGAAGTTGGTTCCAGAGGGCTGGGGCCGCAACAGAGAAGGCTCTTCCCCTAGGCCCCGCCAGGCGACACTGTCTGGCTGACGGGACCTGGAGAAGGCCGACTCTGTGGGCCCTAACTGGCCGCTGGGATTCATGGGGCAGCAGACGGTCCCGTAAGTAACCTGGTCTGATGCCATGTAGGGCTTTATAGGTCATAACCAACACTTTGAATTGGGTTCGGAGACCAATTGGCAGCCAATGCAGCTCGCGGAGTGATGCCGAAATGTGGGCATTTCTGAGCAAGCCCAACACTGCTCGCGCGGCTGCATTCTGCATTACCTGAAGTCTCCGAACGTTTTTCAAAGGTAGCCCCATGTAGAGAGCATTGCAGTAGTCGAGCCTCGAGGTGATAAGGGCATGAGTGACTGTGAGAAGAGACTCCCGGTCCAAATAGGGCCTCAACTGGTGCACCAGGCGAACCTGGGCAAATGTCCTCCTCGCCCCAGCCGAAAAATGATGTTCCAAATTTAGCTGTGGATCGAGGAGGACGCCCAAGTTGCGGACCTTCTCCGAGGGGGTCAAAAGCTCCCCCCCAGGCTGATGGACGGATAGATTGAATTATCCTTGGGAGGCAGAACCCATAGCCACTCCGTCTTGTTGGGGCTGAGCTTGAGCCTGTTGGCACCCATCCAAACCCTAACAGCCTCCAGACATCGGCACATCACTTCCGCTGCTTCACTGAAATGACACGGGGTGGAGATGTAAAGCTGGGTATCATCAGCATACTGATGATATCTCACCCCGTGTTGTCGGATGATCTCACCCAGCGGTTTCATGTAGATATTAAACAGCAGAGGGGAGAGGACCGATCCCTGAGGGACCCCACAAGGGAGGAACCTAGGGGTCGACCTCTGACCCCCCGCCAACACCGACTGCGACCGACCAGTGAGGTAGGAGGTGAACCACTGCAAAACAGTGCCTCCAACCCCCAACCCCTCCAGTCGATGCAGAAGGATACCATGGTCAATGGTATCGAAAGCCACTGAGAGGTCAAGTAGCACCAGGATAGTGGAAAATCCCTTATCCCGGGCCCGCCAGAGATCATCCGTCAGCGCGACCAAAGCAGTTTCCGTGGAGTAGCCGAGCCTGAATCCTGACTGTTGAGGGCCCAGATAATCAGCCTCATCCAAGGACCGTTGGAGCTGGAGTGACACCACCTTCTCAACAACCTTCCCTATAAAGGGAAGATTGGAGACAGGACGGTAGTTGTTTAATACAGCTGGGTCCAGGGAAGGCTTCTTGAGGAGGGGGCGCACAATTGCCTCCTTGCAGGGAGCCGGAAAGGACCCCTCCCTCAAAGAAGCGTTGACAATCTCCTGAACCCAGCCCCGCGTCACCTCCCTGCTGGCCGAAACCAGCCAGTAGGGGCACGGGTCCAATAAACAGGTGGCGGAACTCACAGCTCCAATGGCCTTGTCCACTTCATCGGGTGCCACAGGGTCAAACTCCTCCCACACAACAGGATCAACACGAGTCCCTGTCATCTCGACTGAATCATTATCAGCCGACACTGCATTCCAATTGGAGTCAAGGTCCATCCGAATCTGGGCGATTTTATCCGCAAAAAACATGGTGTAACAAACAAGCTTCTTTTATTATTCTCTTCTTACAACCAGCAACAGCAAAAAGGCACGCAGGCCTTTTATAGTGTCTAAACCCTGGACAGTGTCAGCCAATAGAAATCCAGCTGTTTTCGCGCCTTGCACATGTGTGCAAGGCTGGCGACAGCCAGTCTGGTCCCAGGCAGCTTTTGGTCTGTCCGGGACCATTTGCAACATTTCTGAGCCTGCTGAATGCTTCAGCAGGCTCAGGACACAACAGCAACCAAATGTGAAAAAGTTGCATCCAGCACTGCAGAATGTCAGTATAATGCCAGATGCCGAGACTTTGGATATTCCTGGGGTACAGTTGGCAAGGCTGGGCCCTCAACTCCCCACTGTAAGAGAGTTTCCACTCTTTGGGGAAGTTAGTTATTTTTATTTTTATTTTTTTTAAAGTGTTGGCCTATTATTTGCTCAGTGCAATAAAGTACTTTTCTCTTCATTAGTCAGACTGGAAAAGTTCTATGCTAAATGCCTCATCTGGCTGAAAGAAGGTGGGAGAAGGAATTGCCACACATACTTGTGTACACACACACACATGCACGCACACAAACAGATGGGCTTCCGAACGTGGCTGGTTCAGCTCCGCCACCTGCTAGTAAATATTTTTCCATCTCTCCATGCAAAAGAGAGAAAAAAAAAAAAAGGAAAATGACCCAGATTTGCTGGAACAGCTCATCTGGCCCATGGACGCAGCAGCCTCAGGAGTCTAACCGGCATGCCCAAAGGGTGACCCCGTCCCTGGCAGCGCATCTTGGATTTTCCTGGAATGTCTAGACCAGGGGTGTCAAACTCAATTTCATTGAGGGCTGCATAAGCATTGCGGTTGCCCTCAGGTAGCCGGGTGGGTGCGGCCTACTGGGTGGGTGTGGATGGAGTGGGTGTGGCCTGCTGGGTGGGCGTGGACAGCTCTACATCATTCATGTCAAGGGGGCCTGTGGGGGCCTGGGCAGGAGTGGAACAGATCTGAGGGTCTCTGGCAGAAAGGGGTGGGACCAGGGCAGAGCCCATCAAGCCGGATATGTGAAGTAGGTGAGGGCCATTTGCTGGCCACTTCCAGGCGGTGGTACATTTCTTCATTCCTCATAAAGGGTGACACCTCCCCAGCATGCACCCAGGGGGTGGGGCCGATGTGGCAGGGGCTGGTTCCTCGCTGTTTCTAGACAGCCTTGTGGAGCTAAGACTGAATGCATTTCAGCATAGATGGCCACCACAAAATTGTACATTGGCTCCCGGCCGGCCTGGGCCAGGGCCAAGGCAGCGGGGGCCGTTCCCTCACTGTTTCCAGGATGGCTTCACAGACCACATGAAACCACTTCGCGGACCGCATCCAGGCCCCGGGCCTTGTGTTTGACATGTTTTGTCTAGATGCCAGTCCAGAGAAGAAGCCAGCATTCATTTGCATAGGATTCCCTTGAGCCAAACCAGGTTGGCACTGGAGCCTTGGAGCATGGTAGAAGGGATGTCAGCATTCATTTTATTTTGTTTTTCCCTCCGAACTGGAAGAGTCCCTAAGACTATTATTGAATAAAAGAAATGAACTCATATCCTTTGGGATTTGGCTCAGAGGTCGTGTATCCTGCAGCATTTCTGAACTGTGGCTTCCCTGAACACAACAAAAGCTGATGCCATTGATTCAATAATGATAATGAACTAGAGAAAATCACAAAATACAAAGAACTACAAATAGAAATGGAACAGCTGTGGCAAAAGAAAGTAAAGACAGTAGCAGTAATAATATGTGCCTTGGGTTCAATCCCAAAATAACTGAAGCATCACTTGAACCCCATTGGCATTGACCAAATCACCATCAGTCAATTGCAAAAGGCAGCTTTACTTGGAAAAGCTTACATCCTGCAATGATACCTTTAACTCCATCAAACCACAGCATCTGTCTGTCCCATGTCCTTGGGACACAAATGCCAAATCTGGTCTAAACATCTGACTGACATCAACATCTGCCTATCCCAAGTCCTTGAGGAGGACTTGAGAGGTGGGGAAAAATGCCAAATCCAGTTTAAGTATCTGGCTGACTGTGCAACAAACCAAAATAATAAAGAAGTGGAGAAAATCACAAAATACAAAGACCTGCAAATAGAAATAGAACAAGTGTGGTAAAAGAAAGCAAAGATTGTACTAATAGTAGAAATGAAGCATCTTAGCCAATCTGAACCTGGATGCCTTTCATTTTAGAAAGTAAACTTACATCAGACATTTATGAAACCACTTGTATCATGATGAAGCAGGTGAGTTCTTATTTACTATGTCACCAGAATGGACAGGCAATTGGATTTGAAGGACAGAAAATAAAGATGTCATCTATTAATTCTCCATACACTTTGAAATGTCTTCAGGGGGTATTTTTCTGCTATATTTCCAAAGGATACTTTCTCATGTGTGGCCTTAAATGTTCCATTTTGGGTAACATGCCTCAGTTTGTTGCAAGCTAACCATAGCACCACACTAGCTCTTTCACAGAGAATAGCTATGCCCCTTCAACTGAGCAAATACCTACCATAGTCTCTGCTCCTTTTTCTATAAATGCTACAGTAACATAACAGTTTTAACAGTTTGCCTTGTCACTAGAAGGTTGCTGGTTCAAAGCCTGACAGATTTTTTTCTTTAATTACTATTTTTCTTTCTCTGGGCTTCCTACTTTTCTTTGTGCTTTTTTTTTTTAAATAGTCCTGTAGTGCACAGTTTCACTGTTTCTTTTAGTTATCTAAGATAGAAAGGTTTCACTCTCAGCAATCATATAGCCAATTCCCAACTCCCTGGTTGTTCATATATAAGCACATCGAAAAGTATATATGCCCAGGAAAACTCATCCATGATTGGCAGTTGGTTATCCGAAAGAGAAAAGTGGAAGAGCAAAGCACCATGGGAGGATATGGTAGCCCACTGTCTGGACTGAATACCTTACAAGCTTCTGCCGACATGCTCAGTCCAGACAAGTTTTTTATGTGAAGTAGTTTCCCGTGGTGGCTAGGTGATTTCAAATCCACAAAATGTGAACAAGAAGACTTGGAAGACATAAATACTGTATATACATTTCTATAACCACATAGCCTTAATTTCTATGAACACCCACATCTTGCCTCTGTCTTTCAGCACATTTATTTGTATACTTCCCACAGTCCTTCTGAGAGGGAAATGGGCAATTTCAAAATTTGATAAATAAATGAATCAATAATGACAATCACAATTCCAGACAACTTCATTTGAGCATGAGACACTTAGGCATAAGATACCTCTGTATTTTTAAAAAAATATTAGCATTACCCAAGGCAAGCAACTTTTGATCTACATCAGTTTTTCATGGACTATGCATTCCACATGTGTTGGATAGCAAACCCCATAATTCCCAGCCAGTTCTTACAGTGTGGGGTTCTTGGTGCTCTGTGCTCTCTGTGCTCTCTGAACTTGGTTGTTTTCTTGCAGATATTTCATTATCAAATTAGGTAGCATCATCACATTGGTATTCAATCCTGAGTTCAACCCTAAGTTAGAAATATTCAGTTGTTGTAGTTTAGCACATCTGGCAAGCTCTATAATAAGGAAAACTGAGGGAAGCAAGATCTGTGCAAATGGCTAACCTTCGTCCAGCTGCAACAGCTTGTCTTCCTTACCCTCTCTTTTGGATATACATATTTCCAGACGGGTAACTGTACTATGGGCAGCTTTACCTGTTGCACTGCTCTAACTGGGCCCAGAGTTAATTTCCAGAGAAGTGAGCCATAGCTGGGAAGCTGCCTGTGTTGTAACTTTCCCAGAATCTTCAAGAGGAACAAAAGCAGATCAGGAGATGAAGGTGCAGATGTTTCAGCTGGGGATTGTTTGTACCTGGATGTGCTTGAATTTTTCTGTACTAAGATGGAGAGTATCCCACATGTAAGGCTATGAGCTTGTATGTGTGTACCCTTCCTTCCATTGGGTACATGATGCTCTCTTTCTCTCTCACCCCGCAGGCCTCCCCTAGGAAGCCACCCAAATCCCCCAAACAGCTCCACAGCCAAACCACACTAAAATCTGCCCCCCACATAGAATTCCCTCCCATTTGCGTCACAGAAAGAGTGGACTAGGCCTCGGTTAGTGGGGGAAGCAGACGTTTGGTTATAAGGGTGTGAGTGAGCATTGGACTGGCTCCCTAATGCTGATAGCCTAGATCAAGGAGGGAACGGAGATTTAAAAGAGAAACTGTTCAATGTCTGCACATTTCTTTAATCCTCAGCTCCTCCACTGCTGATTTAGCAAATTTTCCATGACCCAGGAATTCACTCCAGTTAAGAACAGTGTTCCTCTGTTGTGTGTCTTTGGACAGTGCTCAAGGCTAAAGCCAGGAGGGAAAGAAGTAGAACAGGCTCTGCAAGCATCGCAATGGGCTGGAACTGGGTGTTTGTGGATCAGAATCGAAAAACATTGGCCCAAGTATGAGGATAAGATTTTGCAACAGGAGGGAGATCTGTACAGACTGAGAATTAGAGGATGGGGAAAAAGTTTTCAGGTTGGAATGTAAAACTGATCTGAAGCCCAGCTCTCTATTTACTTGACAAGGTTAACAAATCAAATGTTTACAAAAACTAACACCCAATGTTGAATGTATATGTTCTATAACTAATGCCTCTTAACATAACCTTATGACTAATGTTGTTTGCTTTAATACTGTTAAAGCGGACTGAATCTCTACCTCAGGATATGAAACTTTTACCTCAGGATCTCTGGTTAGGGACTATAAAAGATTGCACTAGTAATGGGATGAAGTCAATTCAGAAGCGCAAATGAACAATATGCAATAGACTAGATACAGTAGATAGACCATATATAAGAGACACACCAACCAAACAAAAGGTACTCGGAGTATACTTGAAGAGGGAAGGGAGGAGGGAAGAACGTTTACTAAAACAGATGTTTACAAAGATTAATACCTAATGTTGTATGCTATGTTCTAGGATGATTGTTTAGCAATAGGATCTTTGGTTTAATGTTGATCACATTAATAGGGAACCAGATAAGAGAAACACCAATCAAACAAAGTGTAACAGGAGTATAGTTGAGGCTAGACGCGAGGGGTGGGAAAAGGCTTACTAATTCAGACGTTTTCAATGACTAATACTTAGTATTGTATATCAGGTGCCATGATGATTGCTGCACAATATGTTTTTTATGTTCAATGTTGATTGTTTTAATAAAAGAATTTTATATATTAAAAAAAAAGAAATTAAATATGAAAAGTATAACAGAAAAAAAAAGAAGGCTAGGCATCCCTTTCACATAAATAACTCATGTTTAACATGGTTTAAAGATAGCGTAATGAGGACAGATGTCTTTTTTTCCTTGTTGTCTTCCATAGTGAGTGGTCTCAAATTTGGGGCAGTTTTCTTTTCATACAAATTCAGTACAGTATACAGGTACTCCTCGACATACAAACAGTTGCTAAGCAATTGTTCAAAGTTGTGATAGACATCCCTGGTAGGTACTTATGATCTGGTTCCAAAGTTCTGACAGCTGCTCCACCCACAGTCATGTGACTGAATTTCAGGTGCTCAGCGACCAACCCACTTTTATGACTGTTTGCAGCATCCCGCAGTCACATGACCATGTTTTACGATGGTTGTGCCAAAACCTGGCACAATAAACTATTGGTTTGCTGGCCTTTCACACAATATTCTACTACCTTTTCCCCAAAATATTTTACAAAGGCTCAGCTGAGAAGGGTAAAAGGCAAGTAACTTGCTCAAGAACCTAAATACAAGACAGGGATATCATCTGGTCTGTTCTGGATCAGCCAGTTAGATGAGAACTATATGTTAGAATGTTTGGCATTTATAGGGTTAAGCCAGGGGTAAGCAACCCAAAACACTCAAAGAGCCAATTGGACCTGTTTCCCACTGAAAACAAAACACTGGGAGCCACAAAACCCTTTTGATATGTAAAATGAAGCTAATTATTATATATATGGTCATATGGGTTAAGCCAAAGGCACACTACTTTTCCATTATATATATAATATATAATAGAAATAAAAATAAAATAGTCCGAGCACCAGGATAATATTAAAACAAAAATTGTTTAATACAAAAGCTAAAGCTAAGCTTTCGTTGGCCAACACTGCCAACATCATCGAAGCATAATACAAGATTAATGGGAGTCCTTTTTATATTGCCGGACGGCTCTGCGCCCAGCTTCTCGATCTAGTCATCGGTCCGTCCGTTTTCTCTACTCGGTTTCTTCTTAAAGGGCACGCGTCTCTTGCTGTGTTGGTATCTTCCGAGGTTACTATTTTCTTTTTCCTGGGCTCAATCACTTTCTTTCTGCTAGCATATGCCGGTTGCTTTCGCTCGCTTACACTTATCCCCTTTTTTGGTTCTATTCCGGGGTCCATCTGACCTTCCTTAATGGGGTTGTGCACATGTATGCTTGGGGGAGGGGGTATATTGAGTGGATCTGGGCATCTATCAGGGTAGTCTCTGATGGATATGCTCCTACGTGTGTTCTCCCACTCAGGAGCGCTGCCTTCTTCTGTGAACCTCCATGGGTATATTGATCCACTTCTGGTTGTGTCCCCCCCATCTTAAGGTCCTTTGCTGCTCGATCATTCATTGGGTTTTTCGATCCCTCTTCATCGTTTGCTAGTTCTTTTGCCCTTCTTGTGCACGTGCAGGGTCCCGTGGCATGGCTTTCCATCATTTGCTCATGGATCTCTTTTTTGTAGTCGTCGGTGGAGTGTCTCATCCCTCCCCTCTTGTTAGCGGGGGTCGTGGTGCGGGTGCCCCGTGGGTTGTCATCCAGCCATCTGTGTCATTCGCACCCGTCATTATTTCTCCTTGTTTTGGGGTGGGTTGGGGTGTGTGTATTTGGGGTGTCTATGGGGGGTGTTTCTTGTCTCTTCTCTGTTCCCCTTGTAGGATATGTTGTGAGTTCATTATCGCACAAATGGGCTACCTCCTCCATCCCCCCTTCCCTCTGATCTTATTGAAGTCCATGAGTCATAAAAGAGCCGAGGTTGCCTACCCCTGAGCTTGTTGGAGAACAGCTTGAAGCCAGCTTGCCAGGTGAGAAGAAGATCAGAGAGAGAGAGAGGGGGGGAGAGAGAGAGAGAAAGAGAGGGAGAGAAAGAGAGAGACCCTTTTGACATCTAAAATGAAGATAACGCTGCATATATCCTTTTTTACCTTTATGATATATACATCAACTGTCTTTGAAAACTCTAATTACTATGTTAGTAATCATGCTTATTTAGAAGAAAATGGTCATATGTGTTAAGCCAAAGGCACACTACTTTTCCATGATATATATTTATATATATTTATATTTAGATGTCAAAAGGGTCTCTCTGTCTCTCTCTCTCCTCTCTCCGATCTTCTGCTCACCTGGCAAGCTGGCTTCAAGCTATTCTCCAACAAGCTCAGGGGTAGGCAACCTCGGCTCTTTTATGACTCATGGACTTCAACTCCCAGAATTCCTGAGTCAGCATAGCTGGGCTAGCTAGCTCTCTCCTGCCCTTCCTGTTTCCTGCTTCCTGCAGAGACGCAGCAAAGGGAGAAGCTCTGCCCAATAAGCTTTCCAGCTCCTCGGAGAACACCATGAGTCCACTCTCTTTTTACACACACACACACACACACACACACACACACACACACAGAGAGAGAGAGAGAGAGAGAGAGAGAGAGAGAGAGAGAGAGAGAGAGAGAGAAGGGAAGGGAAGGCAAGTGCCTCTCTCTGTCTCTGTCTCTCTCTGCAAATGGCAGAGGAGGCTGGGAGCCACAGGGGAAGGCTCAAAGAGCCACATGTGGCTCCGGAGCCACAGGTTGCCGACCTGTGGGTTAAGCGCTGTCTCCTTAAGAGATGGCGTATGGGTAATGTAGTGTAACTATTCAGTGAATCCCATGTTAACAAGTCAGTAGGAGGGGCTACTAAGTTCATCACAGGATATCCTGGCTACGTGCCAGCAGTTTGGAATGTCTTTGTCTGAGATAAGCATGGGATCACCGGAGGACAGACACGGTCTTAATTCACGCTAGAAGTTGATGTGAAGGAATTAATGACTTTACCCACAACTTCAAAGCTGTGTTTCCTTTGTCTGCATATTGCTCAGAACGGTTCAGCCCAGAAAAGTTACAGGGCAAAGAATTTGTTTCTCTTGTTTGTACATTGCTCTGAGAAAGAAAGCAGCCACCAGCCTCTTAGCTTGGCAACCAGGCTAATTTTGTTACTAAGGAAAGTCATTAAGCTATTCATTCTCTTTGTAAGCCCATCTGGTGAGAGGAGGCTTTCTCACCCCCTCCCTTGGAATTTGAAGAATGTGTTTCAAACAAAGCCCTCTCAGGCATAAGCAATGCAGTAACTCCCCCTAGTGGCAATCTGCAAACAGCAACCCCACATTTCATTACTTGCTAACAAAGCCTGACTTTAACGTTTGCAAACAGACTAAGCCAGAGAATTTATGTGCAAGTTTATTGGCTCTGGAACGCTAATCATTATAACTGCATGTTCTTAAAGACCCAAGTTTGGAATCTAATTTGAGCAAAGTAATTCCTTAAAAATTACACTACAGGCCTTCTGCCTCACAGCCCTGCTGGAAGAACAGCCCCCCCACCTTGGTAGCTGATCTGCAAATAGCAGGCTTGCAGTAACCCAAGTTAATAGCACTCCCAGAGGTGAAAGAAGGTACTTCGCTGAAATTTCTAACTATGCAGAGTCTGTCTCTGATAGTCAAAGAGCAAAATCCCTTGAATTCATCCAAAGCACCCACCACCCCTTAGTGGGCAAAGAATGAACTTCACCTGAAGTAATTATTCACGCAAGCAGTCACCCCTAGTGGTGTCTTTGCTGAGGGCAAATTAAGGAGAAAAAAAGGCAGCAAATTAACCTTGCTTGTTATCACAAAGACGTAACAACCAGGGGGAAATTTACGGGAGCTAGCCAGAGCTCAGTATTTTCCGGATGGTCAACAACGTGCAATGTGGTTCTTAGAAGGAAGAATTTAGCTGGCCTTTCTCCAAGCGCCCCCTAGTGGTTAAAGAAGGAACTCCATGCAAGCCTTTAATCATGCACAGAGAAAGCCCTCTAGTGGACAAAAGGTGAACCTCAAAGGAAGAGCACCCTGGTGACTGACCCTCAAGCAGTGACCCCTAGTGGTCAAAGGGTGAATTTTGCTGAAGCACTCACTCACGCAAACAGTGTACCCTGGTGGCCAAAGAGAGAATTTCCCCAAAGAGCCCACCCAGATAGAGTGACCCCTAGTGATCAAAAAGTGAAGTTCATAGAATTCACTTTAAAATAGCTAGGAAGTTTACTGAACCTGTCCTAGCCATGGCAGAGTGTCTTCTTGATTTAGAAGAAGGGGTTCAACCAACCAGCCTAGATGAGACACCCCAACCAGCTGGCCAAGGAGAAATGCTGCAACCAGCTAACCTTGACCTGTACACAGAAGCTGGTGCTCAAGCTTCATTGAAGCCAAAGACAGCTCAGGTACCCTATGACCTGAGGCAACAAAGAAGGCCTACAGAAGTCATGTGGTCAACCCTGATGGAAAGGTGGAAGTGGAGATATGAATGCCATGAAAGAGACTGGGAGAAATTACAGAAACTCTACCAAGTGCCTATGGAGGAGCTCTCCCCAAAGCGTGTGATCTCATTAGAACTGGACAGGGAAGAAGCTTTCCTATCATGGACAAACTCTGAACGCCATCTCGAAGAGATTCAGATGCAATTAGGAAACCCAACAGTCGATAGCATGAAGCAAAGCCTCAAGCTAAAAAAAACAAGGAACGTAAGAAGTTTCTAGAGAGCTTGAAATGCCTCCTGGAAACCGAGCCTTACCTGAAAGTCATACCAGCCAAGAGGGTCAAGTCCGTGCCACTGGCAGTTAACCCCAACAAGGAGTTTTCTGAAGAAAAATGCCAGCAGTCTGTGCCACGTTTCCCTGCTCTTGGAAACAATGTTTATGAGGTTCAACAAGAAGTCACTGATCGTGCTCCAGATGACCTCAACACCGTACCAACCCAGCATGACGGCAAACCCTGCGCAGCACCATTGGATCCTCCAACACCCTGGGGAAGGAAGTTGGACTTAGGAGAGTACAAGGTAGGCTTCAAATGCTGTGAGTCTCCGGAAGACACGGCCAACGCTGGCGAAGCTAAGGGGAAGTGTCACCCGAACAAGAGTGACAAGCACCCGGAAGCCCTGCATCCAGACTCTGGACAGCCACAACAAGCTCCTTTTACTCATCCTTCAACCAAGGAGCCCCAGCATAGCTCCAAAGAGTGCCCAGAAGCACCCACCAAGGTCAACTGCACATTAATGTGCACTGACCCACCATTCCCCAGCGAACCCCCAAGCAAAGAAATGTGCTCTGTGCCACAAAGCACAGCGGGGAGGAAAGCCACTGGACTCTGCATCCAGCTGCTAGATGGGAGCTCACGGTTCCTAAATCCTGGATTGGTCATCCCAGGAACGTTCTGTGTAGACCAGCTCCCCCCAATTGCCTTACGGTTCCTAACTCCTGAAGACGAAAGCTTGGCTCCATTGAGAGTAAACGCCTCTGACACCTTTGCCTACCACTGAATGGTCACAGGCCCACCAAGCTCCTCAACTGCCTTTAACATGGAACCTGAATGGGTCATCCAGGAATGGTCTGTGTTGACCAACCGCAAACTCCAACCCAGGTGACTATCTCAACAATCCCCATTCCCAGTAATGGAAGAGTACCTCACCTAAAACCACGCCAAGAACACTTCACGCTTGTGACAACCAAACCCATTTTGGAAGCAACAGTGTTCCAGGCCAGTAAGAATTACAATGACTCAGCCTTGGCCATAGTGGACAAACAATCTCTGCAGGTACGCGCGTTCTCCCAAGGCACTACACATTGGGACAGGCCACATCTGCCAGAACAAAAACAAGACTGGGAGTTGTGGAGTGCACTCCTAAGATGTCTCCAAAGCATACACGTGCAGCGCACGTATGCCTCCAGATCACCCGCTACCGTACAAAAGAAAGAATTGTACGCTTCCTCAGATGTGTCAACGAAGGTGAATGCAGCCTTAAGATACATCACAGTCTACAGCAGGGAGAGCCACACTTACGTCATTTTGATTGCAACCATAAGATACATCAGAGTCTACAGCGGGGAGAGCTGCAGTGTAGGTGTCGTCTTTGGAAAAGCGAGACTAACAATACAAGGCCACACCATACCAAGGTTAGAACTCTGTGGTACCATATTGACAGCAAAACTCACCAAGCTGACAACGAAAATGATAGGCCTTGAGCTACAGTCTACCACCTTCTACACAGACAGCAAGGTGATGTCAAGCTATACCTGCAACCAAAGCAGACACTTCTACGTCTATGTAGGCAATAGAGTAGAAAAGATTGAAACATCTTTAAGCCCTGAACAATGGCAACATGTACCAACAGACAAGAACCTTGTGGACCAAGCTAAGTGGCTCACCCTTGCGACACAGTTGACAGAATTGATCTGGCTAAAAAGTCCTGAGTTCTTGGCTTGTCCAGACAGCCTGATGCCACAGAGACCAAAACGCTATATGCTTCTAGCTTCAGATCAACATGCCAACGTTCAGCCTCAGGCACCCAGTAAATTTCTCAGACAGGATGAGAAAACGACCGTCCAGACCATCTGCTTGCCCTCAATGGGCAAAGAGACAGAGAACCCGCTTTCTAGCCATTTCCTAGAACCAATCAGCTTCAAACCCTCCTCTAAGCGGAGACACCTGAGATTGGGCATAGTATTGATCATCCTGATCACTTGTCTTAGTATCCCAAGAACTAGCTTTGTAGGATCCTGCAAGGACTTACAGACTATTGAAGGTATTTGTCATGACCCAATGATTGACAAATGTCTGAAGGCCAAAAATTACCCTCCCCATGCATCTCACATGGGCGAAGCGTGGGAGCACATGATTGGTGTACCCCGCAAAATCATGGACTCTATGTCGTCAAAGACACCCACGCCCACACATGAAGTCCTCACTACCCTCATGACAACAGTAGCAGCCACCTTCAATGCTCCACCGGTGGTTCCAGACCTTTCAGTTCCTGAGTATCCTGAGTCTCCAGCTCCTGCCATTCCTGAGCTTCCTGTGGTTCCTGCTCCTGCTGTTCCTGAATTTCCAGCTCCTGCTATTCCTGAGTTTCCAGCTCCTGCTGTTCCTGAGTTTCCTGTGGTTCCAGCTCCTGCTGTTCCCGAGTTTCCTGTGGTTCCAGCTTCTTCTGCTCCTGAGCATCCTGTGAATCCAAGTTCCTTTGTTCCTGAGAAATTTTGGGTTCCAGTTTTTCTGTTCCAGATTTGGTTCCAGTTTCTCCTACAGGAAGAAGACCTTGTCTTACTGAGAGACAAGGATGCATACCAGAACTCTTGGCCCATGGGACTTGTGCACCAGGTCCTACCCAGTTCTGATGGACTAGTTCGCCAAGTTGAGGTCCAGATCATGAAGTCACGTGAGCCAGATCGTGACTCAAAAACTCTCGTGAAAAGGCTTTACACCAGGCCAATCACCGACCTGCTCCTGTTGCTGAAGAAGACCGAACTGCAAGATTGAACCTCAAACTATGCATTTATGTTTAACTCATGATTGCACTTTTTAATGTAACACTTGTTTATCTATGTTATAATTGTGCATGTTTTGATATTTACCTTATAGTTATGCATGTTTGATACCATGTTTTGCCTATTTTAGTCACTAGTTAGTTAGCAATAAGAATTGCATGCTTCAATGCTACCTCTTTTGCCTATTTCAGTTAGTTAGTAGTGGAAATTATATTTCCAAGAGGGGAGTGTTCTGGATCAGCCAGTTAGATGAGAACTATATGTTAGAATGTTTGGCATTTATAGGGTTAAGCGCTGTCTCCTGAAGAGATGGCTTATGGGTAATGTAGTTTAGCTATTCAGTGAATCCCATGTTAACAAGTCAGTAGGAGGGGCTACTAAGTTCATCACAGGATATCCTTGCTACATGCCAGCAGTTTGGAATGTCTTTGTCTGAGATAAGCATGGGATCACCGGAGGACAGACACGGTCTTAATTCACGCTAGAAGTTGATGTGAAGGAATTAATGATTTTCCCTATAAAGATGAACAAATATGCAACATCCAGATGAAACTACAGAAACGTGAGTTCAGTCAGTATTCCTGAATAAATATTTGTTTTACAATCATCTTTGTTGAGTTATCTGTCTGGCCTTGGATTACAAAGCATCTTGATTCAGGTTCCAGAACATGGTCCTTCAAATAAACTCCTTGAAATCCAATGTTTCTGTTTCAGTTACTTCCTGTTTCATAGGTGACAAGGCCGCGAATAGGTTGAAATTGCTTCTAAATAAATTCCTCCCCAATTTTTTTTCCATTCAATCATATCTAATTCTTGGAGACTGCCTGGACAAGCCCCTGCAGTTTTCTTAACAAGCTTCTTCAGAAGTGGTTTGCCCTTGCCTCTTTCCTGAGGCTGGGAGAAAGTGACTGGCCCAAAGTTTCCTAGCTGGTTTTGTTCTCTATACGGGATTAGAACTCGCTGTCTTCCGGTTTCTAGCCTGGCACCTTAACCACTACACTGAACTGGCTCACTCACTATTAATTTACTGCTATAAATTAGTAAGGAGATCATATCCAACTCTACTTTGATTAGATTCATTCATCAGGTCAATTTCTATTTTTTACTTTTCTTTCTGCCTACCAACAGGCTCCCAAACTCAACCTCTCCTCTCTATTGGTTTGTTTGTTCAATTTGTATAATCTCCCATATCACATATACAATTCTGGATGCCTCATGAGAGAGAGAGAGAGAGAGAGAGAGAGAGAGAGAGAGAGAGAGAGAGAGAGAGAGAGAGAGAGAGAGAGAGAGAGAGAGAGAGAGAGAGAGAATACTAATAAATAACCAAAACAAAAGGAACAAAAACCATTAAAATACATTATAATATAAAAACGTAATCTGTGGAGTGAGTCCAATCCATCAGGTCCAATCCAATCAGGTCTTCAGGCCTTTTTGAAAGGCCAATAAGGTTGGGTCAATCTAACCTGAGGGATGGGAGATGATTTTTCTAAAACAGTGTTTCACAACTTTGAAGATGCATGGGTTTCAACTTAATGACCACGTTAGTTGCTTTATGACCATGGCTTTCACTTAATGACTGCCACAAAAAAGTCATAAAATTGGTAGGTCATGTGGGGAACTCATTTTATGACCGTCACAATTTACGACAGTGACAGGAAGGCTCCATCATTAATCCAACTGCCCTCTGCCATTGTCTGCTGGGAAAAATAAAAATAGGGGAGCCTTCAATGGGCCTGCATTTCCCTTTGCAATGTTCCTAGTTAGCCTCCATGGAAGTATTGGGTAGGGAATTCTCTGGAAACGAGGAAGAAATCTGGAGATGCTGTGGCATCTCTAGGTAGAGAAAAGAAGGTATTTGTCAGGCATGAAACAGCTGGACCACATGGAAGTTCCAATTAAACTGATTTATTACTGCAGGTAGTCCTCAACACATGACCACAATTCTATCAGAATAGAGCTGGAAGGAACCTTGGAGGTCTTCTAGTCCAACCCCCTACTCAGGCAGGAGACCCTATACTATTTCACACAAGTGTGTCCAGTCCCACAAGCTGTTCCACTGGTTAAATGTCCTCACTGTTAGTAATTGAACCCAAAATTTCTGTTACTAAGTAAGGACAGTTTTTAAGTGAATTTTGCCCCATTTTACAATCCTTTTTGTCACAATTGCTAAGTGAATCACTGAAGTTATTAAGTTAGTAACACAGTTGTTAAGTGAATCTGGCTTCCCCATTGATTTTGCTTGCCAGAAGGTTGCAAAAGGTGATCACATGACCCCAGGATACTGCGACCGTCATAAATACATGCCAGTTGCCAAGCGTCTGAATTTTGATCATGTGACCTCAAGAAGCTAAAATGGTCATTAGTGTGAAAAACAGCCATAAGTCACTTTTTTCAGTGCCATTGTAATTTCAAATAGTCACTAAACTAATGATTGTAAGTTGAGGACTACCTATACTCATGTCTGTGCACTGAATCTACTGAACAAATGGTTAGCACTATTTTGACACTAAGCTGATTCCTCTTTTGACTCTGCTCTGGGTTCTGCCACTCCTTCTCCTAGAGTATCAGTGTACAAGCAGAATAACAGAATAACAGAGTTGGAAGGGACCTTTGAGGTCTTCTAGTCCAACCCCTCGCTCAGGCAGGATACCCTATACCATTTCAGACAATTCATTGTCCAATCTCTTCTTAAAAACCTCCAGGGATGGAGCAGCTACAACTTCCGGAGGCAAGCCATTCCACTGATTAATTGTTCTCACTGTCAGGAAATTTCTCCTTAGTTCTAGGTAGCTTCTCTCCTTGATTAGTTTCCATACCAATAAGCCTGCTTTCAAACTCCTATTAAGATGCTGTCCTTATTGTGAGAGACATAAGTGGATACCTCACAGGTTTGCTAGGACAATATATTGGGAGAAAAAAAATCCATTATCACAGCCTCCTTAGGAAGTTCCTTCAGTAGGCTTAATCCCTGACTACTATATGAAGACAAGCTGCAATTTAAATAATGATAGGTCATCACCAACAATAGAACCTGATTTGGGTATATTTGGAAAAGCTTTGGGACTGCCAAGTCCAAATTAGAAAGCAGAATGTCCAATTCTGCATCTGCTTTCCAATTATAGGAGGGTGTCCTATGATTTAGAAAAGATCCTTTTACTGTAGGTATTTTGGCTTGACTTGATATAATCAGTCTGTTAAAATGCTCCAATAAATCACTGGGTAAAGCTTTCAATGCTTATTAAATGCATTTTAGTATGCATAATACACATCAGAACTGGACTTCCCTTCCACCTGCACTTTTGAGATATTCATTTCTTTTTTGTTCACTCCCTGCAACTGATCTGTCTGTCTAGATAGTGATCACCTAGACTAGGCCCTCATGGATGTTGGCTGCTGTTGCTTGTAGTTTGGAGTTATCTTGCCCAGTCCCAGGGAATCATAACTCTGTGGTTAGACATGTTAGCTCCCCCCCTTCCCTTTATTCCTAGTAGTCCTGACGTGGCAGGAGGAATCTAGGGGATGTTTAGATAGGAGCAAACATCTGCCATCAGCAGCACACATGGTAATCCGGGCATCTTGTGTCATTAAGGCTGTAAGAAGAAGAGGATTCCCAACAGGGGAGGGAAAGGATCTCCAGGAAAATAACCACGCAAACACACAAACACATGGGGACACCCCACTCCAAACATGTGCTCCTAGAGATATTTCTACACAACCACTCACTCCCAGACACTGACACCTCCATCCAAGCAACAAATGCCACCCAGGAAATATGCTATAAATGCTCAGAAAAGTACACAAATAACAACCCCACACACACACACACACACACACACACACACACACATGCTTACACATAAGACAAGCTTGGAAAGAAGCCTGCGTACACTATCACACACTCACGTGTGTCTTTCCAGAAATATCCCACACAACTCTTATGTCATGAAACAAATGCGCAGCCATTACTCATGTGCTGGATCCAGATGTTTTCCCTCCCAATGGCACTTCTGCAGACGGATGTTGCCTTTTTGTCTTTTTTGTCTCTCGGGGTGCATCTTAAAAAGTGCTTTCTTGAAGTGCAGAAAATGCCATTCAGCTAACATGTCTCTTCACACACAAACTGTAGAATAAACTGTGAGATTAACTGAATTCAGCAAACTGTAGAAGCAGCAAAGTGTTTGCCAGGGATTGGGATTCAGTGATTATCATGAAATGAATATAATTTTTGTGCTTACAGGAGAAGCTGGCCCAATCTGCTTACTCCTTCCAAGCTTTCATCCTGTCTTCAAACTCTAGTTGTTTTCCTATCCATACTGTAAACAGAAGATTTAGAGCTGAAAGGTGTTTCCTCATATCAGTGGACTGTTTTCACACACTCCATTTATGGTGACCTTTGAGGGTTTTTCAATCTGGCAGGTGGAACCTGATAGTCCAGGCCATATACAGCTCAAGAAAGCTTTGACTGCACCCCCAAAAGCTTCTCCAGAGATGCCCAACAATTTCTGCTTCTTAATGAGACAGACAAGTTGTGTTACTGAATGTCTCAGGAGGTGACAGGACTTCAATAACTTGCCCATGCTTAGAAACCAAGCAGCATCAGTACATGGATGAGACATGGACACTGCATGGTTGTAGACTAGATTGAGAAGCCAACAAACATTCTGGAAGAAGGCAACGGAAAACCACGAATGTATTGGAGACCAAGAAAGCTTCAAGGATATACCCATGTGGAATAGAATAGGTGAAATAGGTAGACCCTGGCTCAATAGTAGTAACTGTGACAGGGATCTTGGAGTCCTAGTGGACAATCACTTAAACATGAGCCAGCAGTGTGCTGCAGCTGCCAAAAAAGCTAACACAATCCTTGGTTGTATAAACAGAGGGATAGAATCAAGATCACGTGAAGTGTTAGTACTGCTTTATAAGGCCTTGGTAAGACCACATTTGGAATACTGCATCCAGTTTTGATCACCACAATATAAAAAAGATGTTGAGACTCTGGAAAGAGTGCAGAAAAGGGTAACAAAGATGATTAGGGGGCTGGAGGCTAAAACATATGAAAAAGGGTTGCAGGAATTAGGTATGTCTAGTCTTGTGAAAGGAAGGACTAGGGGATGACATGATACCAGTGTTCCAGTATTTGAGGGGCTGCCACAAAGAGGGGGGGTCAACCTATTCTCCAAGGCACCCAGAAGGCAGGTCAAGAAGCAATGGATGGAAACTAATGAAGGAGAGAAGCAACTTAGAACTAAGGAGAAATTTCCTAAAAATGAGAACAATTAACCAGTGGGACAGCTTGCTTTCAGAAGTTGTGAGTGCTCCATCACTGGAGGTTTTTAAGAAGAGATGAGACAGCCATTTGTCCAGAGTTGCTTAGGGTCTCTGTCCTGCCCACACAGATTGAATGCTTCACTTTCCACGTGAGACAAGCAGAAGTTACCTCAAAAGAACAGATCAAAAAAGGATTACTTTAATTCACAGGTATTCTCAATCAATAACTCACGATTATAGAGATACGTCCGGAATACAATGGTAATCGGGATCCATTTCATTAGGTAAAAAGTTAATGGCTTTTCCCCATCCTGCGTACAAATCACATGTTTCAGCATGGAGCTTCCAAGCCACGGGGCTGGAACCCATGCGGAGAGAAAAGATACCAAGGCACAAAGCCAGGAAGTACAGTCATAAACTTTAAAACTCCTCCCACTTAACTAGATAAGCTTAACTAACAGCTAAGACTACATTACCCATAAGCCATCTCTTAAGGAAACAGCGTTTAACCCTTTAAATGCCAAACGTTCTAACATACAGTTCTTAAGCTACTGGCTCGTCCAGCACACTCCCCACTTGGAAATATAAATTTCCACTACTAACTAAAATAGGCAAAAAACATAGCATTAAAGTATGCAATTTTCATTACTGACTATTAACTAGACTAGGCAAAAACATGGTATCAAAACATGCATAACTATAACTGAAATAAACAAGGTGTTACATCAAACAATGCAATTATGATATGAACACATATACATAGTTTGAGGATCAATCTTCCAGTTTGGTCTTCTTCAGCAACAGGACCAGGTCGGTGATTGGCCTGGTGTAAAGCCTTTTCACAAGAGTCTTTGAGTCACGATCTGACTCATGTGGCTTCACGATCTGGACCTCAACTTGGCGAACTAGTCCATCAGAACTGGGTGGGGCCTGATGCACAAGTCCCATGGGCCAAGAGTTCCAATGGGAGTCCTTGTCTTTCAGCAAGGCAAGATCTCCTTCTTGTAGGCTGGGCTCTTTGGTCTTCCACTTGCGGCGATCCTGAAGGGTAGACAAGTATTCTTGCTTCCAGCACTTCCAGAAGGTGTTGGCCAGTAGTTGAACTTGTCTCCATTGCTGTTTATACATGTCTTTGGGAACAAATTTCACCGATGGTGCTGGCCAATCGCCTGTCTTCTGGGTTAATAAGGTAGCTGGGGTGAGGATAGTTGGATTTTCAGGATCCGAAGAGACTGGAACCAACGGTCGAGCATTGATGATAGCTGCTACTTCTGCCATGAGGGTAGTGAGGACCTCATGTGTCAGTGTGGGTGTCTTAGTCATCATAGAATCCAGGATTTTGCGGGCTACGCCAATCATGCGCTCCCACACTCCTCCCATGTGAGATGCATGGGGAGGATTGAATGTCCAAACACAATTTGGGGCCTTTAGGTACTTGTCAATATCTGAATTGGGACGAATGCCTTCATCAATCTTCAGTTCCTTGCAGGCCCCTACAAAGTTAGTTCCGCGGTCAGACCTAAACATCTTGACTGGGTCTCTGTAGGCTTGGAATCTTCTTAGAGCAGACATGTCAAACACAAGGCCTGGGGGCAGGATGCGGCCCGCAAAGTGGTTTCATGTGGCCTGTGAAGCCATCCTGGAAACAGTGAGGGAACGGCCCCCTCTGCCTTGGCCCTGGCCCAGGCCAGACGGGAGCCAATGTACAATTTTGTGGTGGCCATCTATGCTGAAACACATTCAGTCTTAGCTCCATAAGCCCCCGCCCCCGCATGGCCTGAGAGGAACAGTGAGGCTTCTCCAGTGGACCATGCCTTGCCACTTGCCCTGGTCCCACCCCCTTCTGCCAGAGACCCTCAGATCTGTCCCACTCCTGCCCAGGCCCCCACAGGCACACTTGACGCAAACAATGTAGAGCTGGCCACACCCACCCAGTAGGCCATACCCACTCCCTCCACACCCACCCTGGCCACACCCACCCGCCCCCCTGAGGGAAACCACAATGCTGATGCGGCCCTCAATGAAATTGAGTTTGACACCCCTGTTTTAGAGCATTGATGAAACAAGAAGTATCCATGGATTCAATGACTTCAATGTGGACCACTCTAATGCTAAGGCATGTGAAAAGTACGGCCCAACATTTGCTGTTGGCTTGACCACCTCTGGTTCAGCGAGCAGATACGGACCAAGGTCCAAATACATCTAGGCCTACGCTGGTGAATGGTGGTCCTGGGGTGAGGTGCTCGGGTGGCAGGTCAGCCATCAACTGGTGTTGCGTTGCACCTCGTTGTTTACGGCAATGTAGACATCTGTACAAGACGTTGGCAATGCATCCTTTGGCTCCCACGATCCAGAAGCCAGCCACTCTGATGGCACCTTCCGTGAAGTGTCTGCCTTGATGATGGATGGTTTCGTGGCAGCGTTGAACCAACAGGTGTGTGACATGTTGACGGGCCGGAAGGATGATAGGGTACTTGAAGTCTGAAGCTATCTCAGCCTTGTCTAGACGTCCTCCTACTCAGAGCAAGTTATAACTATCCAAGAATGAGTTCAATTTCAGCAGTGAACTAGACTTTGGGATAGCCTTTTTAGCTTCCAGACATTCAAATTCTAGTGGGTATGTGTCTTGCTGCACACTTCGGAGAATCCCTCTCTCGGCCTGGAGACAGGTGTCTTGGAAGCTCATCTCACGGTGCAGGAAACGAACGATCACTGCTACACCTGCTACGAGAGGTTTCCATCTGGAGAAGCATTCGAAGCTAGTCGAATCTAGTGAATGATAGTGACACGGTTTCTCTGTCTCCTTGATGTTCGTAGACAGGCAGACAATCTGGGTGGTTGTTTTCTCGCCCTGTCTGAGTGATTTGTTGGGTACCTGAGGTCGCATGTTGTCGTCCTGATCTGGGTCTAGCAGCTCGTAATGTTCTGGTTACTCTGACGTCTGGCTGTCTGGCTGAGCCAGGAACTCAGGACCCTTTAGCCAGACTGACTCTGCCAATTGTGATGCGGGAATGGACCACATAGCCTGGTCCGCTGGATTTTGATCTGTTGGCACGTATCGCCACTGATAAGGATTTGAGGATCTTCTGATCCTTTCCACTCTATTGCTTACATAGACGTAAAACCGTCTGCTTCGGTTGTGGATGTAACCTAACACCACCTTGCTGTCTGTGTAGAAGGTGGTGGATTGTAACTCAAGGTCCATTGCTTTTGTTATCAGGTCTGCTATTTCTCCGGCGAGAACAGCACCGCAGAGTTCTAACCTGGGTATGGTGTGACTTTGTAGTGGTGTTAGTTTCACCTTTCCCAAGACGAAACCAACGTCGTAACTCTCCCCACTGTAGACTTTGATGTACCCTACAGCTGCTATCGCCTTCGTCGAAGCATCTGAGAATACGTGCAGCTCCTTCTTCGTTGCGGCGGCAAGTGGAAGGGGAACATACGTGCGCTGTGTGTGGATGCTTTGGAGGCAACTCAGGGATTTGCGCCAAGTCTCCCACTCTTGCTTGTGCTCTGGCGGAAGCGGCTTGTCCCCGTCTGTGGCGTCTTGAGAGAGTGAGCGCAGAAGAAGCTTTCCTTGGACTATTATGGGTGCAGCAAAACCCAGAGGGTCGAGCAGGCTGTTTACTGTAGACAAGACTCCTCTTCTCGTGAAAGCGTTGTCCTTTGCCGGGATTCTAAAGGTGAAGATGTCCTTCTTTAAGTCCCAACACAAGCTGAGACTACGTTGGAAGTGAGGATCATCTGTGCCAAAGTCGAGGTCCTTTAGACCTTTAGCGTGGTCTTCAGGATCAAAGGCCGCCAACACTTCTTCGCTGTTGGATGCAATTTTGTGTAGCCTAAGGTTAGCTGCCGCTAACATCTGGCGTGCCCTTTTTATTAGGTCTATAGCTTCTGCGGGAGTGGGTACAGATTTTAAGCCATCATCAACATAGAAGTCCTGTTCTACGAAGCGTCTGGCATCTGCACCATATTCGGCTTCACCTATACGGGCGGTGCATTGCAGGCCATAATTAGCGATTGCGGGGGAAGAACCGTTTCCAAAGACGTGTACTCGCATTCTGTATTCGGTTACCTGCTGATTGTGTTGGTCATCGCTGAACCACAGGAAGCGCAGGTAATTGTGATGATCTTCCCTGACGTAGAACGAATAAAACATCTGCTGGATGTCAGCCATGACTGCCACAGCTTCCTTTCTAAAGCGGATGAGCACTCCGAGCAGACTGTTGATGAGGTCGGGCCCTGTGAGAAGGACCTTGTTCAAAGAGATGCCTTGGTGTTGCGCACTGGCATCAAAGACTACTCTTATCTGCCCTGGCTTTTGTGGGTGGTACACTCCGAAAAATGGTAGGTACCAGCACTCTTCATCTTCCTTCATTGGTGGGGCAGGCTCTGTGTGTCCGTTCTGGAACATCTTTTCCATGAACTCTACTAGATGCGTTTTCATTTCGGGTTTCTTTCTTTCTTTTTTTTTTGGAACAAATTTTATTGGGTTTTTTAATTCTTAGGACAAAGTACTCAGGACACACCATGGTGTTGGGGTAATCAAACATCCAAAAACAAAACATATATACATAGTTCAATCAATACATCAAATATTCCCTCTCTTTTTCCCTCAAATAGCATAGTATATTTAAAATAATCAAATTCTAGCTTAAATTTATTCAACCTGAACCTGTTTTTAAGCTTTATAAATTTAAAATACCGTAATCAAATTAACTTTAAACAAAAACATTATCAATTCAGGTATCCCTTCCAAATATATTTTAATTCCTTAATTTTAACATAAATCTTATTTATTTCTTCTTCCACTAATATCCCCTGTTTAAAATAAAATATTGATCTATCCTATACATATCTAATCCATCAATTAATCAAACTCTTTAAGCTGACAGAATAATATCAGACCTTAAATCATTTCAATCCATTAGACAGACTTCAAATTACATCCAATTAATTATCATAACTACTAACATCCCTATCATCAAACAAACACATCATCTTATTAAATTAACTCAATTAATTATTAATTCAATCCAAATCTAAAACATCTCTTCAATTTTCTTCATCCATTACGTAATAATTTTCATAAAAATAAACCTATTGTTCTAAAAATACATTCTTAATATTCTAGATTACCTTTAATCCATTATATAATTAAAGTAACAAGGTAATATTAAACTTTAAATCATTTCAGTTCATTAAACAAATTTCAGACTTCATCCCATTGATTATCATGCCTTATCACATCTATATTATCATACAAAAACATCATCCACTAATTTAAAACACTCAATTGATTATTGAAACAATCCAGATCTAAAAAACCACCATTTTTTCCATTCCAGTACATGGGATGGCTCGCTGGGCCACCATGGGTGACGTGATCTCGGCGCACCTGGACGAGAACCGGTGCCAGTTCATCGCAGCTGCAGGAGCCGAAGAGATGGAGCCAAAGTCGTAACAAGTGAGCATTGTAACCAAATAACAAAAAGACGCTGTTGTGATAAATGTCCATTTCTCCTTTAAGAAATCCTTCTCTGCCTGGATGGGCTTCTCTCTCCCTCCCTTACAGGCTGTCAGCTGATAGCTGTACTAAGGGGGTGGAGGAGAAAGCAGGGAAAGTTTCGTTTCGTGAAAAAGACGTCATGCTTTCAAAGTGTATGTTTTAACTATCTGTGTAATGTAATTGGCTGTAAATCAGTAGGGTGACAATTTGTGGGTAGGAACCTTTGATGTGCAATAAAAGTTGAGGCCGGGCTTCTGCCGAGGCTTCCATCCCAGAGAGACAAGCAGGTCTCTGTCATTAATCATGGTTGCCGGGACGCCACGAACACACAAGTTATGACAAGTGGTGACCTCGACGTGATAACCCTGAGAGGTTATACGTCCCTGGACCCTCATACTTACCGCCCGGATGTGGCCAAGCGCGCTTCATCAGTTCATCGCTGGACGAGGACTGATCCCTCGTAAGTATGGGGGGATATCTCTCAAAAAGGCAAGAAACACATTTGACTAAGCTCACAGAGATAACCAGGAAGAATTATGTTCGTTTTACAGCTCAGAAGCTGACAGAAGGAGATTTAAGATCTCTCCTTGAATTTATTTGGAAACACATTCCTTTCTACCCAGAGGCAGGCTGCCTTAAAGTTGAAACTTGGAGGAGAGTGGAGGAGTTGTTACAAAAATTCTAGGGCCCCCGCTTCTATTTTAACATCTTGCAGAGTAGTGTTAAAAGCTTTGGAGACACAGGAGCAGCTCCTACTAAAAACATTGCTGAATCCATTGAATTATAATGAAGTTCAACTTCTTCCCCCTGCCAGTGAAACTCCAGTAACAATTAAAAATCACAGCAAGGTTTTTCCTAGCAATGTTGAGTTGTGTGATCCTCCAGCTCTGACCAAAACAAGTAATTTTATTCAGGAAACGTTACAGAATGATTATGAAACAGGTGAATTGAACACTGAGGAAATGACAAGTTTATACCCTGTAACTGTGGGCATGGATGCAGAAATTGATAATGGATTGGCTCACAAAATGATTCCAGCAGATTGGAAGGCATTAATGCAAATGATTTTAACACCTGCGCAGTATGCAGTTTGGGACTCCCAGTATCATATTCAAGCTATTCAGAGAGGCACTGCTCAATTAGTGCCAGACCAAATTTATGGCTCTGGACAGTTCACTGCTGTTGGACAACAGCCAGATGCAGCTATACATGGTGTAATTTTACAGGCTTTTTTTTGCTGCTTTAAAGGTAGTAGATGAAAGTGGAAAATTTGGCAAAAGTTTTACTCAAATTAAACAGGGAACTACTGAGTCCTATGATGAATTTATAAATAGACTAAAAGACAGTATTGATAAAGAAATTGCTAATGAATTAGCTACAAAAGAGATTTTGATGAAATTGGCTGTTGAGAATGCTAATGCAGACTGCAAAAGAGTTTTGCAACCCTTAATTGGCACTGGTCAAAAGACACTTGCACCTACATTGGTTCAACTACAACAATATTTAGGAAATATTAATTGGTTAAGGCCATATATAGGTCTTTCTACCTCGACTCTTTCTCCCTTATTTATGGCATTAAAAGGCCTCAAAAATCCCACAGACGTTGTGACATTGACCTCCGACCAGCTATTGGTCGTTGAGAAAGTCCAAACAGCCCTCAACACCCAGTGGACTGATTGGTGTGTTGACAATCACCCTGTGCATTTGAATGTGATTTTGGATCGACCACACACAGTGGCAATTACTCAATCTAATATGCCTTCAAGAAATTGTTTTCACTCCAGCTATGACTTTGGCTGAAATTACACATCGTGGCCACACGATGGCGCCAGAGTTTTGGAATTGAATTTGCAATTATTTTTATCCCATTTTCCTTAAAATTGTGGGAAACTTTGATTCAAAATAATTTGGTTTTGCAATTATTGATTGGTGATTGGCCTGGTCAGTTTTGTTTTGTTTTGTTTTTTTGTCATTTTTCAGTAGATCCATGATTTTTGGCCATAAAAAATTTACATTTTGCTTATATCTCTCCTAGTTTGGATGAGACTTTGTTGACACTATTTTTGACATTGCAAAAATCTATTGAGACAAGATATTGTCCTTATTTTATTGCACATATCCGGAGTCATCAAAATTTTCCAGGAATTCTCAGTGAAGGGAATTCCCAGGCGGATGTGGCAACACAAGTTATGACTATGCAACAACTTACTCCCTGGGATAGTCATAGCTCTTTTCATCAAAACGCCAAGGCTTTGGCTAAACAATTTGGCATAACCCCCGGGGAAGCAACAGCTATCATTCAACAGTGCCCCAGTTGCTCACAACAAGGACTGTCTATTCCAATGGGTGTGAATCCCCGTGGACTTGAGGCATGTCAAATTTGGCAAATGGACGTTACTCAATATGCATCTTTTAGTCCATGGAAATATATACATGTGACTATTGATACATATTCTGGGTTCATCCTTGCTACTCCGCAGCGTGGAGAGGCAACTAAACATGTCATCAATCATTGTATTCGAACTTTTAGCACTCTGGGTACTCCTAAAGAATTAAAAACTGATAATGGATCCGCATATTGTAGTCATGGCTTTGCTCAGTTCTGCAATTGGTGGGACATTATTCATAAATTCGGCATTCCTTACAATTCACAGGGGCAAACAGTAGTGGAACGGGCCAATTCTACTCTTAAGCACATGCTTGACAAATGAAAAATGAAAAATGGGGAAAAATACCCCCAGACTACCTGGAGTGCAAAATCATCTTAATTTGGCTTTATATACTCTCAATTTTCTAAATCACCTGGCACGCCACCTAATACAGCTGCGAGCAGGCATTTTTCTCCCCTTCCAGACGCAGCAACTACGGTTCGACCGCTAATTTGGTATCGTAAACTACCAGACCCCCAGTGGAAAGGACCAGCTGAACTTATTACCTGGGGTCGTGGATATGCTGCGGTGCAACATGAAGGCAATACGATATGGGTTCCTGGCCGCAATATTCGCCCTTACAGGGTACAGCCAAAAGATTGCAAAGACTCTGGTGAGCCCAAAGTGGATGGACAATAATTTTGGAAGGACAATAAAAGTTAGTGCCTTAACAAACCATACTAACTGCTGGATGTGTATGATGTCACCATCGGATGCCAGTCAAGGAGTTTCTTTAGTTGGACTTCCTTTGAACAACACTGGAGCCAGCGAAAGTTTTGTACATATTAATGAGGCAGGACATTATACGCTGCCACTTAGGTTTTATTATGTAGATTTTGCATTAGTGTGTTTTAATTTTTCTAAGGGAATTATTCTTTTAAATATATATCTCTCTTGTAATATCACCTTTAATATGCCTGATCATTGTGATCAAAGTAATAACAAAGTGTATGCAAAATGTGATGATGGAGAGTACAATGCAAGTGTATTGGGTTTGTAGCTATTTTAATGGCGCACGGAATTGGACTGCAGCCAATGACAGTGATGGCCGTTGAAATGCTTAATGAAGAACAAGGACAAATCCCTCCACCAATATCCGGAGATCATAAGCATTGGGGATATTTGGAATGCATTCTGGTTTTGGTTACAAAATTTTCAATGGTTAAGAAATTTGATAAGTATTATTTTTGTATTGTTATATTATTCCATTGTGGATGCTTTTATATACAATGTTTGCCTGAGATTTTTGCTATGATGAAATCTTTTATACCAAAGAAAAAAAATTGTCTCAACAAGTGAACATTAGTCAACAAGGATTCGAGCGGATGCCAATGGATAAACAGCCACCTCAGTTGGATGAAATCAAATACATGGACTGAAAGCCTTTGCTTCTAAACAAAAACAAAAAAGGATGAGATGTTGTGATAAATGTCCATTTCTCCTTTAAGAAATCCTTCTCTGCCTGGATGGGCTTCTCTCTCCCTCCCTTACAGGCTGTCAGCTGATAGCTGTACTAAGGGGGTGGAGGAGAAAGCAGGGAAAGTTTCGTTTCGTGAAAAAGACGTCATGCTTTCAAAGTGTATGTTTTAACTATCTGTGTAATGTAATTGGCTGTAAATCAGTAGGGTGACAATTTGTGGGTAGGAACCTTTGATGTGCAATAAAAGTTGAGGCCGGGCTTCTGCCGAGGCTTCCATCCCAGAGAGACAAGCAGGTCTCTGTCATTAATCATGGTTGCCGGGATGCCACGAACACACAAGTTATGACAAGACGCGGAATAAAAAGACCTGTAGCTGGAGGAGTCCTGTCCGGGAGAAGGCACCAAATGGAGAGGAAACCGGGTGCCAGTCGACATCTGGAGTTTTGTGAAAAGTCGGGTCGGTGTTTGGAGTTTGGTGGAGGACCAGCAAGACCACTAGGAACCAGCAGGCTCCCGACGGCTAGCCAGCTGGGAGTCAGGTCGGCGTTTGGAGTTCGACGGAGGGCCGGTGAGGCCGCTGTGGGCCGCCGAGCTCCTGGCGGTCGGCTGGGAGTAGGGTCGGTGTGTGCAAGCCAGTTAGGAGTCGGTGGGAATGTATGCTGGCTACCAGGGGACAACAACAACTACCAAGGTAGAAGGAGGAGGAAGAGCGCCGCAGGGTGCGAGGCACAGCCGCTGAAATGGCGGCCGGGAGCTAAGATGGCGGCCGCCGACGGAGATGGTTCCCTTTGCCCTATCGCTGTGTTGGTTGATGGGCTGCGGAGCGACGGCGTTCAGCTTCATCTGAATAGTATTGTGAATTTCTCTACCATTGTACTGGCCCTGGGTGTTGGGAGGGTGGGCAGCGAGCTCTTGCTTTTTCTTGTAGATACTGTTTGCGATGAGGATGAGGTCTTACTTGCCCTGGCTGAACAGTTGGGAACTTTCACAGCCTTGGTCGGGGGGCCTGAATATGTCTACTGCTTGCTGCCCTCGTTCGAAAGCCTTGCTACAGTGGAAGAGACAGTGGTGCGGGACAAGGCCGTGGAGTTTTTGAGGGCAACCTCCAGTGAACATTTTCCAGCTGACTTTGAGGCTTGCTTTTTGCTCCTGGTGAAGTGCCTGGTAGGAGTCGACTGGTTTACCGCTTGCACCTCTGCTTGTGGCCTCTTCAGTCAATATGTTTATATGTTTTGTTAAATTTTTAATTCTTATTTATTCAAATTTTATATCTACAATTTTTAGCTAATTAGATTGTTTTTTAATACTGTTATATTCCTAATTATGGATAATGTAAGGAATATGGATGGAGGAATGAATGGGGTTGAATGGACGAATGAATGTATGGTTTGGATGGATGGAAGGGCTGACCTGTCTGCTACGGAAGCTAGAGAAGTGGAGGAGCTTTACTCTGAGGGACCAGAGGGCCAGTTTATACCGGTCGTATGGGGAAGAGGCAGATACGACGGGAGGCCGGGGGTTGGCCGCTCTCGGGGAACAAGGCCTCGCTGCCTGAAAGCGATTTCTTGTTCCGACCCCCTAAACCTCCCCCGGGGTACTGGTAATGAGCGAAATTCGGACCCTGGACTCAGGCTGCTGCTGCTTAATGCCAGGTCGGTGGTAAATAAGGCTCCCTTCATCCGGGACTTAATTCTGGATGAGGAGGCTGACCTGGCATGTGTGACTGAGACCTGGCTGACCCCAGAGGGAGGAGTTCCCCTCTCTGAGATGTGTCCAGCTGGGTTTCAGGTATGGCATCAGCCGCGACCCCAGGGAAGGGGGGGAGGAATGGCAATTATAGCTAAGGAGTCACTCGGACGGCGCAGACTCGCTGCTTCTGAGATATCAGGTTGTGAGTCCATCCTTATGAGGTTGGACCTAGGTGTACAGGTGGGCTTGTTGCTTACGTACCTGCCTCCCAGCTGCGTTTCAACAGCCCTGCCCACGCTACTCGAGGAGGTAGCCGGGTTGGCAGTTGAGTTCCCCAGACTTATAGTCTTGGGGGACTTCAATGTGCCGTCACTCGGTGAATCCTCTGGGTTAGCGCGGGAGTTCATGGCTACCATGGCAACCATGGACCTGGCTCAAGTAATTGAGGGCCCAACCCATGAGGGGGGACACACACCTGACCTGGTTTTCCTCTCGGAGCAGTTGAGATATGATCTGGGATTAAAGGGCTTAGAAGTGTTGCCTTTGGAATGCAGCCAATTAACTCTTCACTGCCTTCAAAGGGGAAGCGTCTCTCTCTCAGCCTGCCTAATGCAAATCAAGGATTTGAAATTTAAGTGTTTAGAAATATGTTGAGTTTTTATGTTTGAAGAGTAACAAAGCAACAAGATATCTGTTTCTTCTTCATGAGTTTACTAGCCAAGAAAGAAGGCAGAGAGAGGCCCCTTCAAGGGCAATAAAAGGGCAATTAACTCTCAACCAAATGCTGCTTTCTTTGTTCCCATACTTTAGCAACAGGTTGCCAAGGAAAGCAATTAAGCAATTAAGCTCCTCTCACAGACACAGCACCAGTGGAAAAGCTAAAACTCCCCCCCTTAGGAATGCTTGGAATTTCAACCAATGTCAATGGAATAAGAAGGCATCTGGTTTCAGAGGCAGAACCAACCCCAATAGCATTGCAGTAGCACCCCCTGGTAGTCAATTTATACATGACACCTTCATACGATTTCTTGCTTCTTGCAATCTATATGCTGGATTACAACAACTCGATAATTAATTTAGCACGTAGCTAAGAGCACCCCCTAGAAGGGAAGAAGGTACTTCACTGCTCACATCACTAACTACGCAGAGTGAATCTGTTAGTTAAAGAGCAAGTTACTTAAATTTATCCCAAGCTACCAACACCCCCTAGAGGGCACAGAGTTAAATTACCAAAAGTATTCACTCACTCAAGCTGAAGACCAAGTTGTTCCAGTTTGAGGGAAATTAAGGAGTAAAAAGCAGAGCCAATTGTCCTTGCTTATTATCACAAGCTGATGACCAAGTGGTTCCAGCCTGCAACTTAACAGCCAGGTGGGAGTTTTGTAGCTCTACATTCTCTCAGTGGCCACTAGCAGTAACGTAGTAATAGGAAGAATTTGGCTGGCCTTTCTTCAGATGCCCCCTAGTGGTTAAAGGAGGAACTACACGCAAGCCTTTAATCACGCCCAGAGAAAGCCCTCTAGTGGACAAAGGGTGTACCTCGAAGGAAGAGCACCCTGGTAGCTGACCTTCAGGAAGGGACCCCCAGTGGTGAAGTGGTGAATTGCGCTGAAGTACCCACAAACGCAGGAGAACGCACCCAGTGGCGCCTCCACCCACAGACAGCACCTCTGAAGCTGATCTGCAAGTAGCGACCCCTAGTGGTCAAAGAGAAGTTCTTCAAATTTGCTTCAAAATAGAACACTGAACCTATCCTAGCCATGGCAGAGTGTCCCACTGGTCTAGCAGAAGGGGTTCAACCAACCAGCCTAGTTGAGACACCCCAACCAGCCGGCCAAGGAGAAATGCTGCAAACAGCCAACCTTGACCTGCACACAGAGGCTGAAGCTCAAGCCTCAGCAAGGCCAAAGACATCTCAGAGCCATTATGACCTGAGGCGACAAAGAAAGCCTACTGAAGCCATGCGGTCGAACCTGTTGGAGAAATGGGACACCGTCCACAAGCTCCATGAAAGATGCTGGGAGAGATTATACAAACTCTACCAAGAACAGAAGGAGGAACTCTCCACCGAACGTGCGCACGCAGTGGAAGGCGATAAGGAAGACGCTCTTGTGCAATGGATGGACTCCGAACGGCAACTCGAAGACATTCAGGCACAATTAGGAGATCCAACTTTCGATGGCAAGATGCACAGCCTCAAGCTACTCAACAAGGAATGAAAGAAGCTTCTAGAGAGTTCACAGGGTCCCCCAGAGCCCGAACCTCACCAGAGAGACAGACTGGTCGACAGGGCCGAGTCCGAAGTTTCCTGCTATTCACGTGCACCATCCCAACGGTCACATGTGGCTCCATCTCACGTGTCTGAAAAGGCCTCATCCTTTCGCCATATCTCCAAGGCACATTCCAGCGTGTCACAAAAATCACATGTCACAGGAGCCTCCTGCCATTCAAAAGCATCTTCTCGCCAGAGCCAAGCATCTCGAGCCTCAAGGGCAGAGAGCATTGCCACCCAACTCACACAAGCACGAGTCAATACCTCAAGGGCCGAAGCTGCTGCACAACCAGCAGTAGAAGACAAGCAGCAAAGAGAAGAATTGGCAAAAGTGGAGACAGCAGCAGCCCGAAGTATAGCAGAAGCTCAAGCCAACTTTAAGATTTCCCAGCACCAACAAGAAGCAAAAGAGGCAGCCGCAGTACAAGCGGCTCTCCAGAGAGAGCTAGGAACCGGCTGGAAGGGCTAGGAAGAGAAAGCCCTCATAGCCATGTACAGGCCTACGTGGACAACCAAAGCGCGTTCCAGCATGACCAGGTGAGAGCGCCACAGCCAGCCACAAGCCCCCCAAGACCAAGTAGACGAACAGAGGAATCTCAACGACCAGATGCGCCGGTCAGCCACAGAGTTGATGTCGCGACACCTAGGTCACGAGATCTTCCCACTGTCGCTGCCCCATTGAACCCACCGAACCATACCCTTGAGCGCAACCGGATGGGTGCACCAGTAGTGGCAAGTGTTCTGGATCATATAGCTCTATGTAACCTCGTATAGCTCTATGTAACCCTAACTAGAGAGCATGTATCAGTATGTTAGAATATCTGGCCGTTATTGGGTTAAATGCTGGTTTTGTTGATGGGTCAGTGGGAGGAGTCTCTAAAGGGCATTGGGAGACTTCCTGGACACAGCCACATGGGAATGCTTTTGTTCATCCAGCCTCATGGCCCCTAGCCACACGGCTTGGAGATCTTATGCCTATGCCAACATGTGATGTTTACGCAGAAGAAGAGGGGAAATTTTACCGGAAATGAACAGAGAGATGTAATATACAGAAGTAACATCGTAAAAGCAAGTATTTACTTTGAATAAACATTTATCTGTTTTATAATTATTTCTATTGAGTTGTCTATCTGCCTTAGATTGAACATAGAAGCAAGTTGTTCTGTCTGGGCAGAATACCTTCCAAGTTCCCGTAGTAAATTATATCGCCTGAAAAAAAGGGAACAATGAATTTCGAAAACATTCCCTTGATCTGGTAGTGCCTGCAGCAGATTTTGAGAGACGGGAAGCCTCCAGACATAGGAAGCGGGGGGGGGGAGACAATGAACAACATACCCTCTTCACATGGATCTCCTCCTGTTTAAAACCTTGTGAATCCTTTTTTCCCCTTACTCGGGGTCTGTTTCTTTTTCTAGGGGCTGATATTTTCATAGTGAGTCCATTTTCCCCAAGTGGGGGTCAAAGCCTGGGTGGGGGTAAATGACGCCAGGACTGAGACTCATCATAGTCTTTTGCTGTGGCAGTGTCTGAGCCAAATGTAAACAACAAAACCAACTCAGAGGCTGACCACATCGACCTTTTGACAAGGCAACCACACAGCCCTGGAGGCTTTACTCTCCTTCCTTGATATTCCAGACTGGAAGGAGGAGGGGTTACTCCCTCCACTTTTAATACCCCCCCCACGCTGCCATTTGATCCCGATTAATAGTTCCCTTGCCCTTTGCGTAGCATGGCTGCTTCCTCTTGGCAATCTCTTCCAAACTAGAGGAGATAATCATCAAAAGTACACAATCCAAGGGATAACTTGGTGACATCTCTTTGGGAAAATGGCTGTATTATGATGCCCGCAGTGCATGAGTAAACATCTATGCAAAGGGAAAGTCACATCCGTTAGTCTGGTCGCCTTATCATAATTGTGCCTGAAGGGAGAGTTTGCTTGTAACAAACGGGAGATGTTGAACTACAATTCCCAGCAGCCTCTGCCAGTGTGGTCCATGATAGGAGCATTTTGCACATCTGGAATGCGTCAGGGTGCCTCTCCTTGCACTAATCTTTCATCTCCTTTCTGGTTGGCTTGTTGCAACCATCAGGCTTGCAAATATAATTGGAAGCTGGCTTATCTCAACAAGTCATTGTTAAAATTTGCTGCAGCTTGCCACCTATCCAGCTGGAGCCTTCTTAAAATTCTGAGATGTCCAGGATACAAGCTTCCATCCTCACCCCCCCCCCTTTTTTTTATACAGCTTGCTGTGTCAACATCATTTCTTTTCTCCATTTTTGTCCTCAGTGACCAAGGGAGTGGGTGGGGAGCATTCTAAAACATTGAAATAACAAAGAGTTCATTTCCATCCCTTAGTCTTCCAACGTTGATGATTTCAGATATTGCCTCATGTTTGGGATGGGCTCTGGCCATGGTTAATAAAAAGCAGCAGCAGCAGTGTTTCCTCCATTTTTTCTCCACATGGCTTTCCTGGAGAAGATCACACGACCTCCCGGACCTATTGTGGCTCATGCTTATTACGTTAAATGAAGCTTTCGCAATGTGAAATTCAGCTGTTACAGAGCGCATGATGCGAAGGGAAATGGACGAGGCATTTCCTGATGATGGGGGTTCCTGGGAAGTGTCTTTTAAAGGCAGCAGGGGCTCACACGCACAGTTCTGCACACGCTTATCTAGCAAACCACTGACACAAATTACATTTCCCAGAGCTCTCAGACTCCCCCACCCAATATGCCTACAATAAACATCCACTGAGTTTCACAGACAGGTACAGCAATCTCAGAGGGAAGGAAGAGAAGAATTACACCCATGCACCCGGTTTAGAAATAGGCAATGATATGCCAGGGAGATGGCACTGTGTGGCATTGGGCCCCCATCTTGCCTTTGGAGGAAAGGAACTCACTGAGATACCGTTTGACAGTTATAGTATTGCTTCCATCTGCCAAGGAGTACTTAATGCACAGTGGAGGGGGGACTTCCATGCACCAAATGAAATGTCAAATCACAGGTCCTTGCCAGCTCTTCTATTCACCCATATGCAACAGGGCAAGATGATCCAGACAGAACCCTGCAGACTTCCCTAAGGTAGCCTTAAAGCCCATCTGGGATACATACAGAACCTTGGAATCTCTGCAGAGAACTTCCCATTCTCCTTCAGAGTGAGCCATTAAGGTGGAGTTTCTTGTAATATGTTGAAATTTTTTTCACAGGTTTCTCCCCATCTGGGTTGAGTTGTCATGTATCAGAGAAGCTGCCAACTGACTCACCTGTTTTCTCTTCCTTTTTCTTCCTAGCCTGCCCTCTGTCTCTGATGGGCACTCTTGCAAAGGCTGGAACAGAGTGCCACACACATATGTGCAGGTTTTTTTGTTTTTTTTTATTTTATTTTATTTTTATTTTTTTTATTAAAACAATCAACACCAAACACAAGATCACATTAAGAAGCAATCATTATAGAACCTGAAATACAACACTAAGTATTACTCTTTGTAAACGTCTGACTTGGTAAACATTCTTCACTCCTCACGTCGAGCCTCAACTATACGCCTGTTACATTTTGTCTTTTATGATCCCCAGCAAAAGATCGATTACACCATGTGAAAGTCTTGCCCACGGAGGAAAAACCTCAGGCACAGAGCAGCAGCAAAGCAATGAACCACAGATCATCCTCAGTGCAAGAGAAGACTCATACATTCCAGTCCCATGGTTACCCACTCCCCAAAGTCTACCCATGACAACGTGATGTGCAGCCAACCAAATCCCATGAAAAGCAGCCTACGCAACATTACTGAAATCCATAAGCCAGCCTAAATTTTCAGAGCTGCACGAAACATACTGCTGTCCTTTGCATTTGGTTATCCAACAGAAGGCATATCTGCCTTCTGCAATCATGTCTGCAATCAATCTGACTGAATGCTTCAATTTGTGACTAGATTTACCTGCCCTTGGGTTCCATGGTGCAAACCAGTCATTCCTTGAATCTGATTGATTTCAATGGTAACTAAATGCAACTAACATAAGTGGGACCCAAACCATATAGGATAGGCTTAGAGTGTAAACCTTTTATTATGTCCTTATATGCTGTGCATCATATTAAAATTATATTGGCTGAGCCTTTTTGAATGCCTAGAGGACCACGTATTTGTTTAAAAAAACATGTGCAGCACACTTGTCTGCAACAGAGCAATATATCTTAAAGATAATTTTTATATTGAGAACATTTGGGGTTTTTTTTAATGCATTGCCAAATATAAATAATTGTCCAAATAGAAAAACCTTTGATTTTGCCAAGGCTCACAGGACAGGAAAGTTACAGTTAGAGCGAATGGGCTTTTCCATGTTGCAAAGAAGTTATCAGCGAAAGCTGTTGAAGTTCAAGACCCGGCCTTTTACTATAGTGCCGAAAACAGGAGAGGCTGCCTTCCTCTGTGTGATATTTGCACAATGTTTCCAAGAATCCAGGTTCAATGACCATTGAAAACAATTCTGGGGTGCCTTTCCTCTTTCAATAGTGGGTCACACTATTTTGTTCTCTCCCTTTAGAACAGGGGTGGGGAACTATGGCCCTTTTATGACTTGTGGACTTCAAATCCCAGAATTCCTGAGCTCCCCATCTCTGCTTTAGAAGAAGAGATCTTACTTCATCCAAGAGTTGAGTTGATTTATATGCATGGGGTTTTATATTTAATTTTTAGTATTTTAATATTTTTATCTGTACCTTTTCATGACATTTGAGCTCTTGGTTTGATTTTAATTCATTTTGTTGACACAGCTGCAGCTGCCTTGTAGCTTTGATCTCCTTGTTTAATGGAAAGATGAGGGATGAATGAAATAAACCATGTAACGGATAATTAAATAAATTACAATAACTAAGTATTATTTGTCTTTTTTGGTGCATTTTCTCTTAGTGCAATCTTATAAACTCCCCACTTACAATACAAGATGAGATTTTCTAAGGAGAGCAATGCCACCCCAATGAAAATTCATCTTTAATTTGCCATGTAGTTCTGGGAACAAGAAGTTTAATTTCTCCTTTGTGCTTTTTTATTATCCTTCTTACCAGCTTTTCAGATAGCAAAAGTGGAGCCCCTGCTGGTAGGAAAAGCTTTATTATCCTTTACTCACAATATAAAGTTATTATTATTATTATTATTTATTAAATTTCTATGCCGCCCTATTCCGAGAACTCATGGCGGCTCACAGCATAAATAGAAATCCAATATTAAAATACTACATAATAAATATATAAAAATACATATATAAAAAGAAAACCCCTCAATTTAAGAAACCATTCATTCAACAAACGTACACACAAACATACACTGGCTAGGGGCAAGATGTCAACCGCCCCAGGCCTGTCGGCAAAGATGTGTCTTAAGGAGTTTACGAAAGGCGGAGAGGGTGGGGGCGATACGGATCTCCGGGGGGAGTTGATTCCAGAGGGCCGGGGCCGCAACAGAGAAGGCTCTTCCCCTAGGCCCCGCCAGACAACACTGTCTGGCTGACGGGACCTGGAGAAGGCCGACTCTGTGGGCCCTAACCGGTCGCTGGGTTTCATGAGGCAGCAGACGGTCCCGTAAGTAACCTGGTCCGATGTCATGTAGGGCTTTATAGGTCATAACCAACACTTTGAATTGCGTTCGGAGACCAATAGGCAGCCAATGCAGCTCGCGGAGTGATGCCGAAATGTGGGCATTTCTGGGCAGGCCCAACACGGCTCGCGCGGCTGCATTCTGCATTATCTGAAGTCTCCGAACGTTTTTCAAAGGTAGCCCCATGTAGAGAGCATTGCAGTAGTCGAGCCTCGAGGTGATAAGGGCATGAGTGACTGTGAGAAGAGACTCCCGGTCCAAATAGGGCCTCAACTGGTGCACCAGGCGAACCTGGGCAAATGTCCTCCTCGCCCCAGCCGAAAAATGATGTTCCAAATTTAGCTGTGGATCGAGGAGGACAACCAAGTTGCAGACCTTCTCCGAGGGGGTCAAAAGCTCTCCCCACAGGCTGATGGACGGATAGATTGAATTATCCTTGGGAGGCAGAACCCATAGCCACTCCGTCTTGTCGGGGTTGAGCTTGAGCCTGTTGGCACCCATCCAAACCCTAACAGCCTCCAGACATCGGCACATCACTTCCGCTGCTTCACTGAAATGACACGGGGTGGAGATGTAAAGCTGGGTATCATCAGCATACTGATGATATCTCACCCCGTGTTGTCGGATGATCTCACCCAGCGGTTTCATGTAGATATTAAACAGCAGAGGGGAGAGGACCGATCCCTGAGGGACCCCACAAGGGAGGAACCTAGGGGTCGACCTCTGACCCCCCGCCAACACTGACTGCGACCGACCAGCGAGGTAGCAGGTGAACCACTGCAAAACAGTGCCTCCAACCCCCAACCCCTCCAGTCGGTGCAGAAGGATACCATGGTCAATGGTATCGAAAGCCGCTGAGAGGTCAAGTAGCACCAGGATAGTGGAAAATCCCCTATCCCGGGCTCGCCAGAGATCATCCGTCAGCGCGACCAAAGCAGTTTCCGTGGAGTAGCCGAGCCTGAATCCTGACTGTTGAGGGCCCAGATAATCGGCCTCATCCAAGGACCGTTGGAGCTGGAGTGACACCACCTTCTCAACAACCTTCCCTATAAAGGGAAGATTGGAGACAGGACGGTAGTTGTTTAATACAGCTGGGTCCAGGGAAGGCTTCTTGAGGAGGGGGTGCACAATTGCCTCCTTGCAGGGAGCCGGAAAGGACCCCTCCCTCAAAGAGGCGTTAACAATCTCCTGAACCCAGCCCCGCGTCACCTCCCTGCTGGCCGAAACCAGCCAGTAGGGGCACGGGTCCAATAAACAGGTGGCGGAACTCACAGCTCCAATGGCCTTGTCCACTTCATCGGGTGCTACAGGGTCAAACTCCGTCCACACAACAGGATCAAGACGAGTCCCTGTCATCTCGACTGACTCATTGTCAGCCGACACTGCATTCCAATTGGAGTCAAGGTCCATCCGAATCTGGGCGATTTTATTCGCGAAAAACTTATTAAAATCCTCAGCACTACCCTGCAAGGGTGCATCATCCCCCCCCGATTAAGGAGGGAGCGAGTCACCCTAAACAGGGCGGCTGGGCGGGATTCCGCAGATGTGATCAAGGCGGAATGATACGCGCATCTTGCCGCCTTGAGAGCCACCTGATAAGTCTTAATATAAGATCTTAAAAGTGTTCGGTCAGATACGAATTTAATTTTCCTCCATCGCTTCTCTAGACGTCTCTTCTGGCGCTTCATCCCCCTGAGTTCCTCAGTAAACCAAGGAGATCTCCTGGGTCTGCTACCACAGAGAGGTTGCAGCGGCGCGATCCGGTCAAGAGCCCCCTTCGCAGCCATATTCCAGGCCGTAACCAGGGACTCTGCCGAACCGAGAATGAGAGAATCCGGTATTTCCCCAAGCGTCCTCTGAAAGCTCTCTGGGTCCATCAGACGTCTGGGGCGGAACCACCTAATCGGTTCCGCCTCCCTACAGGGGAGGATTGGAGCCTTGAAAACAAGCCGTAACAGAAAATGGTCTAACCATGACATAGGCAAGATATCTAAGCCCCTTAAATTCAGATCATTGCTCAACTGTTCTGAGAGGAATACCATGTCGGGAGTGTGTCCCCTCTCGTGGGTCGGACCCTGAACTACTTGAGTCAGGTTCATGGTTGCCATGGTGGCCATGAACTCCTGCATCAACCCAGAGGATTCGCCGAGCGACGGAAGATTTAAGTCCCCCAAGACAATAAGCCTGGGGAACTCAACCGCCAGCCCAGCAACCCCCTCAAGTAGCGCAGGCAGGGCTGTTGACACGCAGTTGGGAGGCAGGTACGCGAGCAACAAGCCCACCTGAACCCCTAGGTCCAACTTCACAAGGAGCAACTCACAACCCGCAATCTCAGAAACAGCGAGCCTGCGTAGGCTAAAAGTCTTCTTGGCTATAATAGCCACTCCTCCCCCCCTTCCCTGGGGTCGTGGCTGGTGCCATACCTGAAACCCGGCTGGACACATCTCAGAGAGAGGAACTCCTCCCTCCGGGCCCAGCCAGGTCTCGGTCACACATGCAAGGTCGGCCTCCTCATCCAGGAGAAGATCATGGATGAGGGGAGCTTTATTTACAACTGACCTGGCATTGAGCAGCAACAGCCTGAGCCCAGGGTCCGGATTTCGCCCATTACCAGTACTTCGGATTGAACTCACAGGGTCGGAGCAAGGGATCGCTTTTAGACAGCGAGCTCTTGTTCCCCAGGAATGGCCTACCCTATGGCTCCCGCCATATCTGCCTCTCCCCAGCAAGACCGGTATACTTTGGCCCTCTATCACCCCAGAGCCAGTGTCCCCCCTCCCCTCTACCTCTGCCGCGCCAGGCAGGCTAGCCAGTTCATCGCATTCATTCCACTCAACCACAACTTCATCCATAGCATCAATTTATCCCTCCCACTCTTTAAACTAAACACATTAAAAACAATAAACTAACCATCCATTCAACCCGATTCATTCCACTAACAATCAGTCCCCCCACATCATTCATAGCATCTAACAATCAATTAAAATGATATTAAACAAATTTAAATATTTAAAATTTAGTTGTAAAAGTTGTAAAAACAGGAGTAGTTATAAAAGCAGGAGTAATTGTAGAAGCAGAAGTAGTCCCTCCTAAGATAGAACGAGTAGTAGGCTTTGAGCTAAAAGGTCCAAAACCAAAGCCCTCGGTAGGAGTAGTTATAAAAGCAGTAGTTGTAAAAAACAGTAGCTATAGCTGTAGCTGTTAATCCTGCCGCAATAGTTGTAGCTGTTCCTGTATTAGTCCCTCCTAGGATAGAACCTGTGGTAGGCTTTGAGCTAAAAAGTCCAGAGCCAAAACCCACAGAAGGAGTAGTTGTAAAAACAGTAGCTGTTGAACCCAACGTCCCAAAGTTGGCTTGATTGAAATCACCTACAACCACCAACACTCCACCCGAGTAGGCCTGCTGCTGTTTGTAAATAGTAGTTAATAGATAGTTCATGGCCACGGTTATGTTAGCATCAGAGGGTGTATATACTACAGTTATTATCACAATATTAAACTCACGAGGCAGATAAAAGGGGCCGCACTTCACTGCAAAAAATTCCAAATCAGGAGAACAGTGATTGTCAATTATTTTAACATTTGTGCTCCAGTTATTATTTATGTAAACACAAGGTCCCCCTCCTCCTGTTCTTCCCAGAGATCATAGTTCTATCTGCTCAATACACTGAGCATCCTGATAATTCAGTAGCCTCTCCTGGAGTAGTAGTAGGGTCAAGCCCCATCTCTGTAAAGACCATGACACAGCAGTCCCGAATATTTTTCTGCAAGAAGATAACAAGTCCCAACTCCACAATCTTATTAGGAAGAGATCTAGCATTAGAAACAAGAAGACCCGGCAATGTAGGCTTGTAAGGATTTCTTCCCAACCTTACACACAGTCCGGCCCTACAGTTCTTTTTGGCTATGCGAGCTTTGCATCAAAGACAAAAAAGTCAGAAGAATTTGAGTCCAGTGCCAATTGTTGGGGCAGACAGCAAACCAGCTGACAATTCAAAAACAGTATTAATACAAAGTATTTTATTTTTTAAAAAATAGAATTAATTTCATAGTGCGATGCGTGACATTTTGCCTTTTGCCATGACATTTTTCAAACAATGGCATGTCCATAAATCGGATAATATTTATTTATAGCCAGGGAGATGTAGTGATTAAGATGTAAAGAAGAATCAGGGAGATGTGGATTTTAATCCACCCTTTGCCAGCAAAGCTCACTGTGTGACTTTGGACAAGTGACTCTTGCTTAACCCAACCTACTTCATCAGGTTGCCATTGTGGGCTAAAATGAGAGGAAGGGACATTATGTGTTCTCCCCAGAGCTCCTGGGGAAAAAAAGCAGGACTCACAAATAAATGAATCCATAATTTCAGTACAGTATTAGCTTCTTCGCATTTTGAAAGACTGCAGATTGCAAATGATCCATTCCTATTCCTGCTACGACTCTAGCACATCTATTCTGTGTTGGTACAAATGTTTATATTTACCCTACTTCTAAAGGTTTCAGGTGGCTGATTTTATAGCACAAATAAAAGGCAACTAACTGGGAAATAACAAAACCATCCCAAAGTCAGTTTATAAAAAAAAAAAAAACAGAACTAAATAGTTTTTACTGTCTGGCAGATGCCAAGCAGCAAGAGGGTAACCCATACCAGGGGCAAGCTGCTTCATAAGAAAGGGGCTGCTACCAAGAAGGTCTGTCAATCAATCAATTTAATCAATCAATTCTATTTATTGTGTTCAGAGACCAGTACAAGCAGAGTGCTCTGTAAATGAGAGAGAAGAAAGAGAGAGAGAGAGAGAGAGAGAGAGAGAGAGAGAGAGAGAGAGAGAGAGAGAGAGAGAGAGAGAGAGAGAGAGAGAGAGAGAGAGAGAGAGAGAGAGAGAGAGAGAGACTCACATGGCCAAGTATAGGCAAAAATTATTTTTATTGATATTGACTATAATAAAACCTTGCAAGTCTGATTGTGCTGAACCTCTTCTTCCTGCCCAGAACAGCAATGATAGACCATCCCAGACCACTGATAGTCCAATCTTGGTTTGAAAATCTCCAAGGATGGAGCCTTCATGAGCAGGCAGGGCCAGCTCAAGAGTACGTGGTACCCCCCAGGCCACGTTTACTGATGACACCACCTCCCACCGATGCAAAGATTTGCATTTTTTGAATGATTTAAAACAGCATTTAACTCCATCAGCTTTGGCAGCCTAGCCCACTGCCTAATTTGCCTCAACCGAAAACCAGCCCTGCCAGGAAGAACTTCCTTTATAACAGGGGTGGGCAATTATGGCTCCTTTATGACTTATGGACTTCAACTTCCAGAATTCATGAGGTAGCATGGCTGGCTAAGGAATTCTGGGAGTTGAAGTTCACAGGTCAGAAAGGAGCCATAGCTCTATTAAGTTTCCATCTGTTGGTTCTCATACTACTTCACACCTTCTTCCCTTCAAGTGTTTGAAACTGCTATCAGGTCTTGCCTTCACCTTCTCTTCTTTAACCTAACACATCCAGTTTTGATCTTCATAGGATTTTTCGCCTCCAAGCCCCTCACCATCTCTGTCACTGTTCTCTGCACTCTTTTCAATTCCTCAGAGTCCTTCTTGCATTGTACATCATGTCATCATTTTCCTATTTTCTCTAACAGGCTGTCCTCAACTCATGGCTAGGCCCTTAGCAACCATTTGAAGTTACAACCTACCTGAAAAAGATGTAAATGAAGACTCCATCCTCCAGGCCAAAAGTATCTCAAAGGGTTAAATCATGGCAACTGGACCAAAGTTTATTAAAATAGAGATGTTTCATTACTCATCAAAGTAACTTTGACTGAAGAAGTTATTTGGAGGAGTAACGAAATGCTTCAGTTTTAACAAACTTTGGTCCAGTTACCATGATTTAACCTTTTAAGATACCTGAAAAAAAGGAACTAGGGGCCGGATCTGAAGTTCTGACAGCTGTATTCCCCACACGGTCACATGACTGACTTTGGGCACTTGGCAAAATGGCCACATTTAGGGCCATTTGCAGCATCATGTGGTCATGTGACCACATTTTACATCAGTTTTGCCAAAATTCAGCACTTACTTCCAGTTTTTGGCAAAACTGCATAGAGCAAACTGGGTGCAAGGACCCACCCCACTTTGCATCTTAAGAAGACAGAACTCTTGGAATATTTCTTCCAACAGGCATCTTTATTAAGAGAAGATGGTTGCAGGCGTTCTAGACAGGACCTGGGCCCCAGCCCTCCCATTCAAGGTTTTAAGTGATCCCAAGCAGCTCCCCCACCCCACCGGCCTTCCAGCGACAATCCCAGGCGTTACATTTCCACCCCCTTTTTCCTCACAGCCGGTGGAAGGGAGACTTCAGAGAGGAGTAGATGAAAGCTGATGGGCCCTATTGTTATGGTTAGTCCTTTTGGTGATATCCACATTCAGTCCCTTTGAAGTTGTAATGAAGGAAGTGAGAGCCATGAAACCCCTTTGCTCATCCCCCTTCCCCTTCGTAGTATGACAGAATCCAGAGAGGGCAGAAATGGGGTTTTCCATAGTCGATAACTACAGATGAAATATAATTGGATTCTGACACTGGGTTTGCTTAATAACCGTGGGATATGCTTAATGACCATTGTATTCACACTTATAATTGCCACGCTCACTTAATAACCACAGCAAAATACATTGTAAAATTGTTTTATGAGTTACGCCTTACGATCCCAATGGGCAGGCTCCACTGCAGTCTCAACTTGAGGACTAGCTGCACAAGGATACAAAGAATAGTTGACCATGAATATTCTTCCTTGTTGTGATCAAAAGCCTTCATGCAAAATGTTTCAGTTCACCCAGTCCTTGGGACATGCTTGGGGTTCCCCGAGAAATGCACCCACTATGACAATGTGTGCACAACACGGTAAACTGTAAAACCACAATTAACAGACCACAAAGGCAGTCTTCGCAACACAGAGAAAACTAAGAACTCGTATTATGGTTTAATAGGATAGTCAGACTCACCAATATTCTAAGACATTGAGTGCTGCGTTTGGTTTGAAGCCAGTCTTGTCTATAAATCATGGTTTGTGGTTTGAGGGTTATTGTGTGAAACCAGACAAAATGGTGGGAGGGCAGATATGTGGAATCCTCATAGGCCTACCAGTACTCAGCAGTCAATTCTTTATGCACAATTTCTCACCTTTGTGTATCTTTCTTTCACTTGCTGACTATGAAATAACTCCTAATTGCATCCATTTTAGAAATGGGGAGCAAGATATTAGGAAAGGGTGCTTTTTAAAAGTCACCTTTCTGTATAATAAGCTGGGATTAAAAATACCAAAGGAAAAATATTTTTTTTCATTTTAATTCCTAATGACAAACCCTGCAACCCTACAAACCCTACAAAAAAAACCAGAGTCACTTCCAACATACATGATTTACACCATTTGCACAGTTAAGGGGCAATTTATTTTTCAGAGCACTGTTTTTGCAAACGACTCAGGCCAATCCGATGGTGCAACTTTGCAAAACCTCTCAGACTTTGTTTGGTAAATCTGTGGCACTAAGGCAGAGGGGAAAGGATACTCATTCCTATGTCCTCTGCCAAGCCCTTTTCTCTGGTTTGAGGAGATAGATTTGTCCCAACTTCTGAATCTGGGCATCGTATTTTAACATTCCATGAGTTGTGTATAGTTTGAAAAACCCCAATGGGCTGTAAGCCAAAGGCAGAGAGCGAAGGTTTCCCCCATCACCTCATGGCCAAATATTTATCTATCTGGCTTGTGTGTTTTTTGGCAGCCATTTGGCTCCTTGATATTTCATCCCAGATTTTTTTATTATATATCATTTACTCATAAGCTGCTCTGAAACCAGCATGCTCTTCAGAAGGCATAAGATGACCATGGCATGGTAGCGGTTCTCAAAGTGTGGTCTGAGGGCCCTTGGGGGTCCCCAAGACCCTTTCAAGGAGATCCATAAAGTCCAAAAAATAAATATTTTAAAATTTCTCAGTTGCAATTTCTAATACAGTAAATAACGATATAACCCACATAAACCAAAGCTCTTCAGGAACCTCAATCATTTTTAAGAATGTAAAGGGATCCTGAGATCAAAATGTTTGAGAACTGCTAGCACAAGGCCTGCCATTGCTAACCAAGTTTCAAGATCAGCTTAGTACTAATAAGGACTAGATATTTTTGTTTTTTTTAAAATGAAGCTAGGGTTGTTGAAAAGTTGAACTATATCTCATTATGTGGATTTCCCTCCACCACCACCCCATAATCCTAGTTAGAAATAATCCTAATCATGCTTGGGCTATGCAGAGGATATGTTTGAGAAATAAGTAACCTGTTCACATCAAATTTTCTAAATGTGCAAACGACCAATAAGAAGGCCTCCGAGCATCAACAGAGTACCTCATAGCAAGGCAGACAATTTACAACCTGAGCCATTTCTCTTTTTTTCCAGTTTTCTAAATTTTACCACTGAAATTTCATGTCAGACAACCAAGAAACGTCAGTTTCTCTAGGAATGTCTTCTTTAACAGTTCCTCTGGGAGGGAGATGGGTGGTTAAAAAGTTTTAGGGAGAGAGAGAGAGAGAGAGAGAGAGAGAGAGAGAGAGAGAGAGAGAGAGAGAGAGAGAGAGAGAGAGAGAGAGAGAGAGAGAGAGAGAGAGAGAGAGAGAGAGAGAGAGAGAGAGAGAGAGAGAGAGAGAGAGAGAGAGAGAGAGAGATTTCCCAGCCCTGTTATTCAAGGTAATGTAAGGTTTTCCACTTAGCCTCACAATTGCCCCAGCGTTACTCAGGAATTTAAAAGAGCCAAAGAAACTCCTGAGCCAAGGTTTCAACAAAAATTACAACTTTATTTTGATCAAAGCAGAGAGGGGCTGCCTGATTCCTCTTCGAGGCTGGTAGAGGGATGAAGGCAAGCAAGCAGAAAAGATGTCTTCCACCTTTTATACCTTTCCAGAACAAAGAGATCAGGTCTTGGTACTAGGCATAAGATGGCACAAAAAAATAATTCCTAGATGATGACTCATACACAGCAACCCAGGCTCCATCCGTAACTCCTTTCCCCCCTCCCCTTACTGTGCTCTTTTCATATAAGCAATCACCTGTACCTAAAGCATGAAGCCCTTACTTTTCCAATATATATATAAAGCATCTGATCAAGCAATTAACTACAAAATAATGATTACAAAATAACAAAACAATGATTACATGATAACACTATAAGTATCAATATAAAATGGTTACTATATATATATTAAATGCTAATGTCAAACTTAAACAACTCTCGCATACTGTCAATGACTTCTTTGACATATTCCTTATATGTAATGTCAGACTGGGGTCTTATAATACAATTTAGGGCCACAATGACAAAATAGAGGGCCCATTTGGTTGGACGGTCGTTTCCAAGTCAAATTAAAATAGGAAGTGATGTTCTCTCAAGCTTCACATTCAAAAATGAAACAATTCTTTAGGGCCAGATTAATAATAATAATAATAATAATAATAATAATAATAATAATAATAATAATAATAATAATAATAATAATAATAATAATAATAATAATAATAATAAAAAGAGTCTTTGATACTGAGGGAATCTCAGTTGTGGTTTCCAGTTCATGAAAATCAACTTGAACCCATATTTGTATCAGGTTCAATTGATAGCGAGTTCAAATGATGCTGAAAAATTCATTGGTCTGGTTATCATGAAGCACACCAGGTTGCAGGAATCCTTCGAATGTGCCAGGTTGGGTAGGATGTGCAAACATATTTGGCGTTTAATGTGTAGGCCTGTCTCCATACTTAGTCCATTTAGCGTGATTATAGTCAATAGCTTTACATGCATGAAAGAAGAGTCTGGCACTTGTCCATAAATCTTGTGTTATTCTGCCCCAAAAGGTAATGTCTGTATGTTCTTCCATATGTCCCAATTTAAAGTTGTGGGTAAAGCTGCACTGTATTGACAGGAGCATAACAAGTGACCCTGTTGCCCCTTTGCAAGTGGAATACGTAGTCTTGTGATAAACACAACTCCCATTTATTCCTTAAAGTATTGGGCCTATGGTCCTTCCTTCTACCAAAGAAGGTACGAGGGAAACAACAGTAGCAGAAGAAAAATATTGCAATACATAGTCCAGGTTCTAGGAACACGATTTCCAGGGTAGTCCAATTCATTGAGGTTCTTCTCCTACTTAGATGGAAACAGTTCAACAGGTGAGGCAGGTTGAAATTTCATTTTTCAGGCCATCCAGCTGCAGAGTTTGTCACTGGAGAGGATATGATGGGACTTTCCATGGACTCACGCCTTGATTCCTTAAATCAGGAGGACTTGGCATGGTTGAGACCACTCAGGACTGGTATTTCTAGGTGACAGTTCTTTTCACCTGAATCCACTCTCCAGGAACAATGGCCAGAGACAGGTGGTAAGGCAGCCTGGGCCTGTACTGAGATAGAAGACAAAACCTGCACCATATTATGCAAATACTGAGTAACTTTCTTCTCTTCTTCATTTACATTCTTGAACCTTCATGTAACAAAAGCCTCCCATACATCATTTCAAAGAAACAAAAACAACTTTCCAGTTGAGGCCTATATTGACATGGCCTCACCACTAAATGTTGTAAAGCTTTTTTTTTTTAGCTTGAATTTTATCACATATTTGTTTACCTAAAGTATAAATACAACCATCCTGTTTTAGAAAATATTAATCATCCCTTGCGACCCCCCTTCAGTGGCTGCTTCTGTGTTCTAGCCATTGTTTTGTTGTTGTTTTTTCTTTTTTCTTTTCAACATCCCTCTCCCATCTTGCAACATCCACCTCCCATCTTTAGTACATTCTTGTTCCTTCAACATTCTAAGGCTTGTGTTAAGGCATACAATTCACACGTTTGGGCTGACCACGTTAATGGCAGTCTCCCTGCTTAATGCATGCAATTCACAAGTCTGTGCAAACCAACTTAAAAAAATTTCCTGTTTCTTTCTTCTATTATCCATTCCTTCCTTCCCTTCTGCCACTCTAGCATAACTTCTTTCTTTTCTTCTGTACACGAATGCTAGAAGCATTCGAGCAAAAATAGGGGAATTGGAATGCTTGGTGAAGGAAAATAATATTGATATTATTGGCATAACAGAAACCTGGTGGACAGATGATAACCAATGGGACACAAGGATTCCAGGTTACAAATTGTATAGGATGGAGAGGAGAGGGAGAAATGGTGGTGGCGTGGCCTTGTACATAAATGAGGAGTTAGAATCTCATGAACTCGAAATTCAAGAAAATTCAAACTCACCCACAGAAACATTGTGGATAAAAATCCCAGGACAGGAAACTAATCTGACGTTAGGGATCTGCTATCGCCCTCCCAACCAAACTCCAGAGGCAGATTGCTATTTGGAAAATGAATTTAAGGAGGCCTCAAAAAGAAATAGGGTAGTCATAATGGGGGACTTCAACTATCCCCAAATAGATTGGGTAAATTCTTGTTTTACACATGAAAGAGAGACAAGGTTCCTCGACATGTTAGCCGATTATTCCCTTGAGCAGATGGTCATGGAACCAACCAGGGGAAAGGGGATCCTGGACTTGGTTCTAACTAACGCACAGGATTTGGTTCATGATGTCCTTATAACCGAGCCCATAGGAACCAGCGATCACAACACATTAACCTTCAACTTAACCATGGATAGCAAATTGTCAGTGAAAACTAACACAGAGACCTTAAACTTTCACAGAGGGAATTTTGACAAAATGAGGAAAATAGTAAAGAAGAAACTAAAAAGAACAGTAAAAAAAAGTCAAATCCCTCCAAAATGCTTGGAAACTGTTTAAAAATACGTTACAGCAGGCTCAAATAAAATGCATTCCTAAAAGAAAAAAGAGGATTGGAAAGTCCAAGAGGATACCAGTATGGCTTACGAATGAGGTAAAGGAGGTTATTGGAAAGAAGAAAAACTCATTTAAGAAATGGAAGGCTCTTCCTACCGAGGAGAACAGGAGGGATCACAAACTCTGGCAGACCAAATGCAAGGCGATAGTCATGAAAGCCAAGAGAGACTTTGAGGAGCATATAGCCAAGAATATTAAAAATAATAACAAAACCTTTTTTAAGTACATCAGAAGCAGGAACCCAACCAGAAAATCAGTTGGGCCACTTGATGACAATGGTCAGAAGGGGATAATCAGAGAAGACAAGGAGATTGCTGAGAGGCTAAATGACTTCTTTGCCTCCATTTTCACCGAGGAGGATAGAGAACATTTGCCTGCCACTGAATTAGTTTTCCCAGGGAGGGAAATAGAAGAATTAAACCTGATAGAGATAAACAAGGAAGATGTTCTTGCATGCCTTTCTAAACTAAACGTCAACAAATCACCGGGTCCAGATGGCACCCACCCTAGAATTCTCAAGGAACTCAAGTGTGAAATTGCTGAACTTCTAGCTAAAATATATAATCTTTCTCTAAGATCAGGCACTGTACCAGAGGATTGGAGGGAAGCAAATATAACCCCGATCTTCAAGAAAGGATCCAGAGGTGATCCAGGAAACTATAGACCAGTCAGTCTAACCTCAGTTCCAGGCAAACTGATGGAAACCATTATTAAAGATAAAATTACAGGGCACATAGAAAAACAGGCATTGCTGAAAGAAAATCAACATGGTTTCTGCAAAGGCAAATCATGTCTTACTAACTTGTTAGAATTCTTTGAGGGTGTAAATAAATACATAGATAAAGGGGCCCCAGTTGATATTGTATATCTTGACTTTCAAAAGGCTTTTGACAAAGTTCCTCACCAAAGGCTCCTAAAAAATCTCTCCAGCCACGGAATTAGAGGACAGGTCTTGTCCTGGATTGGTAACTGGCTAAATTGTAGGAAGCAAAGGGTGGCAATAAATGGACAATTCTCTGGATGGAAAGAAGTGAGAAGTGGTGTACCCCAAGGTTCAGTTTTGGGACCTTTACTTTTTAATTTATTCATCAATGATCTGGATGTAGAAGTTAATAGTGAGGTAGCCAAGTTTGCTGATGACACTAAATTGTTCCGGGTTGTGAAAAGTGAAACTGATTGTCGAGAGCTCCAGAAGGATCTCTCGAAATTGTGTGAGTGGGCAGCAAAGTGGCAAATGCATTTTAACCTAAGCAAGTGCAAAGTTATGCACATCGGGGCAAAGAACCCCAATTATACTTACCAACTGATGGGGACCAAACTTTCTGAGACAACCCAAGAAAGGGATCTTGGGGTTTTGGTGGACAGCTCGATGAAGATGTCAACCCAATGCGCAGCAGCAATAAAAAAAAGCAAATTCCATGCTTGGCATGATTAGGAAGGGAATCGAAAATAAGTCAGCAAGTGTTGTATTGCCTCTGTACAAATCGATGGTGAGACCACACTTGGAGTACTGTGTACAGTTCTGGTCACCGCACCTCAAGAAGGATATAATGGAACTGGAAAAGGTGCAAAAAAGGGCAACAAGAATGATCAAGGAAATGGAGCGCCTCCCTTATGAAACCAGATTGCAACGCCTTGGTCTCTTCAGCCTTGAAAGACGGCGTTTAAGGGGTGACTTGATCGAAGTGTATAAAATCATGCATGGGATAGAAAAGGTGGATAGAGAAAAATTCTTTTCTCTATCACACAATACCAGGACAAGGGGGCACTCCCTAAAGCTCATAGCTAAGAAAGTGAGGACAAATAAAGGGAAATATTTCTTCACCCAGAGGGTCGTTGATTTATGGAATTCACTTCCAGAAGGGGTCGTGACAGCTGTCAGCCTTGACAGCTTCAAGGCAGGGTTAGATAGATTCATGGATGCCAAGTGTATCGGTGGTTATTAAAACGGATGTCCATGTGCCGCCTCTATGTTGGTTGAGGCAGGCAGGATTCCCTTGAGTACCATTTGTTGGGGGTCAAGGGAAAGGGAGGGTTTTGCCTTCTCTTTCTGCTCAAGATCCCCATGTACAATTGGTGGGCCACTGTGTGACACAGAATGCTGGACTCGATGGGCTTTGGCCTGATTCAGCATGGCTCTTCTTATGTTCTTATGTTCTTCCACCAGTATTCAAGACTCCATAAAAATACTTGGAGTCAGTGTATATTTTCTCCTTCTCCCTTTGTCATTTTTTTTTATTATAAAAATTCTTTTATTAAAACAATCAACATTGAGCATAAAAACCTATTATGCAGCAATCATCATGACACCTGGTATACAATACTAAGTATTAGTCTTTGAAAACGTCTGCGTTAGTAAGCCTTTTTCCCCCACTCCTCGCGTCTAGCCTCAACTATACTCCCGTTACATTTTATTTTGATTGGTGTTTCCCCTATCTGTTTCAATATTAATGTGATCAACATTAAACATAAGATCCTATTGCTAAGCAATCATCCTAGAACATAGCATACAACATTAGGTATTAATCTTTGTAAACATTTGTTTTAGTAAACGTTCTCCCCTCCTCCCTTACATCTTCAAGTATACTCCGAATACATTTTGTTTGATTGGTGTTTCTCTTATATATGGTCTATCTACTGTATCTAGTCTATCGCATATTGTGCGTTTGCGCTTCTGAGTTGACTTCATCCCATTACTAGTGCAATCTTTTATGGTCCCCAACCCGAGATCCTGAGGTAAAAGTTTCATATCCTGAGGTAGAGATTCAGTCTACTTTAACAATATTAAAGCAAACAACCTTAGTCCTAAGGTTATGTTAAGAGGCATTAGTTATAGAACATATACATTCAACGTTGGGTGTTAGTTTTTGTAAACATTTGATTTGTTAGCCCTTCATCCCTCCTCCCATCGATCCTTAGCTGAACGCCAGCTGCATTCTGTTTGATTGGTGTCTCTCTTGGATATAGTCTATCCACTGTTTCCAGTCAGTCACAAATTGTTCATTGGTGCGGTTTTTCAAGTATGCTGATATTTTCGCCATTTCCGCCAAATTTGTTACTTTCACAGTCCATTCTTCAATAGGCGGTATTTCCGGATTCTTCCAGTACTGTCCCACCAACAATCTTGCTGCTGTAATTAAGTTCAAGAATAAATTTGTCTCTGAGGTAGTGATATCCTTTGTGATCCCTAACAGAAATGCCTGAGGTAGAAATTCTATACGCTTTTTGAAAATAGTTTGGAGTGTCCACCATATCTTCCTCCAGAATGCTTTGATTTTTCTGCATGTCCACCATATATGAAAATAAGTAGCCTCCCCGTCCCCGCACCTCCAGCATTTGGGCTGGGAGCCCGGGTAGATGAGTGATATTTTTTTCGGGTCTAGATGCCATCTATAGAACATCTTGTAGAAGTTTTCCCTTAAGTGTTGCAATTTCATGAATTCTACATTCCTCACCCATATTTTCTCCCACGTGTCCATGGTGATAGGGTGTCTGAAGTCTTGTGCCCACTTTATCATACAGTTCTTGACTAGCTCGGTTTCAGAGTCCATTTCTATCAGAATGCTGTACACTCGTTTGATGTGCATAATCCCCTGTTCTCTAATCTGTTTAATTAGATTCTCGTCGGTCTGGGAGAAGCCCTTCTTCTTGTCTTTACGCCACCTTGATTGTAGTTGTATATATGATAGCCAGTTACTTCCTATTCCTCTGTTTGCTAGCATTGCTTGAGATTTCAAGAGGAACCCGTTTTCTTCTCCCAGTACAAGTTTACTGTAGGGCACCACTTCTTGCCCCTGGGATGTGTTTGTATCCCCTATTGCGTGTCCGGGGATCGTCCAGATGGGAATCTTGCCTTGTAGGAGGTGTTTATATTTCTTCCAGACCCATAACAATGGGATCCATAATGGGTTCTCCTTGAAGTTCCTGTCTGCCTTTTTGTCGTATACTAAGTATGCGTGCCAGCCGAATCGTAGACCATGCCCCTCAACATTCAGAATTCTATCATTTGTCATGTTGATCCAGTCACTAACCGCCACCAACGTTGCTGCATAGTAATATAGCTTTAGATTAGGCATTTTGAGTCCCCCTCTCTCCCTTGCGTCCTGGATGATTTTTAGTTTCACCCTCGGTCTCTTGCCGTCCCAAATAAATCTGTTGATGCTCTTCTGCCAGTTGTCTAAGTCCGCATCCTTCTTGAGTATGGGTAGCATTTGAAAGAGAAATAAAAATCTGGGTAATACATTCATCTTTACTGTCGCTATCCTGCCGAGCAGGGACAGACGTAGTGATTTCCACCTTTCCAGGTCTGCTTGTATCTTATTCCACAGGACCTCGTAGTTATTCTTGTACAATTTCGCATTTGTTGATTCTATTTCCACTCCTAAGTATCTGACTTTCTTGACTATTTCACAACCCGTTATTCTTTCCAGGTTCCGTTTTGCTTTGTTGTCTAGGTTTTTGACTAGCATCTTTGTTTTTGATATATTTACTTTGAAGCCTGACACCCTACCATAGTCCTCCATTATCTCCATCAATTTCCTTGCTGATTGTGCTGGTTGCGACATTGTCACCAGCAGGTCATCCGCAAAGGCACATAGTTTGTATTCTTGCTGTTTAATCTGTATGCCCTGTACATCCTCTGCTGCTCTTATTCTGTTCAGTAAAATTTCCAGTGTTAGGACAAATAGCAGGGGGGACAGCGGGCAGCCCTGTCTCGTGCCTCTCTCTATATTAAATGAGTCCGTTAAGTCTCCATTGACAATGATCTGACCTGTTTGTTTCTGGTAAATTGCTGTTATGGAGTTGAGAAACTGTACTCCCATTTTCATCTTCCGGACCAAGTTCGTCAGGAACGGCCAGTGCAGTCTGTCGAAGGCTTTTTCTGCATCCACAAACATAAGAGCGGCGGGTATCTGGTTGTGCTTTTGCAGGTATTCTATTATGTTCAGCAGCTGTCTCACGTTGGTTTTCATCTGGCGTCCTTGTATAAATCCCCTTTGGTCCGGGTGTATTGTTTTTTGTAGTACAGTCATTAGTCTATTGGCCAAAATTTTAGTGAAGATTTTGTAGTCTGTGTTTAGTAGTGAGATGGGCCTGTAGTTTGCGGGCTGTGTGTTGTCTTTCCCCTCCTTTGGGATTAATGAGATGTAGGCTGTTTTCCAGGATGGTGGGACCTGGCCTCCTTCTTGAATGTTGGCAAATAGTTTTCTGAGGGGTTCTAGCATCTCCTCTTGGAGGTGTTTGTAGTAGGTCGCTGTTATCCCATCCGTCCCGGGCGATTTTCCTGCTTTCAGTTGTGTGATCGCTGAGTGTATTTCCTCTTTTGTGATTAAGGCATTCAGGGCTTCTCTTTGTGTGTCGGTAATCGTCTGTATCTTTTCGTTTTGTAGGAACTCATCTATCTCTTTGTCTTGTATCTTATCCTCGGCATATAGTTTCGAGTAGAACTCCATGAAGGCTTTCTTGATGGTTTTTTGTCGGAATTCTTCCTTGCCTTTGTATTCTATCTTTTCAATTATGCGGGATTTCTGTTTCTTTCTTATAGTGTAGGCTAGCCAGCGGCCCGGTTTGTTGGCCTTGCAGAATGTCTTATGTTTTGCATATTGTATATTCCTTGCAACTTGGTCAGCCATCAACATGTCAAATTGCTTTCTTAAGATCTTGAGTCCTTCTTTGGTGACTTTGTCCTCTGGCCTTTTTATTAGTAGCCGCTCCCTTTTACTTATCTCATTTTCTAACTCTTTTCTTTTTTGTTCTTGTTTGTGACGGTGCCTGCTATTCATGGCTATGAGGATCCCGCACATGTACACCTTGCTGCCTTCCCAGATCGTTTCTATCGGTGTTTCGTTGTTCATATTTGTGTCGAAGAATTCCTTCATAGCTTTTTTGCATTCCGCCACATTGGTCTCATGTCTAAACAAGCTTTCATTGATTCTCCAGGACCTCCTCTGTTTCGGGCCATGTCTTAATTCCATCCTCACAGGGTTGTGGTCTGTCAGTGTCTTGGGTAGGATTTTCACCGCGTTTAGACAAGTTAGCAAGTCACTAGAAGTTAATATAAAGTCGATTCTGGAGAATGATTGATGTCTGCCAGAGAAGAAGGTGAATTCTTGTTCTTTGCCGTGCCTTCTCCGCCATACGTCTGTCAGTTCGAGGTCCTCCTTCATGTCGAAGAAGGATTTAGGCAACTTGGAGTGTTTTTGCGGGTTCGGTGCAGTTCTTTTTTTGTCTAGAGCAGTCTCTATGACCCCGTTCCAGTCGCCCATGATGATGTAAGATCTGTAATTAAGTTGTGTTATTTTCTTGTGTAGCTTTTTGTAGAATTTGCCTTGTTGCTGATGCGGTGCATATACGCCCATTACTAGAATCTTCTTGTCTTCTTGTGTTATTTCAATTGCCAGGTATCTACCTTGGGGGTCGGACTCTATTAGCTTAGACATTACATGTTTCTTTACGTATATAACAATCCCATTCTTTTTTCTTGGCGCCGCTGCCACAAAGTGCGCGCCTAGTTTGTAGTTGATCAGATATTTCTGGTCTGCTGCTCTGATGTGTGTTTCTTGTAGGCAGATTATATCGCTTTTACCTTGGTTTAGGTAGTGGAGAATTTTTCTTCTTTTCTGGGGGGAGTTCAGTCCGTTCACATTCCAAGTCAAATAATTAGTAGCCATCATCTGTTGCAGGATATTTTTGCGAGACCCTTTCTGTTGTTTCTCCTGTTGTCTCCTTTGGTCTCGTTCCCACGATATCCGGATTGGTGCTCATTTTGGTTTGTGAGGTCTTGCCTTGCTGGTCTGTACGTTTGGTAGTGATGCCTGGTAGCCTGCCCTCTGTAGACTGTCCTGCCTCCTTGTTTTTGTTGCTCTCTGCTCTCTGCGCCCTCGCCCCTAGAGGTAGTCCATTCATTTCCTCTGCCACTGCCCCGATCTGTGCTTCTGCGCGGCTTGCTCGTTGGCCTCGATCCCTCCCGCTTTCCAGTGGTCTATCTGCTTCTTCTCTCGCGGTGGGTTGAGGGCCTCCCGACTTCAATTCCTTTTCGAGGAAGTCTTTGGCTTTCTGGACCGAGGTCAAGTAATGTCTCTTGTTTTTATAAGAAAGTGACACTCCTGTTGGGGTTTCCCACCGGTATTGCAGTGCACGCGATCTCAGTTCTGTGGTCAGGAATTTGTAGTTCTTTCTGTCTCTCAGCATCGCCTGGGGGATCTCTTTCAGAACCTTCACCTCCTGCTCCTCTATGTAGAATGCCTTGTTATAGGAAGTGGCAGAGACGTGGTTCCGGAACCTCTGTGTTGTGAAGTGGATGACCACATCCCTTGGTTGGTGTTTGTTCACTTCCCTCCAGGCGCCCACTCTCTGGATTTTTTCGACATGCCACTCAATATCATTGGCGCTCGTGCCCAGGAATGTTGCCAGGGCCTCTACAAAGGTCCTGCGTAGTCTTCCCTGGGGTTCGTATGTTGTCTCGTTCCACCCTCTGATCCTGATTGCAAATGCCATTTGCCAGAATTGTATCATGGTGGACTGGTCTTGAACCTCTCTTTTCACCTCTGCAAGCTGACCCTCTACGCGGTTTTCCACTTCCTTCATCATCTTTTCTGTATTCTCCCTTGTTTCTTGGAGGTTTTTGTAATGTGTTTGCAATGCCTCCTTTATCTGTTCCAAATCAGTGGCCGTCGCTTTGCGCTGTTCTTCCCACTTTTTCTCCAGGTCTCCACCTTGGTCCGCCAGCATCCTCTTCATGTCTTTGTATCTTTCCTCCGTCTTCCGTTCTGTTTCTAGGCGTCCTTTCTCCGTCTTCGCGCCCATTTCTGCCAATTTTCTATCCATGCCATCCATCCGTACCACCATTGTCGCTATCGTCTCATTTAGTGTCTCAATCGTCTCTTTTAGTTCTTGGATCATGCGTGCTGTTGCGGAGTCGTGGGTTGGCGTGTGGGTCTGAGGGCATGCAGTTGGGTGGGGGTGTGTGTGGTTGGGTGGGGTGTTCCCTAGCAGATTGGAGGGCTGGGCCGGGGAGGGTGCAGTTCCCTTCAGGTCTCGCAGTTTGATTTGTTTTGTCCGTCTGGCAGCCATTTTGAGCTTCTCCTCCTGTTGGCCTGTCCACCCTTAAAGCCACCCCTTGATGCCAAGAATTGTGGGCGGATTGTTCCTGTGCCAGTTTATCAAGCTGCTAGGATAGGTTGGATCAAACAGTTTATATTTTAACAGGAAAAAATTTTTTTTTAAAATTGTCCACCAGGGGGTGCTATTTGCTTTCAGATAAGCTTCGCTGTGCTGGCAGAGATGATGCAAGGTGAAATGATCTGTGGCTTGAGACTTGCACAGATGGCCCTTTTCACCAGGTGCAGTACACTTAGACTTTTTGGGGTCTGGGGGGGTCTTCTGGGGGTCTTGTGAGGGTCCTCCCCCTACCGCTGGGCTCCCCCTGCGTCTACTGTCCCTCGGTGCTCTAATCGGCCCCCGCTTGTCTTACCGGTGTCTTTCTTCGTGCCTGTTGCTCCCTCTGCTCTCCTCCTCTCTTTTCTGTGTCCTATCGGCTTTGTTTGGTTCCGCCTCTCGCTTCTCCTCTCTTGTCGGCTTCTTACTTTCTGGCTCTGGCCGCTTCCGCCTTTGTTCGCTGCTCCAGTCCTCCTCCGCTGTTCTCTTGCCTTTTCTTCCGCTCTCCGACTCTTCTGGAGGTTCTCCGCCGGCCGGCAGGTCCCCTCGGCAGCAATCCGGTGTCTCCCTTCCGCTCCGCCGCTCGCCTCTCGCCCGTTCTCTGGATCTCCGTGACTTACGGCTTGGCGCGGCGTTCTCGGGCCTGCCGGTCGCTCTGCTGCCGCCGGCTTCCTCCGCTCCGTCCGCGGCTTCTCAGGACCTCCCGGCGGTGAGTCTGACCTCGTTTGAGAGGTTTGAGATTCCTTTTTAATCTCTACCTCTTTTTTTGTTGCTCCCTGTCTCTTTTTTGTATTTAATTTGAATTTCGCGCGAGCCCCGTCCCGGAGCTCGCAGGGAAAGGCTCCGGTCCTCGTGACCGGAACCGGAAACCCCCTTTGTCATTTTTACACATTGCTTACATGACTCTAATGGTTGGACAGGTTTTAAGAGTATAATAAGAAACCCCGCCCCCCAGACATACCACCTTGTAATGTTCCAATACATCTTCTAAGACTTAATATCACACTCTATCTCACACCCTGTGCACTGAACACAATTAATACAGTGAGAGCAGCAACAACACCCACAAAGATACCCACAAAATCAGCACATGCGGGAGGTCTTGGTTTTCCTTTGGTTCTAGATAGAAAAAGAAATATAAAGTTTAGTCCTTTTTCCTCTATTACCCCCCTTTCTGTCAGGAAGATTGACTATTAGTCCATGAAGTCCTTCGGAACTTTAGCTTCAGTGGATCTCCTTGGTGAGATTCCACCTTCTACTCCTCTGGGGCTGGCATGGGCCCTTTTACTCAGGAGTAATGGGTCCAACCTTTTTCAGCTATCCGGATAGCTGTCTCAGTGGTTAACAAGACAATGGAGGGAAAGCAGATCCGAATCTGATCGAACCAAATTGAGAGCTTATATTAAGACCTATTTGGAAGCGATCACTACGGCAAGATCTCAGTATCTTTCTGCATTGATCGCGTCTGCAGAATCCCCCCCCCGGCTGCCCTGTTTAAGGTGACTCGTTCTCTCCTTGATACAGAGAGGAGGGAGGAACCTTTGCAGGGCAATGCCGAGGAATTTAACATCTTTTTTGCAGACAAGGTCTCTCAGATCCGGGCTGACTTGGACTCCAATTGGAATGCAGTGTCGGCTGACAATGAGTCAGTCGAGATGACAGAGGCCCGTCTTAGTCTGGTTGAATGGGATGAGTTTGACCTGGTAACTCCTGATGATGTGGACAAGGCCATTGGAGCTGTGAGTTCTGCCACCTGCTTATTGGACCCGTGTCCCTCCTGGCTGGTCTCGGCTAGCAGGGAGGTGACACGGAGCTGGGTCCAGGCTGTTGTTTACGCTTCGTTGAGGGAGGGGTCCTTTCCGGCTCCCTTAAAGGAGGCACTTGTGTGCCCCCCTCCTCAAGAAGCCTTCCCTGGACCCGGCAGTATTGAATAATTACCGGCCAGTCTCCAATCTTCCCTTTCTAGGGAAAGTTGTTGAGAAGGTGGTGGCACTCCAACTCCAACGGTCCTTGGAGGAAGCTGATTATCTGGACCCTCGGCAGTCCGGGTTCAGGTCCAGTTACAGCACGGAAACTGTTTTGGTCGTGCTGACCAATGATCTCTGGCGGGCCCGGGATAGAGGTTGTTCCACTATCCTGGTGCTTCTTGACCTCTCAGCGGCATTCGATATGATCGACCATGGTATCCTCCTGCGTCAGTTGGAGGGGTGTGGAGTGCGGGGCACCATTTTATGGTGGTTCACCTCCTACGCAGGAGGTCAGAGATCGGCTCCGAGGCCTCTTCCATGTGGAGTGCCTCAGGGGTCTGTTCTCTCACCTCTGCTTTTTAACATCTACATGAAGCCGTTGGGTGAGATCATCCGCCGACACGGGGTGAGTTATCATCAATATGCTGATGATACTCAGCTTTATATCTCTACCCCACGTCATTACAGCGAAGCAGTGGAAGTGATGAACCAGTGCCTGGAGGCTGTTGAGGTCTGGATGGGTGCCAACAGGCTCAGACTCAATCCCGACAAGACGGAGTGGCTATGGGCTCTGCCTCCCAAGGACGAGTCTAACTGTCCGTCCATTACCCTGGGGGGAGAAGTTTTGTCCCCCTCGGAGAGGGTTCACAACTTGGGTGTCCTCCTCGATCTACAGCTAAGTTTAGAACACCATTTTTCGGCTGTGGCGAGGGGAGCATTCGCCCAGGTTCGCCTGGTGCACCAGTTGCGGCCCTATTTGGATCGGGAGTCACTCCTCATAGTCACTCATGCCCTTGTCACCTCAAGATTCGACTACTGTAATGCTCTCTACATGGGGCAACCTTTGAAGAATGTCCGGAGACTGCAGGTTGTCCAGAATGTGGCCGCGCGAGCTGTCTTGGGTCTCCCAAGACATGCTCATATCACTCCAGCTCTCCGTGAGCTGCACTGGCTACCAACTGGTCTCTGAACACAATTCATAGTGTTGGTTATGACCTATAAAGCCCTTTATGGCAATGGACCAGGTTACTTGCGGGACCGTCTTCAGCGTCATGAATCCCAGCGACCGGTCAGGGCGCATAGGGCTGGCCTCCTACGGGTCCCGTCCATCAAACAATGTTATTTGACGGGCCCTAGGACAAGGGCCTTCTCCGTTGCTGCCCCAGCCCTCTGGAACCAGCTTCCCTCGGAGGTGCGTACTGCTTCCTCCCTCCTAGCTTTCTGGAAATTATTGAAGACCTATTTATGCCGACAGGCTTGGGGTGTATGAACAGTGCTCTGCCCCCGGGCCTAGGAATGTGCCTCCATCGTTGATTGTGTGTTTGATTGTGATTGCATGTTGTATGTATGTGTTTTAGATTGAATGAAATGTGTTTTTTGATTGGATGGTTGATTATTATTATTACATTCCTCTCATGTAATTGTATTGTTGTTGTAAGCCGCCCTGGGTCCTAGGAGAAGGGCGGCATAGAAATTTGAATAAATAAATAAAGGTACTTAAAGGTTGGAGTTAGTTTTTCCGTCTCTCCAGGCTTTTATCAACACCCACTGTCCTGCTTTGTATTGGTGTACTGCAAAGTCCAAGGGTGGAGTTTGGGCAAGAATGCCTTTCTGTCGCAGGAGAGAAAAACATCTGGACAGTTCGAGTACATATTTTCTAATTATTTTATCTTTTAATTCAATTCTTGGTAATCCCTCCTTCCCCATCTACTATCGTATCTTCATTATGTCTCTCTTTTTCTTGTTCTTTTCTTTTCTTTTCACAACTACTTTGCTATGAACAAGTGTATACCTCCTTTAGGCTTCCTGATTAAAATTGTCCACACTTGATAAGAAATGCTAACCACCAAGATGTCCCCAAATGTCAATTTTAGATAAAAATGCCACTGGCTGCCTTTCTCCCCCCCCCCTCCACTTCTGGGTCAAAACCTCCTCCAACCTTTGTCCTTGTTTATAAATAAATTACCTAAGCAAAGAGCCAACAAAGGAGAGCTCACCAAACCATGTTTGCATTTGTTAACACAAGCTTTTTTCCTAACAGTTTTGCATACAAATCTTTAATCAAAACAGCATAGCTATTTATAATCCCAAAATTTTTCTCAACTTCTTTGTTTTAACTTCACAAAAAATAAAAAAGTTTAATAAGATATTCTGAGTTACTGAAATAGATTTATATCAAACTCTAGTATTGGTTTTAATATAAAGTTAGTCAAATTCCAATTTAATCAAATTCCATTCAGATGGAAACAAATGTCCATTAAGTAAGTTAAACGTTTACAAATCTAATCAAAACAATTCAAAGGCATTTCTTTTGGTTGATGGATATATAGGTCTAACTAAACAATTTAAACTCAACAATTCCCCCCCCCAAAAAAATTGTCCAACAATTACTGTCTCCTCTTTTGAGTAAAAAAAAATTGCAATCCACCCCATCCTTCTCAAAGTGGAATTCTAAGCAGAGAAAAAAAAGGTTAAAATGAACAGCCTCCCCCCCCCTCTTCTTTCTGTCTCTCTCGCTATTAAAGCAACACAGCCAGCAGAGAGACAAAAGAGACAGGGGGAAAAAATCTCACCACCAAAAAATAATTTATTTCACAGCCTGGCAGGGAGTGGGTGGGTGGGGGTGGGGTTTGAGGGCTAACACACACACTTAGGTATCAACAAATCAACTCATTCACTTCCATGCTGCTTGCATAAACAATTCCACATACAAATATTTCATTTCATACTTTCTCCAGGCAAACTATTGTTAAATAAGGCCTTTTTGTTTGTTGTTATCAGAGAGGGTTTTGACCCTCGTCCAAGTCTTGGACATAACACAGAACAACACAGACAAACGTATATACACAAATACTATTAAAACAACATTTATTTAGACATATGGCTTGTCCTGCAAAAAGCAAGAAAAATCATGAGGTGATTCCAACCAAACATGTTTTTTTTATAGGGCCCTTAACCATCTCCTATTTTTCTCACCATTCCAAGCCCAAGCATAATGTTCTGGGTGGCCACACACCCACACACACCCACACATATATATACACAAAACACACTACAGATCAATTTGGGGTTTGAGGGTAAAACAGGCCTCCCCTTTTATTGCATACTACCGTAAGGAAACAGGTTGGGCCCCTGGGTGAAGATGGGCTCGGTGAGGGACAGCATAATGAGCAAATCCTGGGATTCCATGAGACCAAACCTCAGGGGAAATGGAATCCGGAAAAGAAACAGGAGGTGCACTAGCATCCAGATAACAAATATAAGCTTGCAAAGCTGGAAAATCCAAAGAAATACCCTGGGGTTGACAAGTGATTGTTGCTCCCAATTTCCCCAGCAAATCTCTGCCCAGCAAATTAATAGGGCACTGGGGCAAAACCAGAAATGAGTGTTGAACTTTGGGCCCTTGGCTTGGATTCACACACAAAGGGGTGGTGCAGGGAGCCATTTCAGTTTGCCCACTGACACCAACAATAGGAGTAGTCTGAGAACTCAAACAGTCTTTAGGGGCATGCTGCAAGACACTGTAAGTTGCCCCAGTATCTACAAGAAAAACTTCGTTCCTTCCCCCTACCTGCAACTCCAAGAGAGGTTCGGGGGAGGAAACAAGACCTCTGGAGCCACATCAGTATTGGGAGGGATAGCCATTATTAGCATACATCTGCATTGTAGGATGGAACGGTTCAGCCTGTGGTGACAGCCGGGATGTGGGAGGTCCCCTGCTATTGGATGGAAATCCTCTCCTTCCCCTCCAGGGCACTTGGCTTCGTCCCCGTCCGCGGCCCCGATTCTTTGGACATACACTTTTCCAGTGGCCTCGTGCTTTGCAAAGGGCACACTGGTCTTGCCCCAGGGTAGCCTGATGATGCTGGAGAGCGACGGCCAAAAGTTGGGCATGCTTCCTCATGTTGTCTTCCTCCTTCCCCTCTGCAGCCTCCTCCCTCTGGGTGTAAAGTCCGAAAGCAGTTTGTATTAAGAGTTCAAAAGTTTGAGCACTGGGTGAAACAAGTTTTTGCAATTTGCACTGAATATCGGGGGCGCTTTGTGCAACAAAAGCCATTTTCAAAACTGGTTCACTGGCTGGGCTATCAGGATCAATGTCTGTATAACAACGAAATCCATCTCTTAATCGGTTGATAAAATCAGTAGGACTCTCTTGTGCTGTCTGGAAAATCTGATTCACTCTATAGTAATTAACAGTCTTGGGGACCCCAGTTCTAATGCCATGGAGAATGGCTTTGTGAAAATTCAGTAAGATACCATATCCCCCATCACATTCAAAACCTGGAACAAAAACAACTTCAGGTGCTGGCCACTGTTCAATGTCTCTTTGTCCATCATTGGCTTCCTTCCATCCCCTAGTATATTCCTCCAAGGCTTTGTTTCAAAACCTGGCGTTTGTCCTCAGCCCCCAAAAATCCAGATAACAAAGTGTCTATATCAGGGACCGTTGACTTGTGGGTGGCAAAAATCCTTTGAAATAAATCAACGTACTGCTGGGGGGATTCTCTAAATGGTGGCAGGTTAGCTTTCCAGTTAAAAAGGTCACTGGTGGTAAATGGGGTGTGAACCAGGACCATTTTTCCATTTGCTGCTGGCACCTGTCACAGGGGTATATTGTCTTCTCCTCCAAGTGATTTTTTGTTTTTTAGCATAAACTTTGCCCTGTCTCATGTGCAAAGTTGTCCTCTGTGCAGCAGAGGACGATCCCTCATCAGGATCTTCGTCTTCAGAGCCGGAGAGAAAGGGGGCTGCAGGGGAAGCAGCAACTGAGCTCAGGGGTGGAGCTTCAGATGCAACAGCAGGAGCAGTCGGGATCACATAAGGTGGTGGGTAATCTTCAGGTTCAGGACAAGTTTGAATTGCTTTCTTTTGAAACTTATTTATTTCTGGGCGGACTGGACAGACCAAATTCAAAACCTCTGGAGGGACTAACAGGCCACATTGTTTTAAAATGTCCTGTCGGATGCTCAGATTAAAGAAAAAGCCTACATATAATTCTTCATCCGTCCGCCCTTGTATAGCAAGAACATCTGTAAGCTTATTAATAATATCCAAGTCCACAGACCCTTCTCTTGGCCAAGGTTGTTGCCCAGGGCCCATAAAATAAGTTGGCCACACATCAACACAAAGCACCACCAGACGTTGTCTGACAGGGTTAAACTTAACAGCCACTTGAGGTTTCAAAACATCCCAATTTTTCAAAACACATTGCAGAGGATTACATTTAGATTTAATTTGTTTCTTTAAATTACTCTCACGATTCCCCATATTTTTTTTCAAGATAGTTTCTCGGCTTCCTCCCTTTTCACTTAATTAATTTGGAATTTTGTAATTAATTTTTCCTTTGGCGGACTAGTCGGGGAGATCAGCCCCCTATCTTAAAAATTACCAAAACCTCTGCAAAAAAATTACATACCAATTCAATTATTTTTCTTAAATCACTCTATCCTGTATTAGAAGACAGTTTCTTGGCTTGCTCTTTTCTTACATTTATTCATTTATTTTTATGCTTATCTATAGAGGACTAGTCAGAGAGATCAACCTCCTGCCTTATTCCAGGATTTCCAAAGCTTTTTTTTATTTCTTTTACTTACCAAGGCGCCTGTTGCAATTTCTCCCATCAGTAGAGAAGCATGAAACCTCGTTGAATTCGGGCGTTCAGGTTCATCAGACACAGACCCCACCATCGATGATGAAGCATAGAATCTTCCAGGTCAAACACCTGAGAGCTAGAGCTAGAGCTAGACTCACAATTCAGTCGTCGCTGGTTTCGTCCTGCTGAGAATTGAAGGCTCGCTGGGACCGTAACAGGGGTCTCCAGATGTGGGGGGAGAGCCATTGTGGCTACCACCACGTTAGGGCGCCAGGATGTAAGGTTTTCCACTTAGCCTCACAATTGCCCCAGCGTTACTCAGGAATTTAAAAGAGCCAAAGAAACTCCTGAGCCGAGGTTTCAACAAAGATTACAACTTTATTTTGATCAAAACAGAGAGGGGCTGCCTGATTCCTCTTCGTGGCTGGTAGAGGAATGAAGGCAAGCAAGCAGAAAAGATGTCTTCCACCTTTTATACCTTTTCAGAACAAAGAGATCAGGTCTTTGTACTAGGCATAAGATGGCACAAAAAAATAATTCCTAGATGATGACTCATACACAGCAACCCAGGCTCCATCCGTAACTCCTTTCCCCCCTCCCCTTACTGTGCTCTTTTCATATAAGCAATCACCTGTACCTAAAGCATGAAGCCCTTACTTTTCCAATATATATATGTATATTGGAATATATATATATATATATATATATATATATATATATATATATATATATATATATATATATATATATATGTGTGTGTGTGTGTGTGTGTGTGTGTGTGTGTGTGTGTGTGTGTGTGTGTGTGTGTGTGTGTGTGTGAAGTGTTTATTTTTTAGATTGCACCCTGTAAACCCAAATATGGGAGGAAGGAATCATTCTTTCCTTTTGCTTGTTTCAGCTCAACCCTTGTGGCTCAATAGGTTAAAGCATCTGCTTAGCATGCAGACTGCCCAGGTTCGAATCCCGGAAGGGTGAGTTCTGACTGAAGAGAGTTAAGAAACTCGAAATAGCTATATCAGAAATCCCTTATTTCTTTGTCAACAATTTTAAACATATATATATAAACATATTTTAAACATATATTTAAACATATTTTAAACATATTTTAAACATATATATATAACAAAGAATAAGGGAGAACTGGGATAGCTATTTCGAGTTTCTTAACTCTCTTCAGCCAGAACTTACCCTTCTGAGATTCGAACCTGGGCTGTCTGCATGTTAGGCAGTTGTATTAACCTCTTAGCCACAGGCTCCCTCTCACTTTGCCAGCAGTATCAGGGAGGGAAGAGATTTATATCGAGTGTTTCTTTTTAAATTGCACCCTGTAAACCCAAATATGGGAGAAAGAAATCTTTCTTTCTTTTACCTGTTTCAGCTCAACCCAGAGCCATCCGCAGGAACCAGTATCTCGATAGAAAAATGCCCACACAGCATGAACAAACGAGATGATACTTCCCACCTACCAGCCATTTGGAAACCCGCCCTTATTGACAGGCGAATCCCTAACACAAAGAATGACACCAGAACCACACAGGATGCCAGCACCACACATCCACGCAAAAAGCAAACCCAAACCCACACCGATGATGAGGCACGACCACAGACCAGGAGCCAGACCACAGCTGCATCATTGGCCACTTTGAACCTCTCCAGCACAACAAAGCCCCCACCCAAACAGAACATTCCCCCAGCCAATCAGAACACAGCCAACCCCCAGCCAATCAGAGCACAGCCAAGCCCCTAACCAATCAGAACACACCTCCACCCAATCAGAACATAGCCAAGCTCCCAGCCAATCAGTTCAAACCCCCACTGGCAGTTAAAAGGAAGAAACAGCTACGACCACACATTGCTCCTAGAAGCAGAAGCCAAAAGCACCAGCCTGAAGATGACGAATGAGACTTCGTCGAAACGTCGCCAAGACACTTCAAATTCTACGTGGGAGAAAACCCAAAGAACCAAAGACCTACATACAAACACCCGCGAAAACCTCAGAAAACATATATATATATATATATATATATATATATATATATATATATATATATATATATATATATATATATATATATATATATATATATATATATATATATATATATATATATATATATATATATATATATATATATATATATATATATTGTTTAAAATTGTTGACAAAGAAATAAGGGATTTCTGATATAGCTATTTCGAGTTTCTTAACTCTCTTCAGTCAGAATGGTGCAATCTAAAAAATAAACACTTGACACACACACACACACACACACACACACACACACACACACACACACACACATATATATATATATATATATATATATATGTATGTATGTATGTATATATGTATATGTTATATATATATAAATAAGAAATCTTATTTCTTGGAATGGATGTCTTAGTCTACAAGAAATCCAATGGCTCCCTAGGACACACCATCTACCAGAAGAAAACACACACAAACCGCTATCTGCACGCACTCTCACACCACCACCCAGCACAGATCAACTCCGTAGCCAAGACACTCATCTCAAGAACCAAATGCCTAGCTGACGAACAACACCTAAAAACCGAACTACACACTCTCACTAATGTACTAACATCCAACGGATTTCCAAGAAATAAGATTTCCAACTTAATCCAAAAAGAAACTCCCACTAAAATACAAGACAGAGAACAAGAAAATGGCAGAGCCCTCCTCCCATACATAAAAGGCACCACAGACAGGATCAGCAAAATCTTGCACAAACATAACATTAAGACAGCATTCTGCACAAACAGAAAAATATCCACCATCCTAAGAAACCCTAAAGACAAAATTGAGTTAGAAAATCAAGGAATATATGAAATCCCATGTACTGCTTGCTCCACCACATACATTGGACAAACTAACCGAAGAATAAGTGCACGCATTGAAGAACACAAAAACTCAGTCAAAAAAGAAGAACCAACTTCTTCCCTGGTCCAACACCTTAAACCCACAGGACATAAAATTGATTTCAAAAAGACCAGAACTATTGCCAAAACTGAACACTTTAATAACAGAATAATCAGAGAAGCTATCGAGATAGAAAAATGCCCCCACAGCATGAACAAACGAGATGATACCTCCCGCCTACCAGCCATTTGGAAACCTGCCCTTATTGACAGACGAGTCCATAGTACGGGGAATGACACCAGACCTACACTCACAAAAACCACACAAGATGTCACCACCACACATCCAGGCAAAAAGCAAACCCAAACCCGCACTGATGAGGAGACACGACCACAAACCAGAAGCCAGACCACAGCTGCATCATTAGCCACCTTAAACCCCTCCAATCCATACACGAAACAAACTGACACCCACCATGAAGATGAGGCACGACCACGAACACGAAGCCAAACGGCTATGCAGTTCACCATCTCTAATCCCCTTGTAAATCAGACTAACCTGAGCACAACAAAGCCCCCACCCAAACAGAACACTCCCCCAGCGAATCAGAGCACAGCCAAGCCCCTAACCAATCAGAACACACCTCCACCCAATCAGAACACAGCCGAGCTCCCAGCCAATCAGTTCAAACCCCCACTGGCAGTTAAAAGGAAGAAACAGCTAAAATCTCACATTTCTCCTAGAAGCAGATATATATAGCATCTGATCAAGCAATTAACTACAAAATAATGATTACAAAATAACAAAACAATGATTACGTGATAACACTATAAGTATCAATATAAAATGGTTACTATATATATATTAAATGCTAATGTCAAACTTAAACATACTAAAATCATAAGCACAATAAATTCCCTTCAGTAAAGAGAGGCAGTGGACTGCAGAATGTACTGAAGCTGAAATTAGGACTACCCTAAGCCTCAGATACAGCAGCATATGCTGGGAAAAAGTTTAGGGCTTCTAAGGATGAAGAGGATGATAGTTTTCCATTTCTGCAGAGCACCAGACTGGAAGGGTTGTTTTAAAAAGAGCTCTTGGTTGAGACACTCAGAAAAAGCTATGAAGGTCAAATTTTCATTACCCTGGACGTTTTTTATAATGTAGGTGCTGCTCAATGGATACATCAGAGGTGGGGAAGTATGGCCTCTTTATGACTTGTGGACTTCAACTCTCTTGTGGGAATTGAAGTCCACAGGTCATAAAAGGACCATAGTTCCCCACCCCGAGATACATGGACAAATACTACCCTACTGCAATAGGGTCAAAGAGAAACATTATACAACCATTTGAAGTTGCAAAGTTACTTACAACTGGTCCTTGCATTTACAACTCTCTCAGCATCCCCACAGTGGCATGATTAAAATTCAGGCACTTGGCAACTAGCATATATTTATGACAGCTGCAGCATCCCAGGATCATGTAATTTCCACTTGCAGTCTTCACAGTTGGCTCCTGTGAGAAATGGAGAAGTTTAAAAATAAAACGGTCACAATTGATTAACAATAGAAAGATTAGACAATAGCCAAGCCTTGCACGTACTGTAGGCACTAGATTTCAGGAGGCTTGGCTAGAAGACACACTTAACAAGACAAAAGGATGAGAGAGGGAAGTCCTCTCAAATGGGACCTAAGGGGAGGGGATGGGGGCGTCACAATAGGGGTGTATATAATGTTATGTGTTTGAATATTTTGGTGTGGTCTCTGGGTTTAGAACTTCCTGTTGAAGTCTTTCACCAGGATCCACCGCGCTTTGCAAACCGCTTTTCCATTTTCTGCAGAATAAACTCTTTTTCTTACCAATCCAATTTTGTTGGTATTTTAATCACATTTCCAACAAATTGGCGCCCAACGTGGGGCCTTGGGCATCTGTTCCTGCATCTTCGGGAGGCGAGGTCAACTGAGGAAGGCATGCCCCATTGATTTCAATGGTCCAAAGTTGCAGTCGCAGGTCGAGGAAGCAAAACAGAGCCAGGCCCACGGACCAAATAGTGATTGGTAAGAAAGGAGAGGGACCAGAGAATTACCAGGACAAGGACTGGGCAACTTCATGCACGAACCTAGGTGAGTAAAAACTTGGGGTAGACCAAGGAATAAAACCTAGGCAGTCGGGGGTGGTTGGGTAGCACAGTTTGAGTCTGAGATCTATGAGAGGTGTGTGTAAGATGCCCCGAGGGTCCACAGGACTGGCAAGAGATACACAAGCTGTGGATGTCCCGAGGGTCCACAGGACTGGCAAGACATACACAAGCTGTGGATGTCCCGAGGGTCCACAGGACTGGCAAGACATACACAAGCTGTGGATGTCCCGAGGGTCCACAGGACTGGCAAGACATACACAAGCTGTGGATGTCCCGAGGGTCCACAGGACTGGCAAGACATACACAAGCTGTGGATGTCCCGAGGGTCCACAGGACTGGCAAGGTGGAGTGAGGGAACTCCTTAGTAAAAGGAGAAAGAGGCTTGGTGAAGCGAACCGTGGTCTCATTAGATTGGTAAGGACAACAAAATTGTGTGGTAAACCAATCATGGGTAATTCAGGAGGGTCCCAGGAGAAGGATTTTGTGAAAAAAGTTAGGAAAAATCCAAAACTAAAAATAGATCCCCACAGCCCATTAGGAAAATTGTTAGAAAACTGGGGGAAACCAACATAAAACAAGCTGATTACTAAGTTAAATTTAACAAAACAAGATATGGTAAATTTGTACTGCTTCATATGGTGGGGGGGGTGAGAAAATTGAGTAGCCCCAAACAGGAAAAGGAAACATAAACCCATCTTGCTGGCACAGACCCTTTGTGTCTGTAGCCAGGGTAGAAAAGGGAGTTTTGGGTTTAAGTTCAAGGACTGCTTTGGAAAGAAGGGGAATGAGAGAAATGTGTGTATGTCTCTGTGTGAGTGAGAAGACCTTTTTTTCCCCCAATCACAATTGGATTTTGCTCCTTCTGGTCTTTCCTAGCCGCAGAAAGGAGCTGTTTAATTGGCAGAACCTGGAAAGCATGCGGTTTCGCCAGAGCGCAGGACCTTTTGTTAGGGAAAAGGGAAAAGGCTGTGTGCAAATGGAATGGAATGGGTGAATGAAAGAATTGGATTTGAGTAACCAGCTGGTTAGGTCCTCCTGTTAGCAAAGCAAAGTTAGGAAAATGGAATTGGCTAAATAAAGGTACCTAAAAGAAAAATAAGAAGTAGTGATTCTCTTTTTCTCTCTATCTTTCTGTGATTGGTTTTTCTCTCTATCTTTCTGTACAATCACATAGTATGTTTAAAATTCTTGCCTTCTCTCATTCCAGTTAGCTGAGATTTGTGGTGGGAATGACCAGGATGTGTAGAACTAAAAGTTCTGTTTTCTTTTCTGTTCTCTTTTCCTTGTCTTGGTACGTATATGTGTGTCAAAGTTTTTGTGTGTGAGGTAAATGTGACAAGCTACCAAAAGGAAATATTTTCACTTTGTTTGTCTGGCCAACAAAAAGAGTGAAGAAAGATTGTTTGTTTGTTTGTTTTTCTTCCCCCCTCCCCCCCTCTCTCTATATATATACTCTTAAGAACAGCCCAAAGTTGGAAGGCAGGATGCCTTTTCAACTTCTGTCTGCAGGCACAAAAACCCCTGCTTTTTCTGGCTGTGTTCCTTTAAGAGCAAGAGAAAGAGAGACAGAAAGAAAAGGGGGGGGTTGATCTTTTTAACTATTTTTTTTTGTTTAGAATTCTGGTTTGAGGAAGGAGGGGTGGATGGGAATGTTTTAACCTACTTAATGGAAATTTGTTTCCATCTGAATGGAATCTGATTAAATTAGAATTTGACTAAATTTATATTAAAAGCAAAGAGTTGATACTAGAGTTTGATACAAAACTATTTCAGTAACTCAGATTTTTTGTGTGTGTGGAGTTGGTTTTTTGTTGTTGTTTTTTTATGTTTTTATGTTTGTGTGCAGGACACACTGATAAAAAAAATATCTAAGAAGGAATTGGAATTCAACACTTGTAAAAAACAAAGGAGTTGAGAAATTTTTTGGGATTATGTTGTTTTGAATAAAGATTAGTGTGCAAACAAACTCAAGCAGAGTTTTTGGTAAAGCACTCCTTTGTTTGTTTGTTCTTTATTAACCAATTTGTTTATAAATACAGACAAAGCAATTGCTAAGAGAAGGGGGGTTTACCCAGAAGTGGGGGAAAACAGAGATGAAACACTAGAAGAGATCCCTGTGTTCAGAAACAGAAGAAAAGAAATAATGCAGATGGGTGAGCAACAAGGAGAGAAGGGTAAATGGTTTTTCCCGGATGGGAGTCAGGTAATCAATAAACCCATAGCGTGAGGATTATTGGAGAAGTTACATGAAGGATGCCTTCTGGGCATGTCCTCTGGACAAAGAGTCGAGGCCCATGTTTGCCTTTGAATGGGAGAATCCTTACACAGGAAGGAAACAACAATAAATCCTCAGGGATTTACAGAATCTCCCAACTTATTTGGACAGGTCTTAGAACAAGTTTTGGAGCTTTTTCCCCAGTCCTCTGGTAGTTCCTTAGTGCTCCAGGGTCTTAGAAAAATATAGTTCAGTGGTTCTGAGATCACATCTGCCAGTTCCTTGAGAACCTTGGGTTGTAATCCATCTGGTCTTGGTGAATTGAACTCTTCTAGGCTGGATAAGTGCTTGCTCACCATTTTCTTGCCTAACTTAACTTGTGCCTCTAATCTATTTTTTTATGGTACTGTTTTTGTAAGTTTGCTTTTTATTATTTTTGACTGTGGTCACAAGCCTTAGTTCATTTTGAACCTTAGCTTTCTTCACCTCATCTTTGCAGCCTCAGACTATTTGCTAATATTCTGCTGTAGTTATGTGCCCCTCTTTCCACTTTTTATACTGGTCCCTCTTATATGTCAATTTATCAGAGAATTCTTTATACAGCTCTGCTCGTTTCTTGTGAAAGCTATTATTTTTCTTCTTTGTTGATATTGTGCTAGACTGGATTTTTATTATCTCACTTTTCAAAATTTCCCAAGCTTCTTGAGTTGTTTCCCCTTGTAGATTCTCATCCATGGAATCCCTCCCAAGCCCTCTCAAGTTTATTGAAATTAGCTCTCTTAAAGTCTAAGACTCCAGTTTGACCGTGTTCTATTGCTTGTGCTCCCATAATGTTGAATTCCAATATTGCATGATCACCCCCCCCCCCCAAGGTTCCTGTGGCTTCAACACCTTTTTATCATTTTGTCTCTGCTAGTGAGAATTAGATCCAATATCGCTAATCCCCTAGTTCCTTTTTCTACTTTTGAGAAACAAAGCTGTCTGCAAATTTCGTCAGGAATCTGTTTGATCTTCCACTTAGTGCAGAGTTTGTCTCCCAGTTGATGTCAGAGTAATTAAAGTCCCCCATTACTATTGTCATGTGCTTCCTACATACTTTAGTTGAGTTCTTATACCCTTTCATGGTTTCCAAAATTGTCATTCCTGATTGGTGAGTTTAAATTTGTCTTTTCTGATTTTGGGGTCAATGTCTGTTGTTGGGTGAATTTCCTTCTAAATTCTGTCTAAAAGGTGTTAATTCTGTTCCAGGGGGAATCCAGTGTTGAATTATTTTATTGGAGTGAGGAGGGGGTGTCTTGCCTGCTGGGTTCCTGCCCAAAGTTCTGGAAAATTATTCTGCAACGTGTTGTAAATGAGTTTGTGTTTTAAATGGGTTTTATCTATCTATCCCCTTTCCTGAAAATGCGTGTCTATCTACAAGAGCCTTTTGAAGTTCAAGTCTGCTTGTTTGGGGAAATAATTTCTTAAGTTATTTTTCTTACCCTATCACTAATTGGTGAAACTACAGTGAAACTTTTCTGAAACAAATAAGCATTTTCCAATCTCTAAAATAATGTGGTCTATTTTGGAATAAATGTTAAAGGCAGATTCTCCTGCCCCTGGCAAGTTGCACATATTAAAATATTAGGCTTTTAAAATTATTTGGAGTTTTCAGCATTCTCAAGTTGCCTAGCATTTTTTTTCCTTCCTCTCAAGTTGCAAGTTCTTGTCCTTAACATGTTGCAAATGTTCCAAGTTCAAAAGCGAAACATGTCATTTTGTTGTTCTCTTACCAGAATCCAGTTTCTTCCTGTCCTCAAACCTGTGACTTGTCTATCTGTTTTTCTCTAACAACTGCAGTATTAAATGCCTTTTCAAACTGCCTGCAAGCTACCCCCCTTTCTAATTTCTTTCTTGCCCTTTGTTCTCCATAGCCTTTGTCTGCCTCTCCTGGGAGAGTCCACCCAGAAAGTGGGGGGAGACCTTGTTCTTGTATCTTTCAGCCCTGCAATCCTCCCCCAAACCTTTGGAAGCAGAACACACAGACCCAGATGCTGCCTCCATCCATTTGAGCCTTGGAATTGGGTTTTGAATCCAGCCATCCACTAAAAAGCCACCATGCAATCTGAGTGGAACATCTTCCCAAGTCCTACCATTTCCCAGATGCCTGTGAGAGCTGCAGAAGGAAGGAGTCCTGGAGCCACTGGTGCCATGTGAAGCCTCACAAGAGAAAATTAGACTGTGGGGGGAGGGTGGAAACCCACTGTAAACTTTTCTTTCTTGCCCCATTTGTATTGTAACAAGCCAGTTGAATGTATTAATGGAGAGATGGCATTTGGGAATAGTTGGCAGAACAAGTACTGAACACCTTGGACTTCTATCTGGTGGGAGGGAAAATTTATCCAGAATGTTTGTATTGCCTGTTTTGTAGAAATAGTTGCACACACACACACACCCCATTCACACCATTCAGAGTCTATCCCCTCCACCTACCTTTAGTAAAGTCCCCCCCCCAGGCTGAAGGGAACTAGGCCCCCTCAGGTGATTTGCAATTCTTATGCCCTGATTAAGGAAGCAACAGGAAAGATCCACAAACCTCAGCCCTGAATATTTTGCACTGGTAGGCTCAGATTGGGATTCCTAGAGCTCATTATGTGCAATTTAAAGAAAAATTTAATAGCCTGGCATATTGGCTAACCTCAGTTGGACATTACAAACCTGGATGCACTGAACTAAGAGCTAAGGCAGGAAACAACCCTTGAAAATGGGCAGCCAGTGGTCATGTACTAAGGAAAACCATGGCTGTGAAGACTTTTGGGAGGTATGCAAACCTGACTGGAAGCTAAAGGTGACATCCAACATTTGAAAATGATTGGCACAGAATATTGGACACTATAAATTTCTTTTCCACCTAACAAAATTTTTGCCCTGACTTTTAGAACTTTATGGGTGCAAGCTCCCCTTTTGGGAGCCACTAAAGGGATCTTTTTCTGCTGCCTCCATTAATGTTTTAATTTTTTTTTTTTGGCTTAACGGTTTAAAAGCTTGCCTACCAAGTCTCCCTGACCAGATCAATTTTAATGTTGTGCCAATAAATGTGACATTCTCACACTTAAGGCACAAAGTGGGGATATTGAAGGAAGTTAGCCCAGAGAAGGAAATATTAAAAGGGCAGAAAAATATATTTTTCCTCAAAAGGATTTTGTTTTTTAAAAAAAACAAAAAACCTGGCCCCAAATCTATCTCTGCCCCAAGCAAGAGCTTTAGCCCCATATGAATGCTGATGTTAAACAAGGTGACTGGACATGCTACAATACTTGACTTTGAGAATGCTGAGGAGATCTGGGAAAGTTTAAAACCATTTAAAGAAAATTTTTATTTTTAAATTAGTATAAAAAATAAGAGAGGGTGGATTTGTGAGAAATGGAGAAGTTTAAAAATAAAACGGTCACAATTGATTAACAATAGAAAGATTAGACAATAGCCAAGCCTTGCACGTAGGCACTAGATTTCAGGAGGCTTGGCTAGAAGACACACTTAACAAGACAGAATAAACTCTTTTTTTCTGCAGAATAAACTCTTTTTCTTACCAATCCAATTTTGTTGGTATTTTAATCACGTTTCCAACACTCCTGACAAGCAAAGTCAATTAGAGAAGCCGGAATCATTTAATGACATGTTTAATTCAACTACTGTAGCAATTTGCTTAACTGCCATGGCAAAAGAAAGGTCATAAAATAGGGCACAACTCATTTGAAAACTGCCTTGCTTAGCAACAGAAATTCTGGTTCCAACTGTGACCATAAATTGAACATTATCTACAGTATATGCTAGAAAGGCCCGTGTTTGGGCTGACCACTGACTTTGCAACTACATCTTACAGATATGGTTTTATACAGTATAGCCATTTTTTAAAGTCCAGTTTCCTGTCTGTAAATATGGTTAGGTTCAAAGCATAATTCCTCAGGTCCTGCCCTCTTGATACAAGTTTTATTTTTTCCAAAGACCAAATGATCAACCATGGAGCAGACCCCATTCGCTCCCTCTCCCCCATCCTCCCCTATCTTTCCCTGACTTTGCAAAAACCGAACCTATCAGTAACCCAAATCTCAATGCCTTATAGTTGTTTTCACAATTCCCATTTAAAAAAAGCCACCTGCCTTGATTTTTCCCTGCTCATATAAACAGTGTCTTGCTTTCCTAAGCAGCATCCCACAAGTGAAATTGATAATGCCACAACTTTAAAACCCTTTATGTTTGTGGAAAAAAACTGGAAGTAGCGAGAATATTTAACAATAAAAATATATACTTTTAGTATTATCATCATGTAATCATATTTTATATTTTATAATTATCATTGTATAATCAATTGCCTAAGTAGATGCTTTGAGTATATAGGGAACATACAAGCCTCGGGTGGAGGAAGGGGGGAGAACAGGAGTTACCATGGGACCCAGTGTGAGTCACCATCTAGGAATTGTTTTTAAGTACCTTCTGGTGCCTGGTACCCCTACTTGATCTAACAGGTGTAGAAGATGGGAGACATCTCTCCTCTAGAATTGATATAGGATAGTAGGGGAGGGATCTTATTAGTATAATGTAAGCAAACAGGGGCGGAGATAATGTATTCTGTTTAGGTGCTTCTGATAGATTATAACCTCCAAAGCCTAAGCCAATGGGGCCATGGGGGAGGGAATGGGGCGTCGCGATAGGATGCATAATAATATGTGATTTTGGAATTTGGGGTGTGGTTCAGTGCTTGGCTACATTGCATTTTGCCTTCCTGAATCCACCACGCTTTGCAAACCGTTATTTTTTTAGACTTTGTTGTGAAGTCTAATAAACTTTTCTATTTGTAACTCAGAGTGGATTTCAATTTGTGACTATTTTTGTGTCTAACATGTTCACCAGCACACAAAGGTTGAGATTGCCCAGAAGAAGTCATAAAAGCAGTAAAGGGATTATTAAACAGATTTTCTAAGGAAAATAATATCAGGCTGAACAGGCATCATGGGTTAAACCACAGACGGGGTATAACCGCTATGGAGGTCTGACCCACATGTTTGCATTAGGGCTGAGGATTTGACTTGAATTATGTTTAGCTGTATAAATTCAATTGCTTTTCTTGAGGATCATTCCATGGATGCTTTATGAATGCTTATTTACAATGTTATGGAAAAGGACACTCCAAATATGAGGCTTTTTTTTAAAAAAAGGGCAGTGCATTTTGGGATAGAGGGGTTCAAAAAGATGATAATTCTCCATCCCATTCTAATATAAAAGTTGTAGGCAAGCCCATGACAGTTCAATTTTATCTCAGATGCCCCTAAGCGTGACACTTGCTCGGGTGGGCGATCTGCTGATGTTAAAGTTCCAGATGCATACCTGCTTACACATATCTTCACAACACTTCCCTGCACACACACCTTGGCCTGGAGCTGTGTTTATGCCTGAGTCACAGTGGGGGAAACTCCATGTCTGGGTCCCACCCGGCTGAAGGACAGAGAGCTTTCCAGTGGATTGACAGATACCGTCTACCTGAGAAATCAGTGGTGCCGGGAAGGTTTGAGAAAGGGACAGCAAAGGTGTTTGTGTTTATTTGCTTGTTTATGTAAGCATATACATGTCCTTTGATTCAAATGTACACATGCCCAGACTGCTTGAGATCGCTGCCAATTTCTCAGCCTCCAAAATGTGACAAAGGGGAAGATTCTTGGCTAATTCTGTACAAATGTTTGGCGTGAATGGTGGGATTTGCTCCCCCTTGCAAAGAATTTTCCCCTATGAGTCCTAAAAGGAACTTCCCATCTCATCTTATCCCCAAAAGAACTGTCGGTTTCATTAAAGCATCATCAGATGACCTTGAAGGGTCTACTGGAATTAAGTAGCCATGAGGAGGAATGTTGGCCAAGGCAGAAGGAAGCCTTGTCCCATTCCCACCAGAAGGCACGTAAGGGAAGCTAGTCAGGACTTTCCTGAGCCCCATACCTTGTGGTTACAGTGGACTCAGACAGTACTTCTGTTTACAATACAGTGCTGACGTGAGCTCTGATTTTAATTCCTTAGCCAAGATTCAGGATTTCCAAACTGTTAGTTTTGTAAATTCTAGCAGAGCGGTTGGTCACTCCATTGACATTTCCAAGGAGCTGGATTTGGGGGCAGCCCTAGAAAAGCCCAGATTGCATCAATTCCTTTCCTTGGTTTTCCTCCACGAGACAAAGTTGGCTGTCCAAAGACATTCTGGCGCTGCAGCTTTCCTCAACTTTGCACTCTTGCAGAAACATTGGGACTGCACTTTCCAGAATTTACAGCCTCCAGCCATACTAGCTTGGCATTCTGGGAATGGCAGATCCAGCATAACTGAAAGTAAACAGGTTGGGAGAAGCTGGACTGAAAAACAAAGGTGCCTATCTCTTAGTCCAGTGTTTCCCAACCATGGCAACTTGAAGACCCGTGGACTTCAACTCCCAGAATTCCCCAGCCAGTGTGTATAAGTCCACTTATCTTAAATTTGTCAAGGTTGAGAAACGCTGTCCTAGTCCAATCCCTACTGGTGTTCCATGTTAACATCCATCTGACTTTCTTCTTCTGTCTCTTCTTAAAAGCCTCCAATGATGAAGCACCCACAACTTCTGAAAGCAATCTGTTCCACTGGTTAATTATTGTCACTGTTAGGAAGTTTCTCCTTAATTCCAGGTTGCTTCTCTCCTTGGTTAGTTTCCATCCATTGTTTATTGTCTTGCCCTCTGGTGCCTTGGAGAATAGGTTGACCCCCTCTTCTTTGTGGCAGCCCCCCAAATACTGGAATACTGCTATCATGTCACCCCTAGCCCTTCTTTAGTCCCGTGTCCTTTTCTCTAGACTAGCCATACCCAAATCCTGCAACTTCTCATTCCAAGAAACTCCTTATCCAAGAAACTTTTGCAAAGAAAAAACCCCCAAGAAATCCCAGTTGCCTTTTGGAAAAAGCACCTTTGGGATAGATTTATCCCCTCCACCCCACCCTTGTTTCTTGGAACAGAAATGACTCTAGGCGAGATTCTGCAAGAGCCATGCCGCCCTTTTTTTTTAGGGGAAATGGGAGCTCCTGGCATAGAGCAGAGCATTCTGGGAAGAGACACGCTTTTCACGCGCGGCTTGTGTCACCGTCCCTCCTAAATATCATCCTCCCTTCCCGCTTCCTCGCCCCTAGGCCCTGCCAGCCAGCCAGTCCTGCTCCCTCCTGGTAGCCTCTCATCACTGCCAGGCACACAGGAAGCGAAGAGGCACCTGTAATTCTGCCGTCTTGGCCCCAGGAAAATTCCCAGAAGCCCCCAGGAAGCCTCGTGACATTTCATTCCCTCCGGCGAGCCATCCTGCCCTTTTCCCAGCCAGGGGTGGCAACTCCTCTCACCTCGACCTCGGCCTCCAAATTATGTGTCAGCAGCCTGGGGTGGTCGGGGAAGGGGAGAGGGGGGGTCATTTTTCTGACGCTGCCTTGGCTTCCCTTCGCAAGACCGGCAGTCTCCGACTTGCGTGCGCGCGCGTGCCTTTGCGAAGGAGTCAGGAGGATGGCAGCCCAGCTTCGTGTGAGTGCGAACTGGGGGCCAGCCTTGACTCAGCTGGATACGGGGAGGAAGGGGAGGCAGGTCTTGTGCAAGCACCTTCCCGTGGAGTCAGAGCTGCAGATTCAAAGTCTCCGCAAAGTTTCATTTGCTGACCTCAAAACCACGCCGTGGCCAGGGAAAGGTGACTGAGCCAGCTACCTCGTCTTCTTTCAGGGACTCTCCTGGAGTGACTCAGGGACAGGATGGCACCCGGAACAGTTTTGGCTAGGGGCCTTCCTTTCTCTTCCTCTGCCCCGCTTCTTTTCCTTTAGAGGAGCATGACACCCCTTTGCCAGATTCAGGGCTTTGATCTTCAGCAGCCATGAGTTGCATCTGCATTTTCTGAAGCTTTCTTCTTAAAGCCATCTCGGGGGTTTTTGTGTGTTGGCACTCGTGCATGTACAGAGTGCAAAGTCATCAATCGGGGAGCAAAGTCAATCCCAGAAAATTCTCCTGGATTTAGGGTTGAGATTCCTGGTCAGGGAGATTCAAGAGTAGGATACATACATGAAGAGCAAATTAAATGTCTCACATGACTCCACATAACTCTTTGCCGGGCCTTGTGCTTTTCTCCCGGGCCTTGTGCTTTTATCGGTTCAAGGATTTTGGCAATCCCAAACAGCATTCCTTTAATATATCTCCCCTCCCCAATTTAATCTGGAAGAATTTGGATTTAGAAACAGACATTCTCTCATAAGGCTTTGGAATGGTGGGGGGGCGTCTTTTACATAAACATTCAAATGTCAACAGCAAGAAAAGTAAATGATGCTGGAACTGAAGCAAAGAGCAGCAGCGAACTTCATCCCACCAAGCATAACTCATTTCCCACTCCCAAAATCTTATTGTTTATGGCTGCTTATTTGCAACTCGGTGGTATATACTTATTTCTCTGTCTATCCAGGGTACTTCTGGGGATAATAAAGCTTGTATGATTGTGGCTACCATCTTCATCTTTTTTGACATCCCCCTCTTTCCTGCCCTGCAGACATCTCTGCTGAATACTGATTAAAAATAATAGAACGCCTCCTGAGATTTAGTGCATCTGATACATTCCTCTAAATTTTGTCACCTCCAAGTGTGTTGGACTTCAGCTTCCATAATGCCAGGCTTGCATGGTTAATCTGACTTCATAAATACCTTGTTTATTTTAAAATATTCCCAGGGACTCCTCTTAAATACAATTCAAACTATCTAGCATTCTGGTTCTTCTCTTGAGATGCGGTTTCCTGATAGCCCAGTGCAACACATGTTTCTTTAAAGTAGGGCCCACTCCATCCCATAGGACTTTCAAGTAAATATGCATAAAATGCATGCAATTGATGGCAGTTATTATCTAAAGACTCACATTGCTCTTCCAACAGTAATAAGCCCCTTTAATATTTCTACCCGGTAGAGTATGTCTTTGCTAGTGCTTTTCAATTTCAGGCTAGAAGTAAGTTATGTATTACAAAGGTCCCCAAAATACGACATCAGAATGTCCAGCCAGCCCCATATTAGCATTAATGTGGTCAGAACCACTAAACAAGGGAATGGTAGGAATCTGATCTAGATATATTGCCAGTCTTCTGGCAATGTGAGCTGTTAACTGAAATAGAACCTTTATGAGCGCTGAATTTGGCAACTATTATACTCTTGCTATCCTTTTGCTAGCCTTCATATATGTGGGCCATTCCCAAAATTCCCCAGCCAGTGTAGCCACTGATAAGCATTGTGGGAGTCTGCCCACATAGATGGCACCCAATTTGGAGAAGACTGTTCTGAACATAAAGCTTAACCTTTAGATCATCCAAGAATTCAAGCTTAGTGCTTAAGCACATATTTTAAATGCGTGATGTTTGATTCCTGCCCTCGGCAGCTCGCAGTGCAGTTTGATCCATGTCTGCTCTTGCTTCAAGGGAAATAAATATCTGAGTGTAACCTAGAAATATCCAGCAGCAAAAAATGGGAAATATTTACAATCCTGGTGAGATGCAACCAGAATACACAGCAATGAACCAGCAAAGAACCAGTGGACTGACGGAGTATAATGGAAAGTTTACAAGAATTATAATAACGTTTAATCCCTCTGAATGTGTACCAAGTACCAGTCTCTTAGTAAGGACTGAATATTGCCAGCCCCCATGTAACTGAGGAGCAAAACTGCCAAAACAGGAGCAGAGACATCCATACTACTTTATTTCCTGGAAGAATAAGTTACTACCTTACGACTCAGCTTTCTGCTACCTGGACCCCTCCATTCTGTCAAACCAGGGATTATGGGTGTTATAGTCCAACATAGAGGAGATCAGGTTGGAAGGTGAGCCACCATTTTTAAAGATCAATTATCAGCATATTTTCAAGTCCAGTGAGAAAGATTTTTTTAATATATTTTATTAATTTTATAATTTTAACAAAAATACATAAAATCCCAGAATAAAAACCTATTAAAAAACCTAGATATACAACTCAACATAATACATCCTCTTCCATCTTTCAACATACAAAAGTTTAAATACCTACACTTAACTATAGGTGTTGCCCGGGCAGCACCCCCTACACCACATCCACCCTCTTTCTTCCTCCCTATCTTCTCCTACTTCCCCCTTCCTCCATCTCTCTCCTTCCCTTTCTCTCCACTTCACCTCTTCTGCCCCAACCTTCCTACTTCCCTCTACCCTCTCTTACTCTTCCCTCTCACCCCCCTTCAGATGTAGTCCAGAGGTACTGTCCGAGCAACTCCTCTCTCTCAGTAAGCATTTTTATTATATATTACAAGTATTACAGTTGAGTACAAAACAATCTAACAATCTAACACCCTCCCCAACATACCCCCCCAGCTTCCCAAAGTGAGCACAGGGTAAACAAAATTAATATATAAATCCTAATAAAAAATTAACTATATGCTAAAAACAATTTCTTGGATTGATATTTCCCTTGGATATACTCTATCCATTTTTTCTACTCCAACATATATTTTTCATTTGAGTGATCTTTCAGGTAAGCAGATACTTTGGCCATTTCCGCCAAATTTATAACTTTCAAAGTCCATTCTGCAATAGATGGTAATTCTGCCTTCTTCCAATATTGTCCCACCAACAGTCTCGCTGCTGTAATCAAGTTCAAAATCAAGTTCATCTCTATGGTGGAGCAATCTTTTATAATACCTAGTAAAAACAACTGTGGTGAAAATTCAATACGTTTTTTCAGAATATTTTGAAGTATCCACCAAATCTTTATCCAAAAAGCCTTCATTTTTTTACAAGTCCACCATACATGAAAATAAGTAGCATTCATACATTCACATCTCCAACATTTAGGTTGTAAATTAGGATACATACATGAAAGTTTTTTCGGATCCAAATGCCATCTATAAAACATTTTGTAAAAATTTTCTCTTAAATGTTGTGCTTGTGTAAATTTTACATTTTTCACCCAAATTCTCTCCCAAGTTTCCATCATGACTGGTTGTCCAAAATTTTGTGCCCACTTTATCATACAATCCTTAACTACTTCAGTTTCTGAATCAATTTCAACCAGTGCATTATACAATCGTTTAATATGCATTAGCCTTTGATCTCTAATTTGTTTAATTAAGTTTTCATCTATTTGAGATAAACCAATCTTCTGATCTTTTTTCCATCTAGTCTGCAATTGTAAATATTGAAACCAAGTAAGAATCATTCCTTCGTCCCTTAAAGTGTTCAGGGGCTTCAGTTGTAAAGCATTCCCTTCTTTAAGTAGGAGTTTCTCATATCGCACCACATCATGTAATTGTTCTCTATTTATATTCTCTATTGCGTGTCTGGGAACTGTCCAAACAGGAATCTTATCATTTAATTTATACTGATATTTTTTCCAGACACGCAGCAGAGCATTTCTCAATAGGTGCTCTTTGAAACTCCTATCCAGCTTCTTATCATAAACTAGATATGCATGCCAACCATATAATAAATCATACCCTTCAATATTCAATATTCTATCATTAGTTAAATTGACCCAATCACTTATTGCTACTAAAACAGCTGCATCATAATATAACTTGAGATTAGGCATTTTCAAACCACCTCTTTCCCTTGTATCCTGAATTATTTTTAACTTAACCCTTGGTTTCTTCCCATTCCAGATAAATCTATTAATGCCCTTCTGCCACTCCTCCAAATTCGCATCTTTTTTAAGTATAGGTATCATTTGAAAGAGAAATAAAAATTTAGGTAATACATTCATTTTAACTGCTGCTATCCTACCCAGTATAGATAATTGAAGTTTCTTCCATTTTTCCAATTCTATTTGTACATTACTCCACAAGACTTCGTAATTATTTTTATATAACTTCCCATTGGAGGCTTCAATATCAATTCCTAAGTATTTAATTTTCTTAACTATCTCACATCCCGTTATTCTTTCCAATTCCTGTTTTAAATTAATATTTAAATTTTTAACTAACATCTTTGTTTTAGCTATATTTAATTTAAACCCTGATACCTTACCATAAAGTTTAATTATCTCCATCAATCTCTTAGCTGACTGTATTGGTTGAGTCAGTGTCACAACCAAATCATCTGCAAAGGCACGTAATCTATAGTCTTGTTGTCTAATCTCTATACCTTTTAAATCTTCTGCTCCTCTTATCTTATTCAATAGAACTTCTAAAGTTAAAACAAACAACAACGGGGATAAGGGACATCCCTGTCTGGTACCTTTCTCTATATTAAATGAATCTGTTAAGTCCCCATTCACAATAACCTGGGCTGTTTGTTTCTGATAAATCGCCAATATTGAATTGATAAACTGATCCCCCATTTGCATCCTAACAATTACTTTTTTCAAAAACAACCAATTCAATCTGTCAAATGCTTTTTCCGCGTCCAAAAACATAAGAACTGCGGGCACCTGAGTATTCTTCTCCAAATATTCTATTATGTTAATAAGTTGTCTAACATTAGTTTTCATCTGCCTCCCTTGTAAAAAAACAGTTTGATCAGTATGAATTGTTTGTTGTAAAACTGTCATTAATCTATTAGCCATCACTTTTGCAAAAATCTTGTAATCCGTATTCAACAAAGAAATAGGTCTAAAATTTTCTGGTTGAAGATTATCTCGTCCCTCTTTAGGAATTAAAGAAACATAGGCTGTTTTCCATGAAGGTGGAACCTGACCCCCTTTTTGTATATTAACAAATAACTCTCTAAGAGGTTCCACCATTTCCATATAAATATGCTTATAATAATCCGCTGTTAACCCATCAGTCCCAGGAGATTTTCCCATTTTCAATTGTTTAATCACTGAAATTATTTCTTCTGAGGTAATCAATGTATTTAATCTTTCTCTTTGTTCATTATTAATTACTGATATATTTTCATTTTGCAAAAAATGAATGGTGGCACCGTTTGGCATCGTTACAGCCTCCTTCGGAGGCTCCGATTCCCAGGAACTGTTAAGCCGCAAAAACAGCGATCATCAGCTGTTTTTTGTGGTGGAAAAACCCCCCTTCGGGAGAAGAAGGGGTGAAGAGCATCAGGTGTGGGTTGAGCTCCTCTAAAAACCCCCTGAAAAGATTTCAGGGGGAAAGAGTGAGAGCCCCCCAAGCGCTCGAAGACGCTCCAGCCCGGGACGCTTCTGTCAGTAGACAGAAAAAGACGCCGCGACCACCCCTGCGGAAGATAAGTATCTGAGAGTGAACTGTATGCAGGCAGAGTGAATGCAGGAGATCGATATTGCAAATAATTCTTCACATTTAAATTCAGACTACAATTATTTTTACAATCAACATAATGTCTTTAAGATGGTGACCGCTTTCGACAGAAAAGTGAAAGTAACTTTCTACAATAAAGGCATAGTGATCGTTTAAGCTTAAAGCTCAAAATTCTATAAACTTTTACTAAAATCTTGGATTTGAAAGAAGAAAGGAAAAAATCTTGTAATATATTTGTAAGAAAATTCTTCATTAAAAGCAGCTTTTTGAGAGTTTTTACAAAAAAGCGGACTGATTATAGAATGGCTGCCAGACAAACTAAAATAGCAGCTGCGAAGGCTGCAGTATCTTCACCGGCTCAGCCCTCTAAGGCACAAACATCTAGTTTCTCTGCTCCCCCGGCTTCTTTAACCTCTACACAGTCTCAAGCCCCTTTGCCTATTCAACCTCCTTCAGAAATGTTGACTATGAAAGATCTACAGGCTGCATTACTAACACTGACAGATACTATTGAGAGAAGTATGGAGAAAAATATGGAAAGGAATTTTGAGAAATTTGAGAAATTTCAAATGTGCCTTTCAGTTAAAAAAAGATTTAAGCATTCTGATGTCTCACTGATTAAGTGGAATGATTTAAGCAAGTTGATAATTTTTCCATTATATCAGAATAACAGAAAAAGAGAGTTGAAAAGTACTTGGAGGTCTTCTAGTCCAACCCCCTTGCTCAAGTAGAAACCCTACACCATTTCAGACAAATGATTGTCCAATCTCTTCTTAAAAACTTCCAGTGTTGGAGCATTCACAACTTCTGAAGGCAAGTTATTCCATTGATTAATTGTTCTAACTGTCAGGAATTTTCTCCTTAGTTCTAGGTTGCTTCTCTCCTTGGTTAATTTCCACCCATTGCTTAAAATTGCTGGGACACAGGTATCATTTTGTAAATAATTGTGCCAGTTAAGCCCAAAACAATGACCATATAATAAACAGCATTTGAGTTAAAAAGTATTTCGCTTTTGCCGAATCCTAGCCTTTGTCAAAATGTGACACCTAGGTTTCATATGAAATAGATTGGCCAATTGATCAATCTGTCAATTTATTATTTGAGTACGAACCATTACATAAGGGGCAAACCCAGCATGAAATGTTGCTGGGGCTGATGCAGGATTAAAATATGGGTGTCGCTGCCTCTGGAGGAGGCAAGTGGGATCAGCTGCTTTGAAAGAGATGAGAAATTCACATTCACCCATGGCTGCATGTGAGACAATCTGACATTCAGTGGTGGTTCTGTAGCACCAATTGGACCCTGCTAGAGACACAGCACTGGGTAGACAGATATCATAATTTGATGCCACACCTTGGGCATTTTGTACATACAAAGCTGGGGGTTCAAAGCCATTCAACCCTGATTGTGATGGCTTTCCAGGTTTATTGTTTTATCTGTTTCTCTGTTAAACCTCAGGGTTTTTTCTCTCTTCCACCTTACTTTTTCCCCACATGTTTTCTGAGGTTTTCGCGGGTGTTTGTATGTAGGTCTTTGGTTCTTCGGGTTTTCTCCCACGTAGAATTTGAAGTGTCTTGGCGACGTTTCGACGAAGTCTCATTCGTCATCTTCAGGCTGGTGCTTTCGGCTTTTTCGCCTCCACCAGCTCCACTGATTAATTGTTCTCACCATTAGGGAGTTTCTCCTTAGTTCCAGATTGCTTCCCTCCTTGTTTAGTTTCCATCCATTGTTTCTTGTCCTGCCTTCTAGTACTTCAGGAAATAAGTTGACTCCCTCTTCTTTTGGCAGCCCCTTAGATATTGGAACACTGCTATGATGTCCCCCTCGGTCCTTCTTTTCTCTAGATTAGCCAAATCCAAATCCTGCAGCTGTTCTTGTTCTAGTCTCCAGGCCTTTAATCATCTTAGTTGCTCTTCTCTGCACTTTTTCCAAAGTCTCAACATCTTTTCTTAATGTGGTGACCAAAACTGGATGCAGTATTCCAGGTGTGGTCTTACTAAGGATTTATACAGCGATACTAATACTTTACGTGATTTTGATTCTACGCCTCTGGTCATACAATCAAGGATTGTATTAGCTGTTTTGGCTGCTGCCGTACCCTGCTGGCTCATATTTTAGTGATCGTCCACTTGGACTCCAAGGTCCCTCTCACAGTTACTGTTTTTGAGCCAGGTGTTGCCTAATCTGTACTTGTACCTTTGGGTTTTTCTGGCTAAGTGAAAAACCTTGCTTTTCTTCATATTAAATTTTATTTTGTTTTGTTGGATAGGGCCCATTGTGCAAGTTTGTCAAGATCTTTTTGGATCCTGAGCTTGTGCCAGAATGTGTGCCTGATGTGAGAACTCTGGATGGATTTGTTGATTTGTTCTTTAATCTGTCTGTTTTCTTGGTTGTGCACATTATTCTCAGGAGTTTTCTCCAACACTAAAGTTCAAAAAGCAACTGCTCAATATTTCTTCTATTCTGTTTCTTTAGAGTCCACTAAATCAAGTTATAGAATGCTATGTAGGGGAAAGCTTATAAGCTTGTAAGCTTTGACACCAAACTATACACCACTGCCACCTTCTCCCCCACACATGAAAGAAAACAAAACCCCATCCTGACAAAAAATGTGATAAAACTTACCTAATCTATTTTACTCTTATCTTTTTTTCTGCTGGCACCAACTGTCTGAATCCAGCCATGTTTATTGAGTATTTATGGACATTTTTAATGGCTTGACATTTTTACATTAATTCAGTCCCTAAACGTTCTTTTCTGTCTTGTTTTAAGAGTAAAGAGAACATAAAAATGACTTCTCTGTCTCTTAAACACGGAACTGTATTATAACCTGCCTTGGTGATTGTTCTGATTTTAATGATTTCAGTCTCTGTGCAGTAAAGCAATAAGAACCTGCTTTGGGGCTTTGTAGGATCATGTCTATCTAGAAATAATACAAATACAATATTATTTGCCCAGGTTCGCCTGGTGCACCAGCTGCGGCCCTATTTGGACCGGGAGTCTCTTCTCAGTCACTCATGCCCTTATCACCTCGAGGCTCGACTACTGCAATGCTCTCTACATGGGGCTACCTTTGAAAAACGTTCGGAGACTTCAGGTAATGCAGAATGCAGCCGCGCGAGCACTGTTGGGCTTGCCCAGAAATGCCCACATTTCGGCATCACTCTGTGAGCTGCATTGGCTGCCAATTGGTCTCCGAACGCAATTCAAAGTGTTGGTTATGACCTATAAAGCCCTACATGGCATCGGACCAGGTTACTTACGGGACCGTCTGCTGCTGCATGAAACCCAGCGACCGGTTAGGGCCCACAGGGTCGGCCTTCTCCAGGTCCCGTCAGCCAGTGTCGTCTGGTGGGGCCTAGGGGAAGAGCCTTCTCTGTTGCAGCCCCGGCCCTCTGGAATCAATTCCCCCCCCGAGGTCCGTATTGCCCCCACCCTCTCCGCCTTTCGCAAACTGTTAAAGACACATCTTTGCCGGCAGGCCTGGGGCAGTTGACACCTTGCCCTGAGGCTTGGCCCTCCGTAGGCAAGCCTCAATTTTGATCTGGGCAAAGCAACTAGTGACAAAAGGCTGCCTCCCCTTTTTATTAACTGTTACAGTGGGCGGTTACACAATGCATCACATGGTTACAAACAGCCAATGACAATGTTATTTCTTCAGCCAATGACAAGGCTACACTGCAGGGCCACCCTGTGGCCAATGGATTCAAATCTTGGTACAACGTCCATCCACCTCTTAGCCCCTTATTTCCTGTCCCAAGGCCATATGGCCTTGTCTTTTGTTCCAGAGCACATGGCCTGTGGCTCTGCTGTGGGCAATGGACTCCATCTCTTGGCTCCGCCTCCATTTCCTGTTGCTCCAAAACAGCATGGTAAAGTCACATGGTAGTCTTTGTCCCAAGCCTCTCCAAGCCTCATGCATCACAACATATTACAACATATCAACTTTTTTTATTTTATTTTTTAGCAGCTGTGGGTTGTTCCACCTATGCACCGTCCAGTTCTGTACACGATCCTAGGGCACAGGCATCTGTCCAGTCCTCAGAGGCTGCCATCATAGAAACATCTCTGTTCAGTCATCAGAGGCAAGAGTTGGTTCTTGGGCTCTTTTCCAGATGGTTAGAAGAGGGAGGCTTACACAGGTTCAGAATACATTTGTACACAGCAATATATTGTTACACAAAATACTAGAAACATTATGCTACTAAAAAACCATTCCTTGAGCCACCCAGCATTAGGTAGCCAGGAAAATAAACTGTCAATCAAACAAGGCATACAGTTTCTTGTGATAAGGGATTGTTTTGTACCATATTTTCCATGTGAACAATTGTGGCAGAAATGTGTGTGTGTTGTACTAATGTAAATGTACCAGACCAATTCTGGGGTGTTGACCAATGTGCATTTTTCCATATAAGATCTAATCTTTATCAGATGTGAGTGCATTGTCTTTAGAGAAGTTGTACAAAGTTTCAAAGTTTTCACCAAAACCAAACAAGGGAACAGAATCAGCACATGCTTTCTTGTTGTCATTGCTCATTATCTGCAAGAGATGGTTGTTACAAGATTGAACTGATGAAACTGTGTGATTAATGCCTAACACAAAGTAAGGAAGGACTCAAAGTTAAAGAGAGAGATTGAGAGATTTCATTCATAGGCACGCTATGAAGGCATACACATTTGCTTCAGTGTTTGTTCTGTGCTGGCATGTATCATTTAGCATTTGAATGCATTCAGCAACTTATGGTGAGAAACATAAAATGCAAAACAGCAATGATTTGTAACAAAATTTAAATCATTAAAGAAAAATAAGAAAGAGACAAAATTAATATTCATTAACAAACTAGAAACATAAAATTCAAAATAGGCAAAGAGAAATGAGAAAGGCAAATTTTGCAAAGAAATCAGAAAGGCAAAATTGGCAAAGAGAAAATAATAAGAAAGAGAAAAAAGCCATGGTTTATTAAGCAAGATGACCAGAGGAAGGGGGGGTGAGAGAGAGGAGGGCGTTCAAAGAGGAGGGAATTGGAATTCAAATGTAATTTGAGTCTCCGTTTACAGCCATCCGTTTCCTTGGAAACCAGGGAAGACCAGCTCATGTCATTCACAGCCATCCTTTTGTTCCTTGGAAAGCAGGGAAGACTGGTTTTTCCGGGTTTTTTAAAGTGTTGGTGACAAACAAAGTCTTCAAAGTCTGCAGATCTGGGGCTCTGCTGCTTTTCTTCAGATCTGGCAAGGGGGAAATGGCTGCTGTAAAAGAAAAGGGGGGAGAGAAAAAGGGAGGGAAGGGGGAATGGCTCTCTGCAGGAGAGCAAGGCATTATTAAGCATTATTAAGACAGTTTTAAATCAATGGAAAGCCATGAGATATTTTCCCATTTTTTCAATTATAAGAATTAGAAACACAGACTTCAGATTTTTTAACAAGTTGAAAGGTATGAGGCAGTTATTAACTCAGCCTGCTCTGAGTCAGAGGGAGGAATAGGGAGGGGGAGAGGGGGAGGTTTTTTTAGCAAGTTAAAAGGTAAGAGAAGACTGAATTAGCATAGGAAAGCATGTTGAGTCAGAAGGGGAAAAAGACTTAAGATTTTTTAGGAGACAGGGCAGGAGAAACAGAAAGAATCCTGCAAGCCAATAGCTACAGGACATGCATACAATTCTTTCACATAAGGAGAATTTGGGAAAAAAGCAGAGAGCTCCTCCATAAGCCAATTTTAATCCAATCAGCAATTTTTTGTGGTCCCTTTAAGATGTAAGAGAGACAATGCCAAACAAACATTAATAATACTTTTTAAACTCCTCACGTGAAGGCACATTTGTGAATCTTTGTTAGTTGCATAATTAAGGTCCTGACAATAACATCAAGCCCTCCCCTTTGATCCTTGGAGAATTCCACCCACATACTCAGGGGGGGGTGATCTTTGCTGAGGAAAACTCCACGAGGTTTGTTCCTCCAGTTGGCCAAATTTAGAGTCAAATTGTAAGATTTTTATCTCAGGGCTTGCTTTTTGAAAGCCTGAGAATTAGCCAATTTAGCTTGCTCTGTTTTTGCATAGTGTAGTGTCAGCATGTGACACTACAGCCTCTCATGGGCTAGGACATCTGGCGAGGCTCTCAGCAATGGAGCCAGATACCTATTGCCATGTGGCGAGGTCTAATTGGTAAGATTTTTTCAAAAAAAGCCAATAAAAGACATAGATCTTTTTGAGTGACAGGGAAAACAGTCTAATTAAGTTTCTGAATACAATTTGCTCTCCTGACTAAGCTAAGCAATTCTTTCAGGTACACAGCCCAATTTTTGCATAGCTTCTGTCCCACACTTACCATAAGCGTGCACATGGTCTATTCCAGATGTAGTAAGAGGTGGGCTGCCAGAAGGACGTGACTTTTGCATCAAATCACGTCCGGGGTCACCACTTGAGGCTTTGCTCTGCGTAGGCAAGCCTCAATTTTGATCTGGAGCACCTCATTGTGCCCCAATCAATGGCGAGGTCCTTCACGATAGCCGAATTAATGAGAGACATGCAGACAGGCACATTTTCTCGGGGCGAAGCAACTAGTGACAAAAGGCTGCCTCCCCTTTTTATTAACTGTTACAGTGGGCAGTTACACAATGCATCACATGGTTACAAACAGCCAATGACAATGTTATTTCTTCAGCCAATGACAAGGCTACACTGCAGGGCCACCCTGTGGCCAATGGATTCAAATCTTGGTACAACGTCCATCCACCTCTTAGCCCCTTATTTCCTGTCCCAAGGCCATATGGCCTTGTCTTTTGTTCCAGAGCACATGGCCTGTGGCTCTGCTGTGGGCAATGGACTCCATCTCTTGGCTCCGCCTCCATTTCCTGTTGCTCCAAAACAGCATGGTAAAGTCACATGGTAGTCTTTGTCCCAAGCCTCTCCAAGCCTCATGCATCACAACATATTACAACATTGCCCCAGCCAGTGTATGTTTGTTGTAAGTTTGTTTCGGATGATTGGTTTTAATTTAGGGGTTTTATAATGTATTTGATTTCTATATGCTACTGATTATGTTGTAAGCCGCCCTGAGTTTTCGGAATAGGGCAGCCTAGAAATCGAAACAAACAAACAAACAAACAAACAAACAAACAAACAAATAAATAAATAATTAAATTACTAATGCCCTCCTAGATCTTTGGGGAGAATTTGATTGTCAAAAGTTCCAAATCCAGTTAGAACTATCTGGTGGACTATGTGTAAATAGTGGTGGTGATGATGATGATGATGAGGAGGAGGAGGAGGAGGAGAGAGGAGGAAGAGGAGAAGAGGAGGAGGAAGAAGAGAAGGAAGAGGAGGAGGAAGAAGAGGAGGAAGAGAAGGAGGAAGAGGAGGAGGAGGAGGTCAAATCCAGTCTAAACATCTGGCTGGCTGTGTGACCAGCCATAGTTCAGCTAGTCATCGACGTACAATCATTTATTTAGTAACTGTTCAAAGTTACAATGGCAGTGAAAAAATAACTTATGACTAGTCCTCACACTTATGATCATCGCAGCATCCCCACGGTAATGTGATCAAAATTCAGGCCCTTGGCAACCAGCGCATAATCACAATGGTTGCAGTGTGCTAGGGTCATGTGATCCCTACCTCTTACCTTCCCAGACAGCTTTAAACAAGCAAAGTCAATGGGGGAAGCTGATTTGCTTAATGACCATGTGATTCACTGAACAATTGCAGTGATTTGCTTAACAACTGTGGCATAAAGGTCATAAACGTGGACACAACTCCCTTAACAATTGCCTTGCTCAGCAATGGGAATTCTTGTCCCTATTGCGGTTGTAGGTCAAGGACTACCTGTACTTGGGAAAGACTCAATAGGTGGACGAAAATGCCCAATCCAGTCTAAGCATCTGGCTGACTGTGTGATCAACAATATAAATAATAATAATGATGATGATGATGATCATCATCATCATCATCATCATCCTTTATTTCTACTGAACTGGTAGAAAAGATCAAGTTGGAATTGGTCTCCCTGGTATTCCTGAGATCTGCATTCTTAGAACATGGACTAGATTTACAAACATGCAAATCCTCAAACAATTCAGCCTCATTTTAGCCTAGCCTAATACTGCGCAAAGACACTAATTAAAAGGGAACCAGGTTGAGAAACTATAAAATGTCTGAGATAGTAGAAGATACCATTTTTAAGAGCATTTTCTTATAAAGCTTTGCAACTATAAAACTAATCTTCAGAATAAAATCTGTCTGTCTGCATTTTAGTGTCCAAGTACCATAGAAAAATGGAATTCCCTGTGTGCAGCCCTCTTCAATCTTCATTCACCTGGTGCCTTTTAAATGTATTGGATTCCCACAGTCCTTCTGCTAGTTTTGCAAACTAGATTCCCATTTATTTCTCCGATAAGTATTTACAGCCAAAGAGGTTGTGGGGCAGGGAAAGGATGTCCATGGGTTACCTGGATGCCTAAGGGCCCTAAGTCATAACTTCACACGATGACTAAGGTTCTCGTAGTGCCCTCCCAGGGTGACCTTATCTGTCCAAGATGGGGCTGCCCATCAGAATTTTTATTTGTTCAAAACCTGTAGAGCCTGAAGTTGCTCGTCATCCGGTCCTCAGTTTTCCCCATCACCCTCAATCAGGAAATTAGAAGCAAAATATAACATCTTCTATTATCCTTTCAAAAAAAAAAAACCTAGAGGAAAAAAATTTGAATTTTACTTGCCTCCCAAACCCTTTTCTGTTTGCATTTCTGGTGTGTAGTTGCTCAAAGAAATGCAAAAATTGCCTTTGAATTCAGCAACATGAAGAGGCCTGTGTTTCTTTTTCGGCCTCCTGTTAGCATAGCCATCCCCTCTGGAAATGGATAAAAAAAAAATATCATCCTTCTTACTGGCTCACCTCTCTGTCCCTGGTCACCTTCCCAACTGACTAATAGCTTTAGGATCTTTCATTCCCTTCTGATGGTTAGCAACTGCTACAGTTATTATTTTAAACCACGTTCCTTGGAGTTGACTTGACCTAAATTGTGTTGCCTGCTGCTTCTGTGTAATGAGGAGCTCAGTTCTCAATGAATCTGCCTGATGGGGATTTTGGAGTTTAAAATTCAGGTGTTTTGCGGGGTATGGTCAAAACAGTTAAATAAAACCCTCAAGGTAGCAGCTGTGACATTGCAATTATTGCTCAGCCCCACACATGACAAACAGATGAAGCTTCAATTGCAACATCAAAGCCACTATCTTCTTTGTTTCTCCCTTTTTTAAAATCATCTCTGCAGACATTTACATAGTCCAAGTACATTTAAATAGTCCCACCGCTGTTGCCAAAAAAAAAAAATTGTGATGAGGGGCTGAGTGTGTGTGTGTGTGTGTAAGTGTGCGCATGTTAGATTTTTAAAAATAGATGGTCCCTTTCACCCAGAGCTGAAGCAGATCAATAACAGCAACTCAATTATAGTGTGGTGAAGATTTCAGAACTGCTAAAAAACTTTCTTTCAAACTGACATTCTCTATCTCTGAAGATTTATTTCTTCTGTTGAAGGTGTAGATCAGGGGTGTCAAACTGTCGGCCCAGAGGCCGGATGCGTCATGCCAAAACTGCGCCCGCCCCATTGCCGGCAATAGAAAAAAAGTTGTGATACGTCACAACACATCACCTGACGTTGCGAGTTTGACACCCCTGGTGTAGATAGTCTTTGACTTACAACCATTCATTTAGCAACCATTCAAAGTTACAGTGGCAATGAAAAAAAGGGACTTACAACTGGGTCCTCACACTTAACAATCATCGTAGCATCCCCACAGATACATAATCAAAATTCAGCCATCTGCATGTATTTACAATAGTTGGAGCATTCCAGCTTCATATAATTCCGATTTACAACCTTCCCAGCTAGATTCTGCCAAGTCAAGTCAATGGGGGAAGCCATATACACTTAATGACCATGATTCACTTAACAACTGCAGGGATTTGCCTAACAATCATGGCAAACAAGGTTGTAAAGTCAGGCACAACTCATTAAATCGGCCTTGCTTAGCAATGGAAATTCTGGTTCCATTTGTGATCATAAGTGGAAGACCATCTATATTGAGGGGAGGGGGAAACAGTTTAAATGGTGGATAGACACCCCTATAATCGATGCCCAACCCACCCCTTTTTATGTGGATTGGCACATGTCAAAAAAGGGGCAAAATAATGCCTTCCACCTTGATTTTTTGATTCCTCCCCCCCCCCCGGCACATCATCACTGGGTAGCAAAAGATGCTTTTGTTCAATGACAGCGTGTGTGAGGTAGTGTGCCTTTGGAAAGGAGAGAAACCAGGTCAGCTGTACAGGTAGTCCTTGACTCGTGATCACAGCTGAGAACAGAATTTCTGTTGGTAAGCAAGGCAGTTGTTAAGTGAGTCACGTCCAATTTTATGACTTTTTTCGCTATAGTTCTTAAGCAAACTACTGCAGTTAAGTGAATTATGCAGCCATTAAGCAAATCCAGCTTTCCCATTGACTTTGTTGGTCAGGAGCTGGCCTGGGAAGATCACAAATGAGGATCACAAGGCCCTGGGATGCTGCCACCATCCTTCATATTTCCCGGTTGCCAAGTACCTGAATTTTGTTCACATGACCATGAGCATGTTGTGTGGATTGTACGTGTGAGGACCGGGTTGTAAATCACTTTTTTTCAGTGCTGTTGTCATTTTAAACGGCGACTAAACAAGTGGTTGTAAGTTGAGAACTATCTGTAGTTTGCACATGTAGCTTAGGAACTGGTTCTGCGTATATGTATTTTCTTAGGTGGTTGTGTGCCTTTCTCTGTTGCTCCTTCTGTGCATGTCTGTCTGTCTCCACTAAAGAAAACGAAGGCATCACAAGGTACTGGCAAGCTTGAGCCTTGCACGCCTGGCTGCTCGGGGAGGGGGGGAGAGGTTGCCCACCCAGCTGGAGATGCTCGTGCAGGCATCTGCTGCATCAGCTCATGGCCTCTGACGCCTTCCCTCACTCCTTCAATCCTCTTTATGAGACTTCATCCAGCCAAGCCAGGCCTATAAATCCCAATGCTGGGAAAATAACCCTCCCTTCTTCCTTGAGGCCTCAGAACTGCACCAGATGATGCCAGCTTCTTCTGTCTCATGCTGCTGGGCCTTTGACTCTTGACCTGGGGAGAATTGAAAACAAAATCTTGGGTTTGTCTTGGCATGGTGTGAACCTCTTTGTTTGTGTCTTCTGAAGGAGAGCAACCAGGGGCTTCAAACTGTTTGGGACGATACTTCAGCCAGTACCTTGTTCTTAACTATTGAGCAACTCTGGATAAAGTTGAGGTCCAGAACATCTTTACACCCCCCCCCCACACCACTGTCCAGGCCCAGTCTGCTCATTTACTGATCCTTTATTGCAGCCACAAAATGTGTTAATCCATTAGTGCCAGCAACTCTTTGTTATGTTTCCAACTTTACAGTTGCTTAGAGAGCCACCCAAACTTAAAGAGTTTTAAGGTGAACACCTACAGAGTTACACATGCCCATGTTGCACCAAACAGGAATACCTTAGCAACTGCATTTCTACATGTTTTGCTCCAGGGAGTCGCAATTGGCTGCCTCTGTAAACAAGATCGGGTGAACAGACTACATTTGCCATCATGTCAGATGCAAGATTAATCAGGCCTTAATACTTAATAGAATAACAGAATTGAAAGGGACCTTGTGGTCTTTTAGTCCAACTCTCTGCTCAGGCAGGAAGCCCTATACCATTTCAGACAAATGGTTCTCCAATCACTTGAAAACCTCCAGTGCTGGAGCATCCACAACTTCTGGAGGCAAGTCGTTTCACTGATTAATTGTTCTCACTGTCAGAAAATTTCTCCTTAGTTCTAGGTTGCTTCTCTCCCTGATTAGTTTTCATCCATTCCTTCTTGTCCTGCCTTTAGGTGCTCTGGAGAATAGCTTGACTCCCTCTTCTTTGTGGCAACCCCTGGGATATTGGAACACTGCTATAATGTCACCTGTTCTGTTCTGTGCATTGGTAAGGCATTGAGACGAGGAAGACAAACAACAGATACTTCTTTATTGAATCTCCAACAGAACCAAAACAAAATGGTGTGGATTCCTTTATATACCCCTTTGCAGACTGTGTCAGCCAATCAATGCAACGGATTCTCCCGCCTTGCACGTGTGCAATAGGCTGGAGACAGCCTGTCTGGTCCCAGGCAACCACGTGGTCTGCCCGGGGCTCTCTGCACCTTCCTGCACCTGCTGAGTCACTCAGCAGGCCCAGGACATAACAACCCTCCCCTCTTGGTTCAAAACAAGTGAACACTTACTATTTTTGCACTACTATAAATCTAACACTTGTTCTTTTGAGCATGTTCTGATTTCTAAGTACCCTTAAGCTTGCCCACCTACTGACAGGAATCTTACATAGTCCTGTAAATGCTTGGGTGGACCCCTGGCCTGCTCTGATCTTCTTGGAGCGGTTGTGATTGCCTGGCCTGCAAGGTCACCTGCCAGGCTCGGCAGACCAGGACTTTGATGCCCCCTAGATTCAGATGACCCTCCATCATGCTGACTGGCCAGATCCTGTAAACCCAGACCAGAGTTCCTTGGTGGGGTGGAATTCCCCAAGTCCACAACGGACCCCTCTTGGGAACACTGTCCCGTGAGCCCAAGACCAGCAGACAGAGTGGCCTGAACAGCCAGTTGTGTGTAGTATTGCATGGACCCAGTGCCAGAGTCAGGAGCCGCCTCGTTGGCACAACCCCCTTCTGGTGCATGTGCCATTCCGCTTTCACAGAGAGACTGAGATCCACGATCATGATCATGGTCCTCCTCCCCCCTGAGAGCAGAGTCAGGAGCGGAAGGGTGACTGGGAAACCTCCAGTGCAGTTGGTTAATGTGCCGACGTAACACACGACCATCTTCCAAGGCCACTTCATAAGACAGTGGCCCAGTGACTTTGTAGACCACTGCTGTCACCCAGAGATGTCCAGGTCCATAGTTCCTTGTCCAAACTGGATCGCCCACCTGTAGTCTCCTAGGTGCCCGCGGCTGTGATACCTGTGAAGCCACCCGGTCTGGGTGCAACCTGTCCAGTTTAGTAATGTGACAGCGACCCCAGCGGAGTTCAGCTGGGCTCTTTCCAGTAGCTGTACAAGGTGTGGTGCAGTGGCAAAGAAGAAAGTCAGCTAACCTGTGATGCCAGCTCCCGTGCATGAGCCTCTTCAAAGCATCCTTGGTTGTGTGCACCATGCGCTCAGCTTGGCTGTTGGAAGCTGGATGAAAGGGTGCCGAAGTAGCATGGCAGATCATGTTGGCCTGTAGAAAAGCCTGAAACTCAGAAGAAGTGAATTGAGGTCCGTTGTCGGAGACAAGGACATCTGGGAGCCCATGGGAGGCGAAGATCCCTCTCAACACCTGGATGGTTCTGGCAGCAGTTGTGGTGGAGACTGGAGCGACCTCCAGCCACTTGGAATGGCTGTCCACAACGATCAGGAAGAATTGCCCCTGAAAGGGGCCAGCGTAGTTGATATGAACCCTCGACCAAGGAGCATGTGTTTCCTCCCACCTATGTACAGGAGCCTGTGGCATTTCAGGCCTAGACTGTTGGCAAACATGGCACCCATGGACCTGGGTCTCAATCTCCTTATCAAGCCCAGGCCACCAAAAATGGCTACGCACAAGTGCCTTCATCCAGACTATTCCCAGATGTCCCTCATGGAGGTTGGGATCACTACCCTGCTTCCCCATAGGACACAACCCTTAAAGATGGATAGCTCATGCTTCCTCTTCCAGAAACTCTGGAACTCTGTGTCAGGACATGTGTCCGGCCATCCTGACAGTACCCATGTCAACACGCGTGTTAACATGTGATCATTGGCTGTTTCTGCAGCCACATTCCTCAGGGAAATTATGAATAGATAGTATATGGGTAGTTGGAGCAGGATCTGGTTCAATAAGCTTTAAAGGTAACCTGCTAAGGCCATCTGCATGGCCCATTTCTTTGCCTGGTTTGTGAACCAGTGAGTAGTCATATGTGTGGGGAAAAATGCACGCGCAGCAAACTGCCATGCTTCCCCCCCGCAACAAACCTCATAACCTTTTGATACCCTTTGTCCTAATGAAACAGCCAGAAGGTCATCCACTTTTGACTTAATGCCTCACCTACCTTGCTTCCATCCTTGATTGTGTGTTTGAATGTTGTATGCATGGATCCTTGGTTTGTATGTCCCCTGGAGAGGAGCGGCATACAAACCCAAATAAAATAAAATAAATAAATTGTTATTATAAATTTTTTATGTGTACCCATATTGTTGTTGTGAGCCGCCCCGAGTCTCGGGAGAGGGGCGGCATACAAATTTGATAAATAAATAAATTTGATAAATAAATATGCTTAAGTTACTTCCTATCTCTTCCTGTAGATAATATGCTTAAGTTCCTTCCTATCTCTTCCTGCCTTTGTTAGTTCCTTCTCCTGTTTGCTCTTTACTTGGTCTTTGATCAGGTAATGTGTTACTAGAAAACTTTATGTCAGCATCTAATGGTAAAGCCTATGTATGTAACAAGTATATAAGAAGTAATAAACTCAGAGTTTATCAAGCTGTGTCCTGCAGCTTCAAACCTCTGCTCAAGACATGCCTGTGTCTTTTTCTTAGCGTCGTACATCTGGCCCCTGAACAGGGACAGCCCTCTATGGAGCAACTGGGACAGCCCCCACTTTCGAGGAAGCAACAGCCAACTTACTTACCAGCATCTGGAATAGACCCCCTAAGTGCACTTTCATCCTATGGGACCCCTCAGTGGTAAGTAAGGGTTGCAATCTATCTCAGCACCAGCAGAAACAGGTACAGGAACTCAGATTCCTGGTACAGGAACTCAGATTCCTGTTACACAAATCAGGCATGAAAAAGCCTGAGGCAGACATAAGAAAGCTGGTGGATGAGGTAGGGAAACATTCCCCTTGATATCCTAAGCGCTGGACGCTGTTGTATCTGGCCCTTCTCAGCTTAGTAAAGTCCACAGGAATATTTCTTTAAGAGTTTTATTTAACAGAATTCAAGAGATTCACTTCAAAGCAAGCTGCTGGCATTTTGTTTGCGGAACAGCCAAATCTGATTTATTTACATTCAGCTTAAACATGCTCTCCCCCCTTCCAATAACTCACTCTTTATCTCTCAGGTTGTTCAAGACCTCATTAATCTTCCGTACATTCCAAAAACACCAGAAAACTGAGTTCAAACGAACTCCTCAAGGTATCAGGCTACTCCTTGATATTAACGTTGCTCGTGACAAAGAATTAGTCCCTCCTTCACCTTCTAATATAGTTTCCGATACGTCACTTCCCCCATGGCTTCCTTTTTCCATGTAACTGAGACCTCCGCCTATCAAACCTTCGGAATCTCGGATCAAGCCATATATTTTCCTGTTCCAAGTCTGACTCTCCACTTTGAGAGTCTGACCCAGACTGCATGCAAATCTCCTCCCTGTCTGTCTCTGCTGCCGGGAGGGGAAAGCACCCAGAGGGGCCTGGTTGCTCCTCCTCATCCTCTGACATTTCCCAAGCTGGTCTAGAGACACCCACAACAGACGCTTAGGTTACAAGATTGGGAAAAGATAGGGCATACTTTACATCTTGAATCTCGGGCTCCAGTACAGGTATTACATCAATGGCATCAGTGCCATCAAGCAGTGGAAAAAGTTGGCTCAGATGCTTCAGCAGTTAACTACAAGCCCCACACCTGATTAGGATCAAGTAAAAACTGTGCCTCCGAAAGCATCTTTAATTGGATGTTCAGCTCCTTCTGAAGAGGCTAATTCTTTTGCCTCCTTACGGCCATCATACACCCCCGTAAGTAAAATATTAGAGGAACAATCTTGAAGTAGAAAATATATATATGGGGAATCGTCAGAGGAATTTAAAGAAACAAATTAAATCAAAATGTACTCCTCTGCAATGTGTTTTGAACAATTGGGAGGTTTTGAAACTTCAAGTAGCTATTAAGTTTAACCCTGTCAGACAATGTCTGATGGTGCTTTGTGTTGATGTGTAGAAGTTAAATAATCTTTAACAAGACAACATTGAAAAACTTTGTAAACCTCCGGTTGGCTAGTTTATCTGATAACAACTAAAGCCATGGAAGAAAAAGAAAAGAAAATTCAAAGAACTGAAAGCAAGTTTTTTTCTTCCCTTTTTCCCCTTTTAATCTGGCTCTATTCAATTCCCCTTTGTCAGAGGTGAGGAGAGGAGGCTGCTACTTTCCCCTCACCCTTCACACCTTCAATATTCCTTTTAGTCTTTCCCCAATGTCTTTTGAAGTTGCTGGGATAAATTGGAAGTAACCATAAATGTTCCCCTCCTTTTTAATTAAAATGGGAGGCCTGTTTTAGCCTCAAACCCCAAATTGATGTGTGTGTGTTTTGTTTATGTATATGTGTGGCCACCCAGAACATTACGCTTGGGCTTGGAATGGTGAGAAAAATAGGAGATGGTTAAAAACCACATGTTTGGTTGGAATCATCTCATGATTTTTCTCGCTTCTTGCAGGACAAGCCATATGTCTAAATAAATGTTGTTTTAATAGTATTTGTGCATATATGTTTGTCTGTGTTGTTCTGTGTTATTTCCAAGACTTGGAAGAGGATCAAAACCCTCTCTGATAACATCACACAAAAAGGCCTTATTTAAAAATAAATGGTTTGCCTGGAGAAAGTATGAAATGAAATATTTGTATGTGGAATTGTTTATGCAAGCAGTTAGAATGAAAGTGAATGAATTAATTTGTTGATACCTAAGTGTGTGTGTTAGCCTTCAAACCCTATCCTCCACCCACTCTCTCCCAGGCTGTGAAAGAAATAGTAAACTGCAGATTTTATTGTAAAAGTAAATTGAAAAGTAATAGTAAGTGTTTGCATGAGAAGAGTCCCATGGAGAATGTGTGAGAGAATTTATGGAAAATGCATGTGAAGGAGAGAAAACTATTTTTAGTGGTGAGAAGTTTGTAACAAAAATTTTTCCTGTCTCTTTTGTTTTTCAACTGGCTGTGTTGCTTTAAGAGCAAGAGAGACCGAAAGAAAGAGGGGGGGAAACTGTTCGTTTTAAACTTTTTTTCATCTCTGCTTAGAATTCTAGTTTGCGAATGGAGATGAAATTTAATGCCCACTCTTGCAGTTTCAGATTACAAAGTTTTACCCGAAAGAGGAGACAGTAATTGTTGGACAATTTGGGGGGGGGGGAATTGTTGAGTTTAAATTGTTTAGTTAGACCTATATATCCATCAACCAAAAGAAATGACTCTGAATTGTTTTGCTTAAGGTTTGTAAATGTTTAACCTACTTAATGGAAATTTGTTTCCATTTGAATTGTGTTTGATTAACTTGGAATTTAATTTATTGACCAAAGGAAAACAACCTGGAGATCTCATTGTAGTTCCACTTGCAGCATTTACCACAGTTGAGCAAATTAAGTACTTGAGTACTCAATTTGTGGACAGAATTCCATATAAAAATTGTCACTTAACACTTTTGATATTTCTTACTAGTAAGCTACTTACAGGAGTATTAGCTGTGTTAGAAGTGCAAAAAGTATATTGTATTGAATGGCTTTACTTATCCCATCCCAAAATGTTTTATCTTTTATCCAGGCTGTTACTGAAATAACCTTAGGACACAATCGAGCTTGTCCTTGAAATGGGACTGATTTAATTAATATTGTTCTTCCTATCCCAAAATTTGATTTTCAATTTTATTTTCAGAATAACTTATCTCTTCTGCTGCTATTTTAGCTTTCCACACCTTTTCTCAACAGACTTTTAACTTAATCTCTGACTCTCATTATGTGTGACAACTTATTTTTAATTTTCCAGGTGCTTACATCACGCCCAGGATCGACCCCAATCTTATGGCTTTGTTTTTAACTTTACAGCAGCTATCCTTTGTTTCTCACATATGTATCGGTCCTTTAAGGACTGCCTTCACAAACAAATAAAAAAGGAGGGATCAAGGGTACCTAATTTGGCATGGATAACTCGTCAAGTCAATAAAGTCCTAATAACTTTAAATCAGCTAAATATTTCTTTTCAAAAAACTACTGCCTACCAGCTTCACTTTCAGCAGAAAGCTGTGCTCTCTAATCCATTGGTATGTTATCGGCAATTGCCTGATAAAACCTGGTTAGGTCCAATTCCCTTACTAACTTGGGGGCGAGGCTATGCTGCTGTGCTTGCTCCTACAGGCCCTCTCTGGATTCCAGCCCGGTGTGTGCGACCAGCCAAAGATGTCATGGCATCAAGTCCAGAACCCAATACTGGAAATGAAGCAGGTGACTCTTCAGATAGCACAATGTCCCTTTCGCTCTCGCCATCGCAGTTGACCAACAACCTGGGGCGATGTGAAAAACCTAACATCCAAAGCACAGATGGTTTTGCGGCAACAGGGAAAAGAACCTACACCAGAGAATTTATGTGCTGCCATATTTGTGGTTTTGACTGCAAATTCCTTAGTCATTCTTTGCCTCTCTTTCCTTCTTAATTGCTGTGTGGGGGCTCAAGCTCTCCCACCTCTTCCTTTAGAATCACAGATGAAATATAATATTTGGGTGCAATTAGCTAATGTAACACAAGTGACAGACTTTTGTATTTCTGAATCATATGATATGGAAAATCTACTCTCTACCTGTCTTATACCTTTGTGTGTTCCAGCTTCAGTTTTAAAAAAAATTGTACTGGTTTAAGCAATTTTCTATCAGACAATGAATTTAATTATGCAACTATGTCAAGCTGGGGTCATGCCTCTTATATGTTACCCCTTGATGCTATTGTTTTGCATACACCAATTGTAGCTGTGCCTACAAATCTTACTTGTGCAAAAATTGTCAATTGTACTACTTCACCTAAAAAACTTCATTGTATACATGTCAGTCAAAGAATTTTAAATTGTACCTCCTTTCAAGAGGTATCCTTTAATTATGCACATATATGGTTATGCAATGTCTTTTTTCCTCTACTTTCAATTTTCCACACTAAACTACCATTAACTTACCCCAGGAACAAGTTATGTTTTGTATAAAAAAATGCAAAGTTATATGTCCCCTGACTAAGACCCACTAACTACTCCAGCTTAGGATAATGTCCTCACTAATAAAATAGAGAAGAATGAGATGTGGGGGGAAATGCACACGCAGCAAACTGCCGTGCTTTCCCCCCCCCCCACAAACCTCATAACCTTTTGATACCCTTTGTCCTAATGAAACAGCCAGAAGGTCATCCACTTTTGACTTAATGCCTCACCTACCTAAATATGCTTAAGTTACTTCCTATCTCTTCCTGTAGATAATATGCTTAAGTTCCTTCCTATGTCTTCCTGCCTTTGTTAGTTCCTTCTCCTGTTTGCTCTTTACTTGGTCTTTGATCAGGTAATGTGTTACTAGAAAACTTTATGTCAGCATCTAATGGTAAATCCTATGTATGTAACAAGTATATAAGAAGCAATAAACTCAGAGTTTGTCAAGCTGTGTCCTGCAGCTTCAAACCTCTGCTCAAGACATGCCTGTGTCTTTTTCTTAGCGTCGTACACATATGCAGAAAGGAAAATTGACCATCTCAACATTCTAGGAGAAATTATGTGTGGGGTTTGCTTGTTGGCTGTAAACAACCCCAGCAGTGGCTTATGGTCTGTAAAGATTGTGAAATGGTGACCATATAAAAAGACATGGAACTTTTTTATGCCAGCCACTATGGCCAAGGCTTCTCTATCTATCTGTGCGTAATTACGCTCAGCAGATGATAGACTCCTAGAATAGTAGGCTACAGGGACTTGTGTCCCATCAGCCTTGAGGTGACTTAAGACAGCCCCGATCCCATAAGGGGATGCATCACAGGCTATACACACTGGCAGCTGCTCATAGAAATGAGCGAGAACAGCATTTGAAGACAGCAATGCCTTGACCTCTTCAAAACTCCTTTCGTGGACTTGTGTCCACTTCCATGGAGCCTGTTTGTCCAAGAGCCAGTGTAATGGCTCTGCCACTGCAGCCTTGTTAGGAAGAAAGGAATGATAGAAATTTAGAAGCCCAAGGAAGGCTTGAAGCTCGCTCTTCGACTTGGGGCTTGGGGCCTGCTGAATCGCTTTGAGCTTAGATTCAGCAGGATGGATGCCTTCTGCATCTATGCGAAACCCCAGAAATTCAGTGGAAGTTACTCCAATTTTGTATTTATCTTTCTTCAGCTTCAGCCCCGCTTCGCGGAACCGCAGCAAAATGGACCGAAGCATTTCAGCCAAGTTTTCCGGTGATTCCCCTGTGATGAGGACATCATCGAAGTAAGGGCAAACCCCTGGAATATTGTGGAGTGTTCGCTCCATCACACTTTGGAAGATGCCAGGGGCTACGTTAACCCCAAACTGCAGTCTTCTTACTTTGAAAGCTCCCCGGTGCATTACGATTGTCTGGGCCTCAGCCGCTGCTTCGTCCACCAGTAGCTGTTGATAGGCCTGAGCCAAATCAAGTTTGGCGAAAACTCGGCCTCCCTTGAGTGAGGCCAAAATGTGGCTCACCACAGGCACCGGATAAGAGTGCTGCTGTAAAGCTTTATTTAACGTGCATTTATAGTCAGCACAAATGCAGACTTCACCATTGGCTTTCAGTGGAGTAACTATGGGTGTTTCTCATGGACTACTATCCACAGGTTCCAAGATACCTTGCTGGAGCAACTTGCCCAGCTCTGCATTAATCCTTTGCTTGAGTGCAAAGGGCACCCGATGAGGCTTAATCCTAATCGGTGCGATGGATGGGTCTAACCGCAAGGAAATTGGAGGCCGCTTGTACGACCCTAGTTCTGGGCTAAACACATCAGCAAACTCCTTGCAAACTTCTGCAAGGCCGACTGTTTGCAAGCTGTGCAGTCCAGTCACTTGAATCCCAAGTGCCTCGAACCAATCGAGTCTGATTAGGCTCAAGCAGTCACCCTCAACCACAACAACATCCAAAACCCCTTCGAAGTTCCTACGCTGCACTCTGAGCGTGGCCTCCCCCTTCACGCTGACTCGGGAATTCTGAAAATCGGTAAGAACTAGATTCAACGGCCTGAGTTTAACTCGCTGGCCACTTCCATAGCAAATTTATTTCAAGGTATTTTGGGATATGATTGACAGAGCTCAACCCGTGTCCAGCTCCATCGTCAAGGGGACCCCCTGCAATTTGACATCAATTCGTAGCTTCTTCTTAAGTGGCTTGTGGGCCCATGTTTTCAAGATGCTCCTACGGGACGTGCAGTACCCCACCCTGTTCTGGCTGGGGACCCTGATACCTTTCCGAGGCAATTCTTCCGAAGACCAGTCTTTCTGGCGACCCAAACAGACGGCGGCTATGTGGCCTTGCCTGCCACATGCCCGGCAAATTGCAGAGCGGAAATGGCAATCGGAGCGCTTGTGGCATCCTCCACATCCGAAACACTGAGGAAATAGAGTTGCCTTGTCCTTTCGCTCTTGAGGCCTTTTCTCTGCTGGCTGCTGCAATCGGTCAACCTCCATCTCTGAATCCTGTTCGGATACTGCTCGAGCGACCTCTTGATGGACTGCGCTCGAAGTTGGAGGGTTCTTGGCGAGCCACAAGGCCTTCACAGCTCCTCCCGCTACTTCGTCAGCCGAAATCTCCCTCAGGGCATCCTGGAAGGAAACGTCTTCTCTCGCAAATATCTTTTGCTATAGCTCACAACTTCTCAGCCCACAAACTAGACGATCACGAAGTCTTTCTTCCAGGTCCTTAAATTTGCATGGCCTCGCTGCTTGTCACAACGCAGCAATAAAGTCCGCAGCAGACTCTCCAGGACGCTGGTCCCTCTGCTCGAATGTGTGACGCCATGCAATCACCAAAAGCTTCGGTTCAAAATGTTCACGTAGCATTTTCTTCAGCTCAGAATAAGTGATGGATTCAAGTGGTGCTGTGGCGACCAGATTTTCGGCAATATCAAATGTCTCTTGCCCACAGACACACAGTAACGTTGCGGCCTTGAGACCGTCCGCCCGAACTTGGTTTACCCGAAAATAGTTCTCTACCCGGGCCACGTACAAACTCCAACTCTCAGGATGTGCTGTGTCGAATTCTGACAGACGGCCTAGCTTGGACATTGTTGCTCCTCGGCGGCCTCATCAACGCCTCGTGGTGCTTTGCTTGAGAAGGGGTTCCTGGACAAATCTTGCCGAGCTCTCCTCCAGCATTTTTGTACTGGCAGGCAGAGTCGCGCTCTTCGGAATGCCGAACTTCCCAGCACTTCAGGCCTTCCGTGGTGAGTCAGCCTATCTTCTTTCATTGTTTTCTTTCAGCACGATCCCACATTCATCACCAATGTTCTGTTCTGTGCGTTGGTAAGGCATTGAGACGAGGAAGACAAACAACAGATACTTCTTTATTGAATCTCCAACAGAACCAAAACAAAATGGCACAGATTCCTTTATATACCCCTTTGCAGAGACAGTGTCAGCCAATCAATGCAATGGATTCTTCTGCCTTGCACGTGCGCAATAGGCTGGAGACAGCCTGTCTGGTCCCGGGCAACCACGTGGTCTGCCCAGAGCTCTCTGCAGCTTCCTGCACCTGCTGAGTCACTCAGCAGGCCCAGGACATAACATCACCCTTAGTCCTTTTCATTAAACTAGACATACCCAATACTTCTCAAACCCCCCCCCCCCTTTAACTGCTTCTTTTACCATAGCTACCCAGTTTGGCTAAGTCTACTTCATTTCTCTCAATCCCTCCATCTTTCCTCCTGGATGTCTATTCTTATGCATCCTACCTATTAATTTCTAAATGAAAACACAACCGTATTTATGTGTGGGTCTCCATGATCAGCAAAGGAGCATAATGCAACCTGTTAATACCCATTAAAGTTTTGACTCAAGAGAAGCAGCAGCTATTTGGGAGTCAGTGGCTTTAATGGTGCTCAAGAAAGCCATTTAGCTGAGTCCTGCAGCCAGCAACAGGATCCAGGCCTTTTCTGCTCATTCCTAAGTTTGCAGGGTAAACACAAACTGGTCAGGTCCTTGGGTGAATTTACTCTGTTACCTTCAAGTATCTATTTGTTTTGAAGTGTTTTCGCCTTGCCTTTCTTAACTATTCTATCCAGGCAGCTTACAATAAAGCTCAGCAATTTGGTCTCCTTCCAATCCAATGGCCAGCAAAACTGTAAAACAGGGACCAAATGCCTTCACTTGGACATGGTGTAAAGACAATGACGTCAGGGACCCCCGGTACAATAAGAGGAACTGCTTTTCTGGGATTAGCCCAAGGCCCGCTGTTACCGCACAATGGTGGTTGGGAGTGGGAGGAGATGTTGAGAAGATCAACATGGCATGTGTGGAAAGAGAATCCCTTTTGAGCCAAATTTCCCTAGAATCAGATGAGTTGAAAAGCTTCAGAAGGATTGAGGCCGTCTTGTTTTTATTCCGCCTGTTGTGGATCCCAGTTTAATTAGTACTGCTGGCTGGGTTGAAGAACCTGGGTAAGATGTTGTCTGAAGCCCTTCCAACCTGTACCAACCCTCATCCCTTCTCCACGCTTTCCCCCTGGATGGTCTTCACCCAGTGCTTTGCACCTGGTTTCTTTTATTAACTGGCCAGCTGAAAGTGCTGCTCATATCTACCTAAACTTATTATGGAAGGTCGGTGTCGCTGTTCCTCCTGTTGCATAAGAGGAGGGAGAATAAAGAGGAAAAGGATTTTGAGGCATAAGAAAGTCCCTTCTGCGCTGTACAGATAGTCCATGACTATCAATAATTTGTTTAGCAACCATACAGAGTTACAACGGTACTGAAAAAAGTGACTTACAATTGATCCTTTCTCTTAGGACCGTCACAGCATTTCTAGAGTCACGTGATCAAAATTTGGCTGCTTGGCAACTGGCATGTATTGGTTAATCTGCCTTGCCCAGATGCCATGATGTTACTTTTTACATGCTGAAGGGGAATGAGGACAGTTTGTTTCTTAGCACCTGTCTTCCTTCATATTTCTTTATCTATCAAATTTATTTGCCGCCCATCTCACTATTCAGGTGACTCTGAGCGGGAAAAGTAGCTGAGTGACCATTAATTGTCTCAGGCTGGGTTTCTTCAGAAAATCCCAGAGTTAAATAGGACTTACAGGAAGTCCTTGACTTACAACCACAATGGAGTCTAAACTTTCCATTGCTAAGCTAGACAGTTGTTAAGTGAGTTATGCCCCCATTTACCACAGTTATTAAGTGAATCATTGCAGTTGTTAAGTGAACAGTGTGGTTGTTAAGTGAGACTGGCTTCCCCCATTAACTTTGCCTGTCAGAAGCCAGCCGAGAAGGTTAGAAATGATGATCACATGACGTAGGACACGGCAACCGGCATAAATATATGCCAGTTGCGAAGCGCCCAAATTTTGGTCACGTGACCATGGTGATGCTGCAGCAGTCTTAATGGTGTGAAAAACAGTCATAAGTCAATTTTTCTAGTGCCGTTGTAACTTTGAGCAGTCCCTAAATGAATGGTTTAGAAATTTGAGGATTACCTGTACTTGCAAACGAGGGTACAAAATAGATCGACCACAAATATCTCTTCAGACTTCTAGAGCAGGGGTCCCCAACCCCCGATCCATGGACCAGTACCAGGCCACGGCATGCCAGCAACCGGTCCACACAAACAAGCAAAGCCCAGTCCATGGGATGCAGGCAGCACACAAAACCACGTAGCCTCCGGTCTGCGGAAAAACCTTTCTCCATGAAACTGGTCCCTGGTGCCCAAAAGGTTGGGGACCTCTATACTAGAGCTCTTTTATTCAGATGTGTGTTGATTCAGAATATATATATATATATATATATATATATATATATATATATATATATATATATATATATATATATATATATATATATATATATATATATATATATATATATATATATATATATATATATATATATATATATATACACACACATATACATATACATATACATATACATATACATATACATATACATATACATATACATATACATATACATATACATATACATATACATATACATATACATATACATATACATATACATATACATATACATATACATATACATATACATATACATATACATATATACATATATACACATACACATACACATACACATACACATACACATACACATACACATACACATACACACACACACACACACGTGTGTGTGTGTGTGTGTGTGTGTGTGTGTGTGTTTTCGATGCAGGCATGTCTTGAGCAGAGGTTTGAAGCTGCAGGACACAGCTTTGAAGCTGCAGGACACAGCTTGACTAACTCTGAGTTTATTGCTTCTTATATACTTGTTACATACATAGGCTTTACATTAAATGCTGACATTTTACATTCATAAGTTTAACCATTAGATGCTGACATAAAGTTTCTTCATTGGAAAATTCCTTCATATAAGCAACTATTTTCTAGTAACATATTACCTGTTCAAAGACCAGGTAAAAACAAATACAGGAAGATGAAAAGCAGAAGGAACTAACAAAGACAGGAAGAGATAGGAAGTTAGGTAGGTGAGGTATTAAGTCAAAAGGTGAGGTATTAAGTCAAAAGGGGATGACCTTCTGGCTGCTTCCTTGGGACAAAGGGTATCAAAAGGTTATGAGGTTTGTGGGGGGGGGAGCATGGCAGTTTGCTGCGCGTGCATTTTTCCCCACAATTTAAATTAAGTTAACCCTGCTCCTTCGCCTTCTACAAGCAGCTTGGTCAGTGCTGCAGATCCAGCTGCCCTTAAAGTTGTAGTAGTGGAACAAAATCATACCCTTGGCCCTCTCGTACCCATTTCTGGAAGGCTGCCTTCAGCTGCCCCCACGAATTGCCAAAGAATTTCAGCTGCAGGGGTGGGCGGAGAAAAAGGCATGAAAAACCCCAACTACCTTTGAAATCCAGGCTGATGCCTTCACTCCTGGCAAGGGGAAAAAATATGCAGTTTGCTCTCTAAGACAACACCAGGGAGGTTTTCCATGAAAACACCTTGACTCACCCCCTCCTTCACCCTCCCTCCTGACCCAGCATCACTGTTTCCGAATACCAAGAGACCTTTTTTTCTTTCCTTACCTCATGGCAAAGGCGCCGGGATGACTCTCTTGCAGGGAAAGGAATTCCCTAACCCAACAATCCTTCTCTCTCTGCCCTGCCTGTCCAGCAGACATGTATTCAGAAGCACTGCCAGATGTTTCTGAAGGGCACCTCTGGGCCATTCCTGAGTTCAGTCCACATCTCAGACAGGACTTTTTTGCACCTAGCCTAACCCTCAGAAAGTCTCCTGCAGTCCCACACCTCCATAACCTGAACATAAGACACCCTTAGTCTTAAAATGCTCACTCTCTGTCATGGCAGATGCCCTTCCAGTGAAATGCACCTCACAGACAAGCAGGACTTGGGGTGAGGGTGGGGGTGGGGCTCTTGCTTAGTAAAGCAAGGTTTAGAAAACTATGGAAGGCCGTCAAATGCTTCAGTTTCACACAGGTACAGGTAGTCCTTGACTTACAATCATTTGCTTAGTGACTGTTCGAAGTTACAATGGCACTTCTGACCAGTCCTCGCACTTATGACCATCACAGCATCTCCACAGTCACATGATCAAAATTTAGACACATAGCCACCAGCATGTATTTATGGCAGTTGTAGCATGCCAGGGTCATATACGAGACCTTCCCAGCTAGCTTCTGACAAGCAAAGTCAGCGAGGGAAGCCAGATTTGCTTAACGACTGCATGATTCATTTAACAACTGCAGTGACTCGCTTACCAACCATGGTGAAAAGGTTGTAAAATCATGCATGACTCACTTAACAACAACTTTGCTTAGCAACAGGAATTGTGGTGGTAAATCAAGGATTCCCTGTACAGCGTTACCTTTTGGAGGGATTATATAACAGACTTTGATCTTCCATTTTCTCGTCTTTTCACACTACTTTCGCACATTTGCAATCAACCAACCTCAGTGTGACTGTGACCCATCTATAAAATGACATAGCCAGCATTAACTTGGCTATTGTAGTCAATCACAGTCTAGGTTTGCATCCTAACTCACCAAAATGATCTGGGTTCACCCAGAGGGCAAAGCGACACAGAACCACACAGTCGATGCTAACTCTATTAATGTGTTGTGTGAATGGATCTGCTAAGACTTATTTGATCTAGCGAAGGGTGTTGGATGAACATAGCCATAGAATATAGCGGTATCACAGGATTTGTTTTGAGTAGACTAAATTAGGAGCTTAAAGAATTTTGAACCAGGAACCGGCTGCAGGGTTTAGATCACCTCGAGGCCCCAAACACACACACACACACACACACACACACACACAGAGAGAGAGAGAGAGAGAGAGAGAGAGAGAGAGAGAGAGAGAGAGAGAGAGAGAGAGAGAGAGAGAGAGAGAGAGAGAGAGAGAGAGAGAGAGAGAGAGAGAGAGAGAGAGAGAGTGAAATATTTTAAAATATTCCTTGACACTTCTCTCTCACCAAGTGGAAGAAAGAGGTCTTTTGAAGCAGGAATGTTGGTGCAGGGGTGGAGGTTAGATTCCAGAAGAAAAAATGTGTATAAACTAACATCAAATTCTGCAGGCGCTGCATTAATTCATCAAAGTGACAGAGAAAAGGACATGACTTGAAAACAGTTTCATTTGACAAAAGTATAAACCGATGGGCCTTGAACACTTAGCCCCAGAGGATGAATTGAGAAGTACTCATGCAGGAGTATGCATTAAACCTACTTTTCAGGTCCGTTATAAGCCTAGGGGTGGCATTCAGACAACATACTAACCTTAGTTCATTATTTGTCATTTACAAATAGTCCTCAGTTTACGACCACAATTGAGACTGGAAAATTCAGTGTTAAGCAGTGTTGTCATTAAGTGAGACATCGCATGAATGCACCCAATTTTACAACCTTTTTCACATGGTCATTAAGTGAGACATCATGTGACCGACTCGTGGCCTTCTGCTGGCTTCCACATTGCATGTTGGAAGCCAGCTGAGAAGGTTGCAATAATGTGACCCTGGGACTCTGCAACCATTTATCACAATAAAGTCACCAGAGGGTGCCATGATGGTCATAAGTGCAAGAAGTCACTTTTTGTAACTTGTAAGTCACTTTTTTCAATGCCTTTGTAACTTTACGCGGTCGCTAAATGAATGGTTGTAAGTTGAGAACTACCTATATTCTGTTTTGCAAACTCACCACTCAATGTAGAATGTGAAATCAGAGCAGATTCACTCGTGTTCATTCAGAATAAGCAAGTCTGGAGCAAACGCAGCCAGCAAACCCAGGGCTGCAGAGGTGAGGGCATTGAAAATGAACGTCATCCATCTTGTCTATGGAGATTCTCTGTTGTCCAAGTCATGGTTGTCCCAAAGGTGCTTTCTCAAAAGGCAACTGGACTTTCTTTGTTTTTGCTTGAAGATGCTTTGCTTTTCATCCAAGAAGCTTCTTCAGTTCTTCTTCAAGCAAAAATAAAGAAAGAGCTTCTGGGAGGAGAAGCAAAATGTCTTCAAGCAAAAACAAAGAAAGTCCAGCTGCCTTTTGAAAAAGCAAGTTTGGGTCAACAACCTTAGAAATCTGCCTCCAGCCTAAGACTTCTCCCTAAGCTACTGGACAGAGTTCCTTATTTGTGAACTCTCTGCCTTTAAGGGTCCATGTTAAGTCATGAGAATCAGTCACAAGTCAGTTAGTAGAGTCCAGAATAGTAAAACAAATAAATGAGTGGAATCTCTTCAAGGTGCTAATCAGGATAGAGTTTTAAAATGTTTTCCCACTTTTGAAAGGAAGGGATACCCTTTGTGGATGTAGACATTCCTTCATTCTTTTTCTCACACACATCAAAGTCCAACTCTTAAGGAAAGAGGAGGCTGCCCCTTGTTCCCTGCTGAATCAGAAAAACAGATTTCCCTATAAAAGAGATGTGCAAGAATTTACAAGTAAATTTCACACTATTTCTCAAGAATTCAGAGATGGAAATTTCCCATCGCTCTACAAATGTTAATCGGCTCACCAATACAAGAAAGTCAGAGTCACACCCAACCATAGTTTCATGAATAGTCCCAGTCTATGAGTCACTATCAGTGACTGTCTCTCCTGCGGTTTACAGAGATGGTAGTCCCATATGTACAGGTGATGTTTTGGAAAAGTTGGTTTATAGCCACTGGCTTTCTAACAGCCATCCTTGGCCTCTGTTTTTTTGTCTTTACAGACAGCGTGTGTCAGATTGTAGTGATGTTACTGAGTCTGTATGAGAGACTCTGGGCTGCACCTAATCCCAGACTAAAGCCCACAGACCCCCGGATGGAGTTTGATTCCATTATTGCCTTGACCAGAAACCTACTAACGGACATCAAGACCCTCTCCAACCACTTTGTAAGTCCAGCAGTCTTCCCTATTAGAGTCCACTGGATATGATGATGATGATGATGATGATGATGATGATGCAAAGAAACAGAAAAAAATAGTTGATCTTGTCATCAGGTCATGCAAGATTCCATAAAATGATTATAAACACCAACACAGTGGCAAAAATGATTCACTGGAACATCTATAAAAATTATCATGTACCAATTATGAAAAAATGATGGGAACATAAAGTTGAAAAAGTAGCAAAAAAAATGAACAGGTTAAAATATTGTGGGATTTCTGAATATAGACTGATAGTCTTGGGTCATAACATACCAGATTATTTTATTATTTAGTGTATGGCAAACATGCCAGATATAACTGGTTAAGAAGAAGAAAGCATGGATAATTGATGTGGCAACACCAGGGAATAGTAGAATAGACGACAAAGGAGACTGGAAAGTATCAAGATCTGAAAATCAAGACTTCCGGTGGCTCCGCCGGCGTCGCTAGAGTCTCCTCTGTGAGGCTCCGTTACCTGGGTATGTAAAGCCGCAAAAAATAGCGAACATCAGCTGTTTTTTGCGGTGAAAAATCCCCTCTTCGGGCAAAGAAGAGGTGTAGAGCATCGGGAGTAAAGGGTTGAGCTCCTCTAATATCCCTGGAAAAAGCTTTCAGGGATCAAGAGTGAGAGCTCCCCATAACTCCTGAAGACGCTCCTGCTCAGAGACGCTGCTGTCATCAGACAGAAAAAGACGCCGCGACCGCCTCTGCTTTTAAAAATAGAACACAAGAGAGACTGTTTGCAGACTGAGTGAATACAGGAGTTTTTATTGGATTGCAAGTATTTTTTATTGTTTTTCTGGCTATATATTTCTAACTGTTACATTCAACATAATGCATTCAAGATGGCGTATAGCTTTCGCTGCTTTCACTGCTAAAGGAAAGTGCTTGAAAGTGAAAGTGAATTCTCCATTTTTTTTCTTCTTTGTTCTCGTAAGCGAAGCTAGAGAGACGGTTGTAGAAATTGGATTAAAGCCAGAGCGCTTGTTCTAAAATTTAAAATGGAGTGGAATTTACGTTTTAATGTCAAACCTATTTTGGATCGCATTGATGAATTTAAAGAAGAAATGATTGCAATATTGAAAGAGACTAATACAGAAATATTAAAATTAATTAGATTCTTTTTTCCAAATGAAATTGATTTGCAACTGACTGTTGAACATTTTATACAACAATCCAAACAAGAAGAAGACAGTATTGAGAATAAAGAGAATAATGGGAAATGGATCTTGCTTGATAAACAGTTCATTTACGGAGTGGAGGAAGAGGATTTGTTTCAAGACAGGAGGGGATGGCTATCCCTCTCAGACAAGCAGCAAGAAGAAGATTTAACTGAGAAAAAAGAGAAATTGATCCAGTTTAAGAAGCAATCTATCTATGGTGCTGAGGACCAGGAAAAGCAAAGACAGAGATTTGAAATGTTACCTCAACGAAAGTCTATGGTTAAGAGAAACAGAGGACTAATGCAAAGGTTAAGATGGTTTATATGGATTCAAATGATATTGCAAGTAAAAAAGAGAGACTTATTATTTGGAAGGGAGGCCTCGTTATGGAGATTTACCTGGCAGAAGAAAAAACCAAGAGTACGATTGAAGAAGTGAAATTTAAAATTGTATGCAAGGAATTATGGGTAATTCAAAACTATGGACTGACTCAAGGACTAAGATTATGAGTAAGATGTAAGAGAAGATGATTAACGGAAGATATAATATTAAGATTATGAGTAAGACGTAAAAGAAGATGATTAATGGAAGATATAATTAAATTGAAGAAGAATGTACTTGCTTTGAAATGATCTAGGTTTGACATTAGATTGATTGATTGATGGGATAGATAAGCATTATGTGATTTGATAAGGTTGAAGGAATCTAAGTTAGAAATGGATTAAATAGATTGTATTTGTTATTTAGGTTTATTTGACATATGAGAAAGCCCAGAAGCCGAATGAAGAAGTGAAATTTAAAATTAAGTGTAAGGGATTAAGGCCAATCTAAGATTATGGGCTGAATCAAGGACCAAGTTTATGAGTAAGATGTAAGAGAGGTTGTTTAATGGAAGATATACTAAATTGATTAAGAATATATATTTTTTTTTGAATTGAGGGGTTTATTGATATTATTTGTTTATTTTTTTTAAAAAAAGATGATTTATTTATTTGATGTTTATTGGTTTGAAATGATTGTCTAGAATGTTAAAAGAAACTGATTATTGGAAGATATATACTAAACTTGATTGTTTGGGTGACTCTACATAACCTCTCAATGAATTGAAGTGATGGATTGATTGTTAGATTGATGGTTTAGATATGTAAATGAAAATTAATACTCTTAACAAGATGGTTTGTCTGTTTTGTTTAGTGGATTGAAATGATTTAAGGTTTGATATTAGATGGACTGATTGAGGGATTAGATATGTATTAGAAATTCTTGTTAGGATTATATAATAACTTTGTTTGAAGTAGTGGGTTTTCTTTTGTTTTACCCTGTACTCACTCTGGGAAGTCAGGGGGGGTAGAGAGGGTTTATAATTTTATATACTATGTTTTCTCAACTGCAATTGGGGTTGATGCAAGAATATGTAATTATTGTTATTAAGGGGTTGCTCGGGTGGCCTCTGGGCACCACATCTGATGGAAAGAGGAAGGAGGAGTGAAGGCTGATGTAAGTAGAAAGTTGATAAGAAGGGGGAAGAGTAGGGATAGTTGGGTGGAGTAGAAGGAGGGAGATAGAGAAGGAGGGAGGAGAGTAGGTAGTTAGTTGGTAAGTGAGGGGGGAAGGTTAGGGTTAGGGGGATGTGGTGGTGGGGGTACCGAGCAGTAATGTTAATTGTTTGGTAAAGGTGGTCTATGATTATTTTCAGTTGAGTTATTATTATTAGATGTATTGAAATAAGTACTTATGTTTTGTTTATGGATGATTTTGAAATATGTATTTATGTTGTGATTATGTTTATTGTTTATTTTAACACTATGATTTGATTTGAGCATTTTTCTTTTCCTGTTAAAAATTAAAAAACCAATTAAAAAAAGATCTGAAAATCAAAACTGAAAGATTATGGTATAAACTGGCTGTGATGGTCCCAGTGGTTATCAGCACACTGTGTGCCATACCACAAAAATCTTGGACGGCACTTAGACAGTCAGCAGGTTGACAAAATGTCCATCTGTCAATTGCAAAAGGTCACACAGCTGGGATCTGCACATATACTATGCTGATACATTATAACATCCTAAATTCTTGGGAAGAACTCAATGTGTTTGAAGACCAACACCAGCTAAAGAACTGGCAGCTGTGACTTCACATTGTTGTGAACAGGTAATAAAAATAAAAATAATAATGGAAGGGACTTCCGGTGGCTCTGCTGGCGTCGCTATAGTCTCCTTTGGAGGCTCCGTTCTCTAGGGTTTGTTAAGCCGCAAAAACAGCGAACATCAGCTGTTTTTTGCGGTGGAAAATCCCCCCTTCGGGCGAAGAAGGGGTGAAGAGCATTGAGCGTGGGTTGAGCTCCTCTAAAAGTCCCTGGAAAAGTTTTCAGGGGTTTAGAGTGAGAGCTCCCTAGGCGCTTGAAACGCTCCTGCCTTGAGACGCTTCTGTCAGCAGACAGAGAAAGACGCCGCGACCACCCCTGCTTTAGAAAAAAACTTCAAGAGAGACCTGCATGCAGGCGGAGTGAATACAGGAGTTCTTTATTGCAAGTATTTTTTTTTACTTCTGACCACGTACTTATAATGTATTCAAGATGGCGATTGTTCTCACTGCAAAGAGAAAGTGTTTTAAAGTGAAAGTGAACCTTTTTTTTTAAGTAAAGCTTGAGGGACTATTTAGATTGGAGTTTTAAAATTTTATAAGCTACAATTTAAATTGTGATTTGAAAGAAGATAAGAAGAGGGGGAAATTTTGGCAAGATATCTATGAGGATTTTTTGTCATTTAAGGAAAATTTCTTTTAAAAAAAAAGTGGACTGATTTTAAAATGGCCACGAGGCAGACCAAGATAACTACTGCGAAGGTGGCTGTATCTTCTCCGGCTCAGCCCTCTAAATTACAAGCAAGCAATCTGTCTGCTCCCCCAACCTCTCTAACATCTACAGAATCTCAAGCCCCCTAGCTTATTCAATCTCCTCCAGAAATGCTTACTATGAAAGATTTACAGGCTGCATTATCTACAATGACTGAAAAGCTGGAGAGAAAGATTGAGGAACAAGTTAAAGGTTTAACTGATGAGTTGGAGACAATAAAAGAAACAATTGAGACTCACAATATTGTGATAAGAGAAGATATTGTGGATGCTATTAAAGGGGTTTGGGAGTACACTTTGAGAGTTGAAGAGAAGGTGGATGGTATTGAGCAGCAATTGGAGGAGAAAATGGATGAAGTTAGAAGTGATATCCAAGATCAAGCGGTTATGGCTCAATATAATCAAATGTTATTGGCTGTTAGAATTAGGGGGCTGAAGGAGATTGCAAATGAGAATCAGGAAGATTTAAGAAGCATTTTTGAGGAATCTTTGGCAAAATTTCTGGAAGATGGAGTACAGAATGTATCCTGGCAGATTGATCGGATCTTTAGAATTAATTCATGGGTTGCAAAACAAAGAAAGTTGCCTAGAGATATTGTGATTTATTTTGTTACAAGGAAATTCAGAAATTATGTCCTTACTACATCTTATAACAAACAATTAATTGTTGCTGGTCAAGAGGTGGTGGTTCTGAAGGAGATTCCCTCGAAGATGTTAAGAGCAAGAAAAGATTATGCATTTTTGACGGAGGAGCTTAAAAAACGTGCTATACAATTTAGATGGGAGGCTCCAACTGGACTTTCATTATTTTTCCAGAGTAATAGATACCGCCTGACTTCGGTTGGTGAAGCGAAAGATTTTTTTGAGAATACTCTGAAGGTTGGTAAACTCCCGTCTCCAAGACCAAAAAGGGCAGATTTTCCAAAAGAGAGAGATATGCAGTTAAAACAATCAACACAATCTTTGGAATCACAATCTCTGACAGCATCAGGACTTGATAAAGGAGCATTGGTGGAGCTGCCAGCGCAGTGTATTGATATTTTTCAGCCTTTGGAGGTAGAGAAGGTTAAAGAGCAAAGGCAAACACGTGCAGCTACTAAACGCATGGAACAACGAGAAAAAGAACAACCAGTTTGTACACAAGTTGTACCCATATCTCCGGAAGCCATGGGAGCAAGACCAAAGAAGAAAATGGTTGAAGATGTTAATTTGGCCTTGCAAAAGCTTTCTCAAATTGGTCATGTCAAATAAATATTTGACATGGAATGTCAATGGTTTAAATTCTCCACAGAAAAGGAAGAAGATATTTCATTATTTGAAGCAATGTAAAAATGATGTAATTTGTCTACAAGAAACACATATTAGAATTTCTGATCAGAAATATTTGATAAATAATAAATTAGGTTCACATTTTGTGGCAGCGTCTGCTGAGAAGAAGAATGGAATTGTTATTTATGTTAAAAATCATATAAGAGCTAAATTAATAGAATCAGATATTCAAGGTAGATTTTTAGCTATTGAAATTTTAATAGATGGGAAGAAAGTTCTTTTGATGGGTATATATGCACCAAATCAACAACAAGGAATATTTTACAAGTTATTATATAAAAATTAATACAATTGGATTATAAGTCTTGTATTTTAATGGGAGATTGGAATGGTATTTTAGATGTTGGTTTAGATAAGAAAAAGATTTTACCTGTTCCGCAAACACGTTCCATGCTGCCTAAATCCTTTTTTGATATTAAGGATGATTTTGATTTGATAGACATATGGAGAGAAAGACATGGCAAGGAGCAAGAGTTCACTTTTTTTCTGATAGACATCAATCATTTTCTAGAACTGATTTTATATTAACTACAAGTGACTTTATTTTTAGATTAAAGAAGGTGAAAATCCTACCTAATGTTTTGTCAGATCATAATCCGGTTTGGATGGAACTAATGGTAGGTCAGACCCCTAGAAGATCTTGGAGAATTAATGAAAATTTGTTTAAATATGACACAAATGTGAATGAATGTAAAAATATTATGAAGGAATTATTTATGTTAAATATGTATAAGGATACGACAATAGAAATGGTGTGGGATGCTAGTAAAGCTTATATGTGTGGGATTTTAATTGATATGAATAAAAGGCATAGACGTAAACAAGAGGAAAAAAGGAAGGAGTTAGAAGAGGAAATAAGGAAGAAAGAGTTATTATTAATAAAGAGACCAGATGGTAGAAATATTAAAGAAGGGATAAAGATTCTACGGAAACAATTTGACTTGTTGATGACGGACCAAGTTGCCAGGAATATACAATATGCAAAACATAATACATTTTTAACTCTAATAAACCTGGCAGATGGTTGGCTTACACATTAAGGAAAAAACAAAAATCCCGTATAATTGAGAAAATAGAACATAAGGGGAAGGAAGTGTTTCAACAAGAAATTATTAAAAAAGCTTTTTTGAATTTTACTCTAAGTTATATTCTGAAGAGAAAGTACAAGAGAATGAGATAGATACTTTTTTGCAAAATGAAAATGTTTTGATAATTACTAAGGAACAAAGAGACAGATTAAACGCATTGATTACATCAGAAGAAATCATTTCAGTGATTAAACAATTGAAAGTGGGAAAATCTCCTGGGACTGATGGGTTAACGGCGACCTATTATAAGTATCTTCAAGAGGAGATGGTGGAACCTCTTAGAGAGTTATTTGTAAATATACAAGAGGGTGGCCAGGTTCCACCTTCATGGAAAACAGCCTATGTTTCTTTGATTCCCAAAGAGGGAAGAGATAATGTTAAGGTAGAAAATTTTAGACCTATCTCATTGTTAAATACGGATTATAAGATTTTTGCAAAAATTATGGCTAATAGATTAATGACAGTTTTAAGACAAATAATTCATTCTGACCAAACTGGTTTTTTACAAGGGAGACAGATGAAAACCAATGTTAGACAACTTATTAACATAATGGAATATTTGGATAAGTATATCCAGGTGCCTGCAGTTCTTATGTTTTTAGATGCGGAGAAAGCTTTTGATAGACTGAATTGGTTGTTTTTGAAAAAATTAATTGTTAGGATGGGAATGGGGGATCAGTTTATTAACTCTATATTAGCAGTTTATCAGAAACAAAAAGGTCAGATTATTGTGAATGGGCATTTAACAGATTTATTTAATATAGAGAAAGGTACTAGACAGGGATGTCCTTTATCCCCCTTGCTGTTCGTTTTAACTCTAGAGGTTTTATTGAATAAGATTAGAGCTTCAGATGATTTAAAAGGTATACAGATTAGACAACATGATTATAGATTATGTGCTTTTGCTGATGATTTGCTTGTGACATTGACTCAACCAACACAGTCGGTTCAGAGCTTGATGGAGATAATTTTAAATTATGGTAGGGTATCAGGTTTTAAATTAAATATATCTAAGACAAAGATGTTAGTTAAAAACTTAGATAATAATTCAAAACAAGACTTGGAAAGAATAACGGGTTGTGAGATAGTTAAGAAAGTTAAATACTTAGGAATTTATATTGAAGCTTCTAATGGGAAGTTATATAAGAATAATTATGAAGTTTTGTGGAATAAGACACAAATAGAATTAGATAAATGGAAAAAATTACAATTGTCTATGCTGGGTAGGATAGCTGCATTTAAAATGAATGTATTGCCAAAATTTTTATTTTTGTTTCAAATGTTACCTATACTTAAAAAGGATGCGAATTTGGAGGAGTGGCAGAAAGGTATTAATAGATTTATTTGGAATGGCAAGAAACCAAGGGTTAAACTAAAAATTATTCAGGATACAAGGGAAAGAGGTGGTTTGAAAATGCCCAACTTTAAGTTATATTACTATGCTGCAGTTTTAGTAGCGATAAGTGACTGGGTTAATTTAACTAAGGATAGAATATTGAATATAGAAGGGTACGGTTTACTATATGGTTGGCATGCATATTTAGTTTATGACAAAAAGGTGGATAGGAGTTTCAAAGAGCACCTATTGAGAAGTGCTCTGCTGCGTGTCTGGAAAAAGTTTTATTATAAGTTAAACGAAAAGATTCCTCTTTGGACAGTTCCCAGGCACGCAATAGAGAGTATAAATAGACAACAAATTCAAGATGTGGTGTCTTATGAGAAACTTCTATTTAAAGAAGGGAATTTGTTATTATTGAAATCATTGAACATGTTAAAGGAAGAAGGAATAGTTCATACTTGGTTTCCATATGTACAACTGCAGACTAGATGGCAGAAAGATTTTAAGATAGGCTTTTCTTTAATAGATGAAAATTTAATTAAACAAGTTAGAGATCAAAGGCCTATGCATATTAAAAGATTATATAATGCATTAATTGAAATTGATTCTGAAACTGAATTAGTTAAGGACTGCATGATTACGTGGGGACATAATTTTGGACAACCAATTATGATGGAAACATGGGAGAGGATCTGGGTGAAAAATGTAAGATTTACACAAGCGCAACATTTAAGAGAAAATTTTTATAAAATGTTTTATAGATGGCATTTAGACCCGAAAAAATTATCATCTATGTACCCGGATTTACAACCGAAATGTTGGAGATGTGAATCTATGGATGCTACTTATTTTCATGTATGGTGGACTTGTAGAAAAATCAAGGCTTTCTGGATAAAAATATGGTGGATACTTCAAAATATATTGAAAAAGCGTATTGAATTTTTACCACAGTTGTTTCTGTTAGGTATTATAAAAGACGGCACCACCATAGAGACGAATTTGATTTTGAACTTGATTACAGCAGCAAGACTGTTGGTGGGACAATATTGGAAGACATCAGAATTACCATCTATTGAAGAATGGACTTTAAAAGTTATAAATCTGGCAGAAATGGCTAAAATATCCGCATATTTGAAGGATCATTCAAATGAAAAATATATGTTGTATTGGAAAAAATGGATAGATTATATACAAGGGAAATATCAATTTAAGAAATTGTATTTAGCATATAGTTAAATATTCATATATTGGATTGAATAAGGTAGTTAAATTTTTAAATTTTTAATAGGATTTATATAATATGTTAGAGTAGTTTAGTGGGTTTTCTTGTGGTTTTTTTTTACCCTGTATTCACTTTGGGAAGTGGGGTGGGTGGGGGGTTGTTATAATTTATAATTTATAATCTTCTCAACTGTAACATGATACTGGGATTATGTAAGATAATGTAAGAACTATATATATATATATATATCTCAGAAATCCCTTATTTCTTTGTCAACAATTTTAAAAACATATATATATATATATATATAGATAGATAGATAGATAGATAGATAGATAGATAGATAGATAGATAGATAGATAGATAGATATAGACATAGACATAGACATAGACATAGACATAGACATAGACATAGACATAGACATAGACATAGACATAGACATAGACATAGACATAGACATAGACATAGACATAGACATAGACATAGACATAGACATAGACATAGACATAGACATAGACATAGACATAGACAGATAGATAGATAGATAGATAGATAGATAGATAGATAGATAGATAGATAGATAGATAGATAGATAGATAAAGGATGGGCTGCTCGGGCGGCTCCTCGGCACCACATCTGGAGGGGGTGAGACTGAGGAGTGAAGGTTGAGGGAAGTAGGGAGGTGGTAAGAGGAGGGTGGAGAGAGTGGGGGTAGAGATGGTGGGTTGATAGAGGTAGAGGAAGGGAGAAAGGAGGAGGGGGATGTGGTGTGGGGGGTGCCGCCGAGCAATATCCATAGTTATTTTATGTTTTGTTCTCGTGTTTGAAAAAGTCGCAGATGTTTGTATTCAGTTGAGTTGTTTTAATTTGAATATTTTTTTATTTGTTATATTCACAATTATAAAATTAATAAAATTTCATTTATAAAAAAAAAAGAGAGAAAGGAAAATCTTGAAATATGTGCCAAAACATCTTTAAGACTTTGTATAGGAAATCTGGGATAATTCCAAGATTCTATTCAAAGATAATACACTGTTTTCATTGTTCAGAGGTAAATGAGGGTTAGCAACAGAGGAAAGAAGACAGCAAAGAGATGATAGTTTCATTCAAATACTGGATAGATGCTTGGTTCTGAACGCTACTGAACTCTAAATGTTATGAGAAGCCACTTGACCAAAAGTGCAGAATGAAAATTTATCCCACCTATTTTTTGCAACATTCATGGCATACATTTTGCTTTCATCAGCTTCAAATTCAAACATTTCTTCACCATCTGGTGACCGGGTACTTAAAAAAAAAAATCAGTTATTTACTTTATGATCTACAGCTACAGCACTGTTTACATATTACAAGCTGGATAGGGTTTTCACAATTTCTTCCATATGTTAATTTACTCTCATAAAAATGCTTTCGATTTACAGGAATGTACTCTGCTCTGTCAAATCTTTAAGCACGAACTACAGTATAGCTCTTTTGACTATCCAGCTGGAATTTTATCATGAGAACCATTTCAGAGCCACCCCCCCTCATTTTATTACCATAAAAACCCATGAGCATACTGTTAGGCTTCCTAATTTTGTGCCCAACAAAACAGTCTAATCATTCATCAGAATTCTGGTTGAGGAATTCTGGGAGTTGAAGTCCACAAGTCTTAAGCTTTCAAGGTTGGACACCTCTGCTGTAGGGCATGCTGTTCTCTACCATCAAGTATTAATCCAGAAAATGAAGAATAAGATTTGAAATTCCCATATGCCTGTAGATTTCATTATGCTAAAATTCTATTACATAGTCTAACTAACTGTCTATTATCAGTTAAAGGTTACAGACAAAACAGTTTTAGTAGTATATATAGATTGCTCTTATACTGTGCCTGTAGCTTTCCAGTTAAGCAACTGTCAGAACAGAATGTTGAACTATAAAAGTCTCTGGTAAAATAATAATAATAATAATAATAATAATAATAATAATAATAATAATAATAATAATAATAATAATAATAATAATAATAATAATAATAATAATAATAATAATAATAATAATAATAATAATAATGGAAGCAGCCTTTATAAAATATATAAAAATCTGAATCGTGGACATTGCCATATCTGGGGACAAAAGAGAAAGAATTGGAGACAATCACAAAATACTAATCCTGAAAATAGAAGTACAGTAGAACAACTGTGGCAAAAGAAAGCAAAGGTAGTATCAATAGTGATAGGCACCTTGGATGCAATCCCAAAACATCTGGAGCAACACTTAAACACCATCATCATTGACAAATTCACCATCAGTCAATTGCAAAGAGCAGCTTTACTTGGAACAGCTTACATCCTGCAACCATACATCTAACACCATCAAACAACATCTACCTATCAAGGTCCTTGGGTAGATAAAAATGCCAAATTCAGTGTAAACATCTGGCTGATTGTGCAACCAAACATAAAAAAGAAAGCCACCTTCCACAAAGGCATTGTTCACAGAGCAGTAGAAAGATAGACAGAGCTTGTTAAGATAGGGTAGTTTTTCTCAACCTTAGTAACTTTAAGGTAGGGTTAAGGGTTGAGAAACACTTATAGAAAGGCTTCAGGGTGTGTGGCTAGAATTATTTCAATATTTGCTTCTGTGTAACAAATACCCTGTGTCTATGTGTTCCTGTGTGTGCACAACAAAACCCAGAGCAGGGTGCATATATTCTTGGGTCACATGACCAGGAAGTAGATGGGCTTAGAATGGAGCAGTTGGCAACATTCTGAGCCACTGCCCAGCTGCCTCTCCTATAGGGATGCGTTAGTGCAGGTGTCTTCAAATTTGGCCCTTTTATGACTTGTGGGCTTCAACTCCCAGAATTCCTCAGCCAGTGTGCCTGCCTGAGGAATTCTGGGAGTTGAAGTCCACAAGTCATAAAAGAGCCATGTTTGAAGACCCCTGCATTAGTGAAACATTTCTTGGTTGTTTTTCTCCGCTGCCTGCAGCCTTACTCAGGCCATTTTTGAGCTCATTTCTTTTGCTGGTTTTTCCCACCATACCAAATTTGGTGCCATTCTCTTCATTTTCCAGAGACTTGTCCTACCGATGGACTCATGGGCAGATGAGCGGGAAGAATAAACAGAAAACTGCTCTGAGCTTCTAATAAAAATCAGTTATCTTAGACTTGGAGGACATTTGGGTTATTGTTTTGATTATGCTAAATTAGTCCTCCTTTTAAAAGTAAGGTCAGCTTTCCTTGCCTTCCTAATTCTCTCCCTTTGTGTTCCCTGTGCAGAAGAAACATTTCCCAGCAGATGGTGAACACAAGCTTGAAACACTGCCAGTTTTATCCATGAATGCTGTAGAACTTGCCAACATCCAGGTAAAAACAGCCTCCATTTTTTTATGGTGCCCCTTTAAGATTCTTCCTGGCATCATAGCTTCTTTCCAGAAGCTGGTCTTTCCCAGTCTGATGCCCTCTGAGTGTGCTGAATGAAGTAGTGTAGTCCAAAATATCTAGAGAATACCAGTTTGGAGAAGGCTCATCTTCTGTCTGATTGGAATATAGTATTTCCATGAGAATAGTGACTTTCTCACCATGATCCCCTCCAGATATGTTGGACAATGGTTCCGGTTATGTTCCAGGTTCATGGGAATTGTATTCCAACATAATCTGGAGGACAACAAGCTCTGGAAAGCACTTGTAAGAAGTCCAATTGGTGGTGATTTCAAATGCTTGACAGCAGCCTTCTCCAACTAGACACTGTACAGATATATGAACTTCAACTCCCAGAATTCCTCAAACAGCATAACTATTGCTGAGAATTCTGGCAGTCGAACCAGGCTGGGGAAGGCTGCTTCATCATCGTTCCACTTTTCTTTTCCTTTTGGTGACTTTTCCCCATTTTCTCTGGAGACTCATATCAAACTAGTTGCTGTCCCATGTCCCCAGCATCTCAGTTTCTCTGTTGCGAGGCAAGGATGGGGCCACAACATCATTCTCCTTCCTAATTTCTGTATGGTTTTCCCTTCCTCCAGGTTTCTGCAGGTCTAGTTCAGTTTGCCTCCGATTTGCAAAGCTACCAACGGCATTTTGAGTGGCTGAAGAAGGCAGCAACATGGCTGTGGCCCATGGAGCATGATATTGGCACAGTGCACACTCGGCTTGAACGCCTCCTTAGAAGATTGGAACACGTGGTAATGTTGAAATGAGTAGGCTCAGAACAATAATATCTGCGCTGCAAACCTTGAGGCAGCCACCAGGTGGCAGCAAAGTATTCTTATTTTCTGTGTCTCTTTGCTGCCATCTAGTGGTTTCCTGCATCTTTGCATTCCAAATATGGTAGCTCCAAATTAGCAGATCATACAGCTGTATGATCATTGGGAACAGTTGTCTAAATTGAGTTTGTTAGTCTTCCTGTGGACAATTCATCTCACACTTGTCCTTTTCTCTCCAGATGACGAGGCTCAATATCACACGACCCAATGATGATTTGCCAACCCTCCCGACCCATGGGACTCACTGGTCTATTGTCCAGGCTGGACATGCCATTGTCCACTCATTTCACCTTTATTTAGACTGGGCAGCCCGAGTGCTGGTCTTGATCCGGAAGAAATTGTGAAAAACCAAGAAACAAAACTGTCCAGGATGTTTTGGAGATGTTCTTCACCGACCAGGAACCCTTATCTGGAAATCCCCTATGGAGGAGAGCTCAAAGAAGGAAGGAAAGGCTATGAGACTAGATTCCTCTTTTAACGGTTGCAGTGGAGTGGGAAGAGAGAAGATTTGCCTACCCACTCATAACTTTTCTACATTGTGGGGATGTTGTGGAACAGGAGACGGCTTTCTCGATTCCCTCAGCATGATCATCTTATCTTCTCCCTGCAGGCTTGGAAAAATAATTGGGGAAAGCATGCTACCCCTTTTTTCAAGGAAATTTTTAAACCCTCCTGCTCTCCATTGATAGAATACAACTCATTCGGACACATGTATTGATCTGTGTCAAGTAGAGGGGGAATCCTGCTTGGAGGGTACCATTTACGAATCTTGCAGTATTATCCATAATGGTGATGGAATCCCTGTTTCAGACACAACTTTTGGGCCATTATTGATCTTGCCTGCAGGGACACACAACCTATGTTGCCCTCCCAGTTTATGCTAAGGAGAGCAGTGTGGGGGAGGAGCTATGCCGTATAAGTCTAGGCCGATCTGTACCCTGGTGCCCTTCTGATGGGCAGGTCCATATTGGTTGGGATTTGTGGAAGTTTTAATCTCAACATAAGTGGAGGGCATGAGGTTAGGGGTAGTTTTTCCATGGAAAGTCACTGCTATCCTGCTAATTGAGAACAGCAATAGCAATAGCACTTAGACTTATATACCGCTTCATAGTGCTTTACATCTCTTTCTAAACCAGAGTTCACAACCATTCCGGGGAGGGCAGAGGGGATGGTTCCGTGTGAGCGGCCGGCAAGCACACGCATGCAGCTCCATTTGTATGAGCGGTGGGCACGCGCCCCCACCACTTGCACAAATGGATCGCACGCACACATGCTCACCTGATGCTTGCGCAAGTGGGGATACGTGCACAAGCGCTCACCTGCCACTTCCACAGCCCGGTTCTAAACAGCTCACAGCCCAGGGATTGGGAACCCCTGCTCTAAGCAGTTTACAGAGTCAGCATACTGCCCCCCCTCAACAATCTGGGTCCTCATTTTACCAACCTCAGAAGGATGGAAGCCTGAGTCAATTTTTAAGCTGGTCAGGATTGAACTGCTGTCAGTCGGCAGAGTTAGCCTGCAATATTGCATTCTAACCAATGCGCTACCAGCGCTCCTGCATAAGAACCTGCATAAAGGCATACTCCTGGATACCTCGAAAGATTTAGAGATTCTGGAGCATAAAGGAAGGAAAGGTATATCTTGAAATGAGGAAGTGCACCCTTCATGTGGAGGCTGGACCTTCTCAACCTGTCATCCTCTTTTCAGTAATAGACCCCTACTGGTTTCTCTGTATCCAATTACAGGATATCCAATTCAGGTCAAAACCTGTAGCCACTAATCAACAGAGAATTAATATCTTCAGCAAGCCCAGCACAGGATGTGCTACATTGAAGCCTGTTATTAGTTACCATTTTGATCCTATTAACCTTAAAAGAATGCTCCTCACACAAAATTAATAGAGCAGCTGCAAGGTTGTTGGAAAAATATTTTTTTTTGAGAGTGGAGGACTAATTTACAAATATAAATCCATAAGAAAAAGCACAAGATGGAGAGGCATTGCTCTGTTTCTCTCAAACCTGCATTTACTAAAAGAAAATATTTTTTTCTTTAGTAAAGCAACTATACTATTATTCATATGCACATTGATGGAGATTCAATTAACTGGACAAGCAATTAAAATTGAAAGAGTTTAACAGATCAGGGAAGAAAAACTTATAAGGGAATTTTTAAGCATTTGGGTCACTTTTCTCCTAATGAGATATTTATTTAGAAGTATATAAAATTCAATCTCAGAGTTTTCCCTTTTCGTTTTAGCAATTTCTAAAAATACCCTGTATACATAAATATGGAGAAACATGTGAATTTTTATTTTCTTGCTTCAAAGGAATTTACCTGAGAATGAAAAAAGTGAAGTTGAGGTTATAGGAAATTATGTTCCATTTTCCAAATAAAAACCTGGATAAATAAGTGAATTCCTGCTTTCCTTTAGCAGCAGCGCCCCCTGCTGTTAGGTCAGTCAGCATTTAACTTCCAGAAAGTTAACTGGGCCATACAGTGTAAGAAAGACCAAATATGATTGCTTCAAATTCAGAAGAATTTTAAAAATCGCAATAATATCCCACACTACACAGTTGAATTCAAACAGGATCATGCAACGCAGAAATAAGAACAGAAGTCTAATCCTTCCTTCCAGGATGATATTATATTTTTAAATAGGGTTTTCTTTTTTAATATTCTTTAATGCAAGAATAGGCACCTGTGGCCTCCAAATATTGCTAGATTCCCACTCCCATCATCCCCTGAGCAGTATAGCCACTGATCAGGGATAGTAGTAGTTGTTCTCCATCAACATTTGGTTCCCTAATACTGTATGAAATTGTTATTAATCCTTCTCTTTTTCCAATAACCCTATACTTCATAATCCCTAATATTTATAAAGCCGGTAGAATTCATCCTTGTAACTTATTATTTTTTACTTATCTGTTCCCAGTCTGGGTCATTTTATTAATTATTGTTTTTGTCACTGTGGTTATTATTATATTAATAATGTTATTTTATTTTGAGTATTTTCCAAGTATTTATTGACCTGCCTCTCTCTTTTTCCCTCCAACTTTTCCTTTTTGTAAGAAAAAAAGATTTTTTTTTTAAAAGATGGGGAAAACTACATTTGAAATAAACTTTACAAAGGTCTAAACGAACGAGTCTTGTTTTCACTGTGTGTGGGAGGAGAGAACCTGGTTCAGTTATTAGAAATGAAATTGATTCATTTAAAATAATGGCTGTACAGGCAGTCCTTGACTTGCCACCTTTCATTCAGTGACTGTTCAAACTTACAACGGCGCTGAAAAAAGTGACTTATGACCATTTTCCACATTTATGACCATTAAAGCATCCCCATGGTCATGTGATCAAAATTTGCTTGGCAACTAGCATGTATGCATGATGGTTGCAGTGTCCTGGGGTCATGTCATCATCTTTTGCGACCCTCTGATGAGCAAGTTCAATGGGGAAGCCAGATTCACTTCGCCACCATGTTACTAACTTAACAACTGCAGTGACTCACTTAACAACTGTGGCAAGAAAGCTTGTAAAATGGGGCAAAACTCACTTAACCATTGTCTCGCTTAGCAACAGAAATTTCGGGCTCAGTCTGTGGTCATAAGTTGAGGCCTACCTTCAGTCAATGGACATAATAGCGGCCAGTTCATTGATCTTGGTCATTGGGTTGTCTTGCAAGACATCTGGGTCACTTCCCATTTGTACAGCCTTTTTCCACTTGCCCTTAACAATGGCATAGAAACAGGCCCGCAACATCTTTTTCCCTCAGGTCCCTGTGATGTTCCTTCATCTTCATCTCTAGCCCAGTGAGACAGGCCTAATTTATCCTTAGCTAGAACATGATTAAGAGTAGCCTTTTCCCTCTTATTTTGATTCTTCCTGGTGGAAACCTGGAAGCGGGTAACATCTGTTAGGCATACCCACCCATTATCTTGAAGTTGAGATTGCAAGGGAGGGGGACAGAGGCAACAGAGGCAGAAGGGAGACCATCCAGGTGGTTAGCAACTTCCATTGCTAGTATTGCATAGCATTTTGCCAGCTCAAGGATGGTTAGACAACTCTTCAACTTAGCAATGAGGAAAGGCGGAAAGCCTCTACCACAGCCTCCACCCACTTGATATCCTTCACCTATAACCAAAGCCCACCCATCACTCCAGCTAGCTTGGAATGTGCAGGTAGCTCTTGCCTTACAACAGTTCATTTAGTGACCATTCAAAGTTACAACAGCACTAAATGACTTATGACCATATTTCACACTTAACAACCATTGCAGCATCCTCATGGTCACGTGATCAAAATTCAGATGCTTGGCAACTGACTCATATTTATGACAGTTGCAGTGTCCCGGCATCATGTGATCACTTTTTGTAACCTGATAAGCAAAGTCGATGGGGAAACAAGGTTAACAACCGTGTTACCAACTTAACAACTGATTGACTGTGGAATGAATCGGGTTGAATGGATGGGTGGTTGTGGACCTCTGATAAATGGAAGGGCCGACCTGTCAGCATTTACGGAAGCTAGAGAAGTGGAGGAGCCTTGCTCTGAGGGATCAGAGGGCCAGTCTATACCAGTCTTATGGGGAAGAGGCAGATATGATGGGAGGCCTGGGGTAGGCCGCTCTCAGGGAACAAGGCCTCGCTGCCTGAAAGCGATCTCTTGTTCCGGCCCCTTGAACCTCTCCCGGGGTACTGGTAATGAGCGAAGTCCGGACCCTGGACTCAGGCTGCTGCTGCTCAATGCCAGGTCGGTGCTAAATAAAGCTCTCCTCATCCGGGATTTAATTCTGGAGGAGGAGGCCGACCTGGCATGTGTGACTGAGACCTGGCTGACCCCAGAGGGAGGAGTTCCCCTCTCTGAGATGTGTCCAGCTGGGTTTCAGGTATGGCATCAGCCGCGACCCCAGGGAAGGGGGGGAGGAGTGGCGATTATAGCTAAGGAGACACTCGGGCTGCGCAGACTCGCTGCTACTGAGATATCAGGTTGTGAGTCCCTCCTTATGAGGTTGAACCTAGGTGTACAGGTGGGTCTGTTGCTTACGTACCTGCCTCCCAGCTGCGTTTCTATAGCCCTGCCCAAGCTACTCGAGGAGGTAGCCGGGTTGGCGGTTGAGTTCCCCAGGCTTATTGTCTTGGGGGACTTCAACGTGCCATCACTCGGTGAGTCCTCTTGGCTGGCGCGGGAGTTCATGGCCTCCATGGCAACCATGGACCTGACACAGGTAATTGAGGGCCCAACCCATGAGGGGGGACACACACCTGACTTGGTTTTCTTCTTGGAGCAGTTGAGTTATGATCTGAAACTAAGGGGCTTAGAAGTGTTGCCCATGTCATGGACAGATCATTTTCTGCTGCGGCTAGAGTTTACGACGCCAATCCTCTCTCGCAGGGAGCCAGAACCGATTAAATGGTTCCACCCCAGATGCCTGATGGACCCTATTGGTTTTCAAAGGGCGCTTGGGGAATTGCCAGATTCGCTCATACACAGTCCGGCGGAGTCCCTAGTGATGGCCTGGAATACGGCCACTACGGGGGCTCTAGATTGGATTGCGCCGTTGCGACCTCTCTGTGGCAGCAGACCCAGGAGATCTTCTTGGTTTACCGAGGAACTCAGGGGGATGAAGCGCCAGAAGAGACGTCTAGAGAAGCAATGGAGGAAAAGCAGATCCGAACCTGATCGAACCAAATTGGGAGCTTATATTAAGACCTATTTGGAAGCGATCACTGTGGCAAGATCTCAGTATCTTTCCGCATTGATCGTGTCTGTGGAATCTCGTCCGGCTGCCCTGTTTAGGGTGACTCGCTCTCTCCTGAATACGGGGAGGAGGGAGGAACCTTTGCAGGGCAATGCCGAAGAATTTAACACCTTTTTCGCAGACAAGGTCGCTCAGATCCGGACTGACTTGGACTCCCATTGGAATGCAGTGTCGGCTGACAATGAGTCAGTCGAGATGACAGAGGCCCATCTTAGTCCTGTTGTATGGGATGAGTTCGACCTGGTAACTCCTGATGATGTGGACAAGGCTGTAAGTTCTGCCACCTGTTTACTGGACCCGTGCCCCTCCTGGCTGGTTTCGGCTAGCAGGGAGGTGACACGGAGCTGGGCCCAGGCGGTTGTTATCGCTTCATTGAGGGAGGGGTCCTTTCCGGCTCCCTTAAAGGAGACACTTGTGCGCCCCCTCCTCAAGAAGCCTTCCCTGGACCTGGCAGTTTTAAATAATTATCGTCCAGTCTCCAACCTTCCCTTTTTGGGGAAGGTTGTTGAGAAGGTGGTGGCACTCCAACTCCAACGGTCCTTGAATGAAACGGATTATCTGGGCCCTCAGCAGTCTGGGTTCAGGTCCGGTTACAGCACGGAAACTGCTTTGGTCACGCTGATCGATGATCTCTGGCGGGCCGGGATAGAGGTTATTCCACTATCCTGGTGCTTCTTGACCTCTCAGCGGCATTCGATACCATCGACCATGGTATCCTTCTGCGCCGGTTGGAGGGCCTTGGAGTGCGAGGCACCGTTCTATGGTGGTTCGCCTCCTACCTCTCTGGCCGGTCACAGTCGGTGTTTGCAGAAGGTCAGAGATTGGCCCCGAGGTCTCTTCCATGTGGAGTCCCTCAGGGGTCCGTTCTCTCACCTCTGCTTTTTAACATCTACATGAAGTCGTTGGGTGAGGTCATCCGTCGGCATGGGGTAAGTTATCATCAATATGCTGATGATACCCAGCTTTATATCTCTACCCCATGTCATTACAGCGAAGCAGTGGAAGTGATGAACCGGTGCCTGGAGGCTGTTGAGGTCTGGATGGGTGCCAACAGGCTCAGACTCAATCCCGACAAGACGGAGTGGCTATGGGCCCTGCCTCCCAAGGACAATTCTATCTGTCCATCCATTACCCTGGGGGGAGAAGTTTTGTCCCCCTCGGAGAAGGTTCGCAACTTGGGTGTTCTCCTCGATCCACAGCTAAGTTTGGAACATCATTTTTCGGCTGTGGCGAGGGGAGCATTCGCCCAGGTTCGCCTGGTGCACCAGTTGCGGCCCTATTTGGATCGGGAGTCACTCCTCACAGTCACCCATGCCCTTGTCACCTCGAGATTCGACTACTGTAATGCTCTCTACATGGGGCTACCTTTGAAGAATGTCCGGAGACTGCAGGTAGTCCAGAATGCGGCCGCGCGAGTTGTCTTGGGTCTCCCAAGACATGCTCATATCACTCCAGCTCTCCGTGAGCTGCACTGGCTACCAATTGGTCTCCGAACACAATTCAAAGTGTTGGTTATGACCTATAAAGCCCTTTATGGCAACGGACCAAGATACTTGCGGGACCGTCTCCTGCCTCATGAATCCCAGCGACCGGTTAGGGCGCACAGGGTTGGCCTCCTACGAGTCCCGTCCGTTAAACAATGTCATCTGGCGGGACCTAGGGCAAGGGCCTTCTCTGTTGCTGCCCCAGCCCTCTGGAACCAGCTTCCCTCGGAGGTTCGTACTGCTTCCTCCCTCCTAGCCTTCCGGAAAGGATTGAAGACACATCTATGCTGACAGGCTTGGGGCATGTGAGCTGCGCTCTGCCCTTCGGCCCTAAGAGTGTCCCGCCATCAGTGCATGTGAATTGATTGAGTTTGTGTGTGGTATGAATGTGTTAATTTTAAAATTATTGTAGTATTTTTTGTTGTGAGCCGCCCTGGGTCTTTGGAGAGGGGTGGCATATAAATGTGATTTAAATAAATAAAATAAATAAACTGCAGTGATTCACTTAACAACTATGGGAAGAAAGGTTGTAAAATGAGGCAATAACTTAACAAATATCTCACTTAGCAACAGAAATTTTGGGCTCAGCTGTGGTCGTAAGTCGAGGACTACCTGTATAGGGGTGTTATCTAAAGTGGAGAACAACTGGTTTGACCAGATCCTGATTTGTTATGATCAGATAAGAGATCAGGCTCAATTCTGGCATCCCTGGCCAGCCACTTGCCCTATACACCCTGTCCTTGATCCTTCACCATTGACTGTGGCAACCTTGATGGATGGGCCATCCTCTTGGCTTGAGTGGGAAACTTGAGAAAGTATCTTGCAGGAACATTGCTGGGACCCTGATGGGGCTAACTTGTACTTTTCCAAATGGAATGGCAGAGAAACATCTCCATTCTAAGTTTTGGTTCCTCCTAAGTGGCCTAGAACATCCTTGGCAGCCACGGTGGGGGAAGCAGAAAGCTTAAGAAGCTGCCACACTGTACCCCATTCTAATTTGCAAAGGCAAGATGGGCAATCAATCTGCCATGCCTTGACAGTCCTTTCTTTTGATCTGGAGAAACCACAGTCAAGTGGACCAATTCCTTAACTAAATGCCAACTATAAACTATTTACTACAATTTTAACAGAACATTTCAGAAAGTGTATTTCTGAAATAATACATACAGAGTGAACTAGTTACATTCCTAAGAGGAAAATGAAGGACAACAGTAGATTTATAATAAATGGACCACAGTAGAATATGTCAACAATAAAAAATAGGAAGAGCAGTAATATTTTTCAGTGGAGAAAACTTTCTTATTAGCATTTTTAAACAAAATGCATCCAGGAGTAGGATGTAAAACCTGGGTGGAGGGCACATATGAACAGCAAACAGCAAAGAAGACACTCAATAGAACAGTTTCCACAATTTTTTCAAGCAGCAAAAAATTAAGCAAAGGTATCCTCTTTCTCATTTGTAATTGCTTTAGGTGTTTCAGTGGACATGATTTAGTGAAACAGATAAATATTTGGGATTAACATTCAGGGAGAGGAACATAAGTTGAAATGAGAATGACTTTGGTAGACAGGGGGAAGATCTGCAGTCTAGACAGATGTTTGATAAATATAATTTGAATCCAAAGAAAGGATGGGGGTGGAGAAAGCAGCTCAGAAGGAACCCTCCCTAGTCTTTGGGGTAGTGAAAATAAAGGAGGGGAGAAGTACTTTTAGTACTTAGCAAGCAGTGGTGGGATTCAAATATGTGAACAACCGGTTCTCTGTGTGGATGCCGCTTCCGGAAGTCCATTCTGGGCCTGGGCAACAAAAAATTAGCTACTGGTTCTGCCGAAGTGGTGCGAACTGGCTGAATCCCACCACTGCTTGCAAGATTCTGATACTGTAGCCTTACAAGAAAGATAGTATTAGTACTCATGGTTGGTGCTTCTTGTCTGGGCTACCTCTCAGGGCTGACAACTGATGAGATCAAAGACTTTCGTGAATTCCCTGGCTTTAAAATCAATGAAAAGAAAACAAAGACAATAAGAAAAATGTAACCTCAGAAGAAGACTTTGTGGGAAAAGAATTGTGATTTTTTTTGTGTGTGTGAAAGAATTGTGAAATGACAAGAAAATCCAGTGAAATACTTGGAGCTTTATTTGACAAGATGTAAAAAGGGCATATTTCAGAACAATTATAATAAATCAGGGAAAGAAATTTTTAAAGAAAGAGCTAGAAAGATGGGGAAAAAACTAAAACATGGTCACCTAGGACTTAAAATTTTGCAAGCTTAAAAAGAAAGGGGTGGTTAAATTATATTGTTATCTATCATGGATAAGAGAATGGATTAAATTGTAGCTTGTCAAATATAGAAGGAGCTAGCCTAGCCCATGGACTTCATGGATACTTGTGGTATAAAGAAACAGAAGAAGAAAATAATTTGAAAGCACATACAAGATTTGATAAAAATATGGAATCTATTAAAATGAGAATAAGTCTGCAATTTCAGTTTTAGTTTCACCATCAAATGCCTTTTACTTCAGGGATGAATATTTAATTTAATACTTGATTTAATTTAATTAAGATTTAATCACATATGCCAATATGGTACATCCAGATTCTAGAAATAGGCTAAAAACACATCAAGAACTGCTTAATAAAGGTAGGAATTTATTATGGCTGATATACTTGCAAATTGTTAGAAGATAATGAGTCATCTCAAGAAAGGAGGAACTTTGAGAATGACAGAGTCTGAAAGACTTACACAAAACCAAGATCACCTATTAGGACACCCATATAAATTGTTATTGAAATATGACATGGAGATGTAACAAATAAAAAATTGTTTGATAAAATGAATGCAAAAAAAAATCAAAGAAATAATCATAGTGCAACAATAAGAAGAGCCGGGGTGGGGGGGATTAATACAATTTACTCCAATTTATAGTTTAAGGGAAAACCGTATACAATATTTTATAGATAACCTATCAATAATTACCAAGACAGACAAATCATATAATAATAAATATTGGAAATGCCATATGAAAGAAGGATTGTGCAGTATATGATGGCTATGTACAAAAAAACCCCACAAAACTATTTGAATAAAATACATCAAAATATTCAAAAAATCCTAAAACAAAATTTGAGCTGAAGCCACATTTATTCCTATTAAGCATAATTCCTGAAAATATAAATGGAAAATATCACAGTTTACTAAGATACATGCTGACAGTTAGGAGAACAAATTTTGCACAACAGTGGAAAAGGTGAACTTTGCTGATGATATCAAATTGGGAGACCAAAATTGGAAAAAAATGCAAGAATCGCAAAACTGACAATACCCAGTATATCTATATAGCAGGACAAATTTGGACATTTAGATTATGTGTTTTAGGAAGAAAGATGAAACCAATCAAAACTAATAGATGAAAGGATTTCAACAAATACCAGAAGCGATCTTTAATATTTAATGTGCAGTTTAAATATCTAAGTTGTGGTCAGCAGTTGAGGAAATAAATGGCTGAGAAGGGAAGAATGTGTAACTGGAAAGTTTTCCCATAATATTTTTGTTTGTGTTTTATTTGTGCTCAGAAGTTGCCATTTTTTATGTTATTCAACTTTTAGTATTTAGTGTAGATCTTTTTTCCCTTTGTATTTCATTATTTTAATAACACAGTACAAGTACTGTTCCTTTTTCTAAAAAAGACAATTCTTTTACCCAATCCCTATCTCTGCTAGTATCCTTCTGCTGCTCTGGGCACCTTCCTGGTTATGGGATGGGCTGTTTATGAGACCATGCAGAAGCCCTCCGCCAATTTTGTTTTGACCTCTCCCATTGATCCTCTAGTGGTGCATCGGTCCTTATAAACTGAAAATGCTTACCTGGAAGCAAAGGATTTTTTTTAATGCAAGTTTTATTGAGTTTTTCAGTTTTTACAACAAAGTGCTTAGGAAACAGCGTGGTGATGGGGTAATCAATTATCCAAAAACCAAGACATTTGTATATAGCTCAAGTTAACTCGTTAAAAATTCCCTCTCTAGTTCCCTCAAATAATATACCATATTCAGATTAATACATTTCTAGTGAAATTCAATCAATCAATAAAATTATCAATAACAATTTAACTATGCAAATCCCAACCCTGTATTTAAGCTTTACAAAATTCCAGTTACCATATTTCAATTTAGCCATAAACGGACATATTATTTATACTTCAGGTATCCCTAATTTCCCTCTTTTCATAACATAATAATTATAATATCTAAAAATAAACATATTATTCCCACAATTACATTCTTATATTTCCTAAACATATTCTATTCTTATTCTACTAGCTCCTCATTTACTAATACCATGTCTTCTATTAGCACAATCCATTTTCTTATTCTCATTCCATTACAAAGTAGTTATCATACATAAGATAAACATATTTCAAAAAATACATTCTTACTCTATTTCACATATTTATTCTACTAACTGAGAATTTTCCTCTCACTTATAAGTCTGAGTCTTAAACCTTAAGTCAATCCATATCTCTAAAAAGCCTTTTTAACCCGTTACATACAATTTTAAATCTCATTTTTAAGTCTTATTCTGGCTTTCTTTTTGTGCCAAGCAGGTTTCCATAACAGAGCCTCTATATCAACAAATAAGTCTCTCTTTATTCTTCGTAATATCATTTGGGTCAAGGGAAAACGTCCCATCCTCTGTTTTAGGAACCTGACTCCTTTGTGATTAATCCCTTGTTGCTTTAAAAATTCAAGTCTCAATGTTTGGTTCAGCTGAGTAACACACTCAGTTGTGTCCAGTTTTGTGATTAGTATTTGGTTATCAAAGTTGTCATAGTTCTCAATAAATCATATTTGTACATCAATTCCTGTTGCTTTTGAAATTATATATGGTTTAGTTAAAGTTACTTTTTGATCATCAAAAATCTCAATAGGTTGTATATAATGTGGCATAAAGTCCTCTTTGGTGTTGATTAATTCCTCTTCTGTTGTTTTTTGGCCTGTAGGATAGTCGATTGAGGTCTGGGGGTCAGTTTGTAAATTTAGAGTAGGGTTTCTGATTTTTATTTCTGTAGTAATCTCTTTTATTTTAGCACATACTTGCCCAGTGGCTTCATGATTTTTTTCCAGTATAAGTGTATAGTTAAGTCCTTTTATGTTTTAGTGAAGGCTATATTTAATAACAGTTAGCCAATGTCCACCCCCACAGTTTCTAGCAGCTGTTTCAACTTCTTTATCTTTTCCCTTTTATGATGATTTGAAGGTCAAAACCAACCTCAGCATCAAACAAGAGAAAGCAGTTGCAGTTTTAAATTTCACCACAAGGTGTCCTCAGTAGATTATACAATCTTTTCCCAGACACCAATAAAATAACATTAAAAAATAGGAAAAATAATATTCTCCACATATAGACTAGATCAGGTACCGTAGTAGAGTTCAGTAATAGGAGTTTCCGGTTCCGGTTCACAGCGTTAATGGTCGTGCGAAGAGAGTTGTCTCTTCGCCGGCCGGTTCTTCTTCGCCAGTAGACCTTTAAAAGGGTTGAAAGTCACCCTGGAGGGGCGACCACCAATGAGGAGGCTTCTCATTGACTGCGGGAGGGTGGCAGCTCCTCCCGCAGCTCGAGTTACTCCTTAGGGCCAACGGAGCAAAGATCGCCCAGTAAGATGGCCGATCACACAGCCGCACCAGCCAAAAGTCACAAGAACATCTAAGCGTAAAGAACCACCATGGATGATCCGGGTGAGACCTTTCCTTTCCTCTCTTTACCCTATTTTTTTCCCCTGTAAAAAGCCTCCCTGGAATTATTTCCCTGCTTTGAGAGAGCGGCGTCTGTCTGTGTGGGAAGAGAAACTTTGAATATAAGGAAAGAATAACTAACTTCAATGACTATTTTTACTTGTATCTACTCTGGGGTCCTGAAGCAAAGGATTATTGATTTGGGGTGAAACAGCTGTTTTTAATCTATCTACTTGTTGAATGGTTCTTCCCCGAATCCCAGAATTTGATGTCCTACAGTGAATCACTGTTGAAGTTGGAAAGGGTGTCTTAGAGCTGCCTTCCTATGGATTCCTGGGCTAGAGTGTGGCCAAGATCTTACCTTGCCTTTAAGATTTACTTGCTCCCAATGATTGTACTGAGAGCCAGTTAAGGAACCAGGCTAGAAACTGGAAGAATGTGAAGTCTAGTCCCACCATGGATACAAATCCAACTGGATGGCTTTGAATCAGTCACTCTTGCTCAGCCCTAGGTTTGGTCCAGCAGTTAAGTCACCAGGCTAGAAACCAGGAGACTGTGAGTTCTAGTTCCACCTAAGTATGAAAGCCAGCTGGGTAACTTTGAGCCAGTCACTCTCTCAGACCAAGGTGTCAGGCTTGGGTGACAAGCCAGTTGGTCAATTCAAAGTAGACCCTTCATCTGAAGGAAAAAAACTCCCCCTCTTACTCAGTCCTAGGAAGAAGGCAAGGGCAAACACTTCCAAAAATCTTGCCAAGAAAGTTACACAGATTAGTCCAGAAGTCAGCACTGACTTGAAGGCTAAATAAAGAAACCCTGTATTACCTGAAGATCACAGGAAGTGAAGATCAATCAATCTGGTGAGTGCTGCATTGATTTGGATGCAACAAACAGTCTCAGATAATCTATACCTCTCAGGATGCAATTTACTATGCATTATTCTTATATGTTGCTATTATTTACATATAATATACAATGATAACATATAATTGTTATATACTATGCTATTATTAATATATATTCTTCAATATAGCAGCCTTTTCAGGAACTGACCACAGCCCAGTGTTTCCCTAGTAATAGCTCTACAAGGCATGTAGACCAGAGGTCCCCAACCTTTTGAGCACCAGGGACCGGTTCCCTGGAGAGAGGTTTTCCTGCGGACTGGAGGGGACATGGTTTCATGAACTGCCTGCATCCCACGGATGGGGTTTTGCTTTCCGTGGCCCAGGTTCTGTTGTATCTGGCCCTTCTCAGCTGAGTGAAATCCACATAAATATTTCTTTAAGAGTTTTATTTAACACATTTCAAAAGATTCACTTCAAAGCAAGCTGCTGGCAGTTTGTTGGCCGGAACGGCCAAGTCTGATTTATTTACATTTAGATTAAACATTCTCCCACCTTCCAATTAACTCACTCTTTATCTCTTACATTGTCCCAGACTTCATTAATCTTCCGTAGATTTCAAAAACACCAGAAAACTGAGTTCGAACGAACTCGGTGATGCATCAGACTGCCTCTTGATATTAACGTTGCTCGTGACAAAGAATTAGTTCCTTCTTCCTCTTCTAATATAGTTTTCAATACGTCACTTCCTTTTTCCACTTAACTGACTCCTCCGCCTATCAAACCTTCGGAATCTCGGATCAAGCCATCTATCTTCCTGATCCGAATCTGACTCATCACTTTGAGAGTCTGACTCATCCTGCATACAAATCTCCTCATTGTCTAGCTCGGCTGCCGGGAGGGGAAAATACCCAGAGGGGCCTGGTTGTGCTTCGTCATCCTCTGATATGTACCCAGCCTGTCTAGAGACACTCACAACAGGTTCTGGCATGCCGTGGCCCAGTGCCAGTCCACGGACTGAAGGTTGGGGACCCCCAATGTAGATGACATTCTTTCCTCCAATTGTTTGAGGGTAATGCTTGAATTAAGCATGAACCAGGCCCACTCTGGAACTGGGACTTCTCTTTTCTAAACCAAACTGTTAGGGTTTAGAGTAAGGAATTCCCCCCCCCTTCCCAGTTGAATTCTCAGAGGACAAATTACTAGATTGACTCTGTTTTGATGTATTGGATTACTCAGATGCACCAATTACAGTTCAGAATTACAACTGGACAAGAAGTAAAGGATTAAGTTCCTTGAGTTCAGGATTAGAACTGGAGCTAAATTCTTTGCTCCTAGGAACAGAGGTTCAGTTCCTAGCTTCTGCTCAAGTGTTCTTTCTCAGCGGTGTAATTTATGAAGAGGAAGACAGGAGGTTTTTAAATGGTTGCCCACCTATGAGATCACACAAGGTTCTCTCAGGGGATTCTACCGTAAGGTGCTGTGGTGGGCTTCATACTTCCGATCCCCCTGCTTGATTTTCTTTCCTCTCTTAAGCAGAGAAATGAGGAGCAGCTGGAAACTTCCTCCTCCCTCCCCCACTTGTGAAATGAAGCAGACTGACACTGATTAATTCCTTAATTTCTTTAATCAACCAGAAATTAATGACTCTTGCTCTTCCATCATTCCCTACAGATGAGAAAATTGCATGATGCTAAAGCAGATCAGATTAACCAGACAGCTACAAATGGGTTTTGGGGGAGGGCAGGGATGTTGGAGGTGGAGGGACAGGAGAAGGGAGGGAGGCCAGGGGAAGAAAGCAGAAGCAATGTGGCATGAAAAAAAGGGGGGGAGGGTGAAATTGCAGGGCAGAATATATCTGATCCAAATGGCTACGTCATTACTTGGAATAAGGGGGGGAAGCTATACCTACTCTATTACTCAAACAACCATACTATGCATACACCATGTCTCTAAAGATAATTGAGCATCTTTTGATGTTTCATGTCCCATGGGAGTAATTCTACAACAGTGAAAGCTGAATTTTGGCACACACATTCTCCAATGTGCTCTAATTACCAAACACACCACAAACCAGTCATGATGACAGAGCAAGGTGTGAGAGTCCCCTTATTGTGCTACTGAACCAGCCTCCAAATAGGAGAAAGCAGAAGGCAGGGGTGTGTATGTGTGTGTGTGTGTGTGGTGGTATAGATGAGCATAAACAATGACTTTTCACACTCATTTGAACTACTTCTGCATTCTTGGAGAGGATCTTGAAAAAAAAAGAAAATATATTAGACGTCATACAGGCCAACTCATCCTGGACAGATGAGGGTTTTCCCATAAGAAGTTGAAATACACCAAATGGAAAGAGGTCTATTGGGGATCTACTTCCTCTGAGGTCTACTGTGTCCATCAATGTAAGTGAATGCCCCAATATCTAAGTAAGATGATCAAAAGAAAGCCAAGGGGATGAGTTGCAGGGGGCTTTGACCAAATTGGTCCTCAGAAGCCACAAGAAAAATAAAGGCTCTAAGAGTCCATAGCAGCCCTGGGGTGTGATGATCCAACAGAACACTGCATTGTACAGTTGGAGGCAGGGTATGGGGAGAGATACCTCATGATCCTTTTTGACTGGGTGGGATATTTTTTCCAATGGTCTCCCTACCTCTTTAGAAAGATCTCCCCAGACAAATATGTATGACTTAATGAAGTTTCTAAGAAAACATTTAGAAATGAGAGTGGAAATGATAATAATATGGGCATTTTGATTCCAATCAATGCTTGGAATTAACAACTTTACAGGTAGTTGTTGGTGAGATTAATGACTTAATTAATGGTTACAGTGTAATGAGCTGTTTCATTAGTAATTTTCCATCATCTCTTGATGACTTGAAAAACTTTTGGCTGACAGGCAAAGAGATAATATTACAGAGGATACAAAGACAAACAGGCCTTCTCATATCTGGAGCAGAAAAGTTTAGTGGCACTTGTTCAAATGAGCCACCATCTTTCAGGAATCGGGCAAAAGTTCTGCCCAAACCTAACTAGTCGGTAAGATAGCTCTCTTTTATTCTGGCAAAGCTTTCTGTAATTCAGTGCCTAAGATCAGTCAGGAAGGTCGATCTCCAAAATCCATTTGCAGCTGAATTGCCTTGACATGTGACATTCAACACCCATCACATCCCAAATTAATAAAGCTTCCTTTATGGTCTGTAACTGTTCTGACAGGGAGATTGGATCCCTGGATCTGGCAATTTGTCTTTTTAAATCTGCAGATCTCAAGAAAATGGTGAGTTCTAGACCCCCTTTAGGCATGAAAGCCAGCTGAGTGACTTTAGCCCAATCACCAGGAGACGGTGAATTCTAGTCCCCCCTTAGGCATGAATGCCATCTGGGTAGCTTTGGGTCAATCAGCAGGCAACGGTGAGTTCTAGTCCCACCTTAAGCATGAACACGGTCTGGATGATTTTGGGCCAATCAGCAGATGACTTCTAATCCTGCCTTAAACATGTAAAACCAGCTGGGTGATTTTGGGCCAGTCTTTTTCTCAGCCCAACTCATCCCACACAGTTGTTTTGGGGAAAATAGCAACCAATGTTGGTATGTTTGCCACCTTGAGTGGTACCGTATATGAAAAAAAACATGGAGTAAAAACCTTCTTTAAAACAGGTCCTCAGTGATGAGGTTGTCTCCAAGCTGTGAAAGTTACTGAGAGCTTCAACAGGAGAGAGAAGAAAACATAATTAAAACTAGGTGCTCAAGGGAGTGAATGTGAGAGGGAGAAGAGAAATGGTGGACAAGGTTCTCTTTTTCTACACAGCCTCCTCTCCTCAGCAAGGTTCCCCATCATCCCCATCCTTGGTATCTCCACTGTGACTCCTTGGGAGTCCAGCATATCCTTCTGAGCACTCCTTTCGGCCTCCACTGAGAGCTACTGGCCGGGTGGACTTGCAGAGAAGTCTAGGGATTCACTGACACTGAAGATATATTTCTCCCACAGAAAGCGCTCCAGTTCAGGGGCCAGTCCTGGTGAGTTGGAACCTCGAATGCTCCCCGTTGACGCCGTGTATTTCTCAAAAATCTGCCAATGGTACTTGAACTCCAGAATAGTCTTGGTGTAAGTGTTGAGGGTCAGCACCGAGGCTGACATGCAGAGAGTGAAAGAGAGCCAGTCCAAGCTGTAGGGAGAACATCAGGAGAGGTGAGCAAAGGAGGAGAGAACACAACTTGAATCCCTTGACCACTGATACACTGATGTCTTCCTTAATTGTCCATCACTATTCCCAAACATTTATCTACCCACTCAGATGCACTGCTTCTTTCATCCACAAAGTTCCCTCATCTCCAGAATCTCAATATTAAGGCTAAGGTCAATGTCTCCTCTATTATAAATACAAGCAGATCCATGAATCTTAAACATGCTTGGTTGCAGAGGTATCTGAGACAATCAAGAGAGCAGTTGATATTGGGCAATTAAAATCCCACCACTTTGTTATGTACAACACATGCTTGGCATGCGTAAAAGGAACGGGGATTCAATCATTCTATCACGGCTATCTTCTTGACTGTTTTGAACCCTCTACCCATGGACACCCATATCTCAGTGTTTTAGAATCCTTCTTTTTCACGGTCCTTTTTTGCCAGTTTTACAAGTAAGAAAACCAGGCATCTTGAGTTATTAGACAGCTTTCTCTAAAATATCTCTTGAGATTCAGATTTTTATATTTTGTTGTTTTTACTCATTCAGATTTACGCTCTTTGTTTTACCATCCACTGTGCTATTGTCATCAAAAATGAACAGACTGTACATTTTGGTAGATCAGAATCTCATGCTGTTTGTCACAGGAATTTACTACCAGCCACATCTCGGGACCGTATAACCATTCTTAGACACCTCTGAATCTCTTCCTTCCCTCTTTTTTCTACTTTGATCAAATCCTCTCTTTTCTTCCATTTTGACCTGGTCCAGAGAATTACAAAACAAGGTGGTAAACTCTAAAGGGGAAAGATCCTCCCAGTCTCACACTCCTCAAAGCTGGCTACTCACCCAAAGGACCATCCATAATACCATGTCTGGGGCCTCCAATCCTTTGGCCCCACGTTTGCAGCCACCCGAAAGACAGTCATGTACATCATGTGGGCCATCATGCCCAGGAGACCTGTGGAGAAGAAGAGGTCAATAAGCCCATTCAAGCCATAATTCTTTGCCACCCTGGAAATGTTCCATGTAGCAATCAACAGCCTAAGTGGGCAAGCATATAAACACCCATACACATAGATATGCAAGTTGTGGGATGATTCAACAAAATCTAAGAGTAAAGCTCACCCCAGTACATACTCTATAAAGAGAGGGAAAAAGAATGACGGGAGCATACAGCTAGTCTTAAACTTACAATCACAATTCTGACCAGAATTTCCATCGCTAAGCAAAGCAATCGTTAAGTGAATCGCACCCAGTTTTATAACCCTCTTTTTTTCACCTTGGGCATTAATTAGGATTCCCTAGTCAGCCTGACCACATTGCTAAGAATTCTGGGAGTTGAAACTTACTTCTCTGAAAATGGCCAATATTGGGAAATCTGCATCGGCACTATCTCAGAGACATTTCTGTCTATACAGAATAAAGAGATGGATAAGAGGGCAAGGGGCGATACCTGACAAAACAGTGATCACAGCTGCAAAAGCATTGATCTTGAGACCGTCAATGAAGTTGGCATAGTAGATAGCATCTAAACACATCAGCAAGAATCCAATACTCAACAGGATGATATAAAGAAATTCGGAAGCAACTGAGAGCCACAGCACTCCTGCAGGAAAAAGAAAGATGTTATGGGGAAGAAAGAGGCTAAGCTGCTTTGCTACCAGGAAGGAAGTTGATGGCAGCCGCTAAATTATTCTGTTATCCCAGGGGCTGCCTGAAACTTTCCCACTGGCTCTGCTTATAAAATTCAAAAGCCCAGCTGGGAAGGACTGAAAAAAATAATAACAAGAAGGCATTTGGACTGACTGAGTGCAGGGTGGAAGAAAAGACTTTGGTGGCCACAAGACTTCTCTATCTCTTTGAGAAGGCAACATTTGACTAGCTGAAACTTTACCTCAGAAAAATAAACTTAGCTGTACTTACGGAGTTGCTTCCCACTCATTTTGCACTTGTGTGAGTTGGCCTATTTTGCCATCCAAATTTTCACCTTTCTCTGACTCTGGAGGCAGCTCAATGAAACTCCGACACTTCTCCTCTGGTGTGAGGGGAACAGTGAGAAAAGACAATGACAGTTTAGCCACAGCTGCTGCTGAACGTGGCAATGACTTCATGCCAACATCCCTCCCCTGTCCCCAGGAACAGGGGATCTTTCTGTGTCTGCCGCTGACTAGCGGCAGGTTGATCTGAGCTGATCTCAGCAAGAAAGTGCACCAGGTTGAGAAGACAAAGAGATATAACAAGGGACCAAAGAAAGAGTGCCATAGTCCAAAAACCATTTTTCCTCATCTACAGTAGACTCCCAGAATCCCTAGCTCGCAAAATCCAGCAGGACATTTGGGACGTTGGAGGGCATCTGGGTTGGAGAAAGGTTAAACCAGGGGTCTTCAAACTTGGCCCTTTTATGACTTTTGGACTTCAACTCCCAGAATTCCTCAGCCAGGCACGCTGGCTGAGGAATTCTGGGAGTTGAAGTCCACAAGTCATAAAAGGGCCAAGTTTGAAGACCCCCTGGGTTAAACCATGACTTTCAAAGTTGTTTTGAAATTTAAAGTTCTCCATTTCTCTAACTGCACTCTAAATTCTGATTCACACACTAACCTGTCTGGCAATCTTGTCCAGCCACTGGCCCCTCTTATTATAATTAGGAGACTGTGGTGCTAGGTACATTTTCCATAATGCCGTGAAGGAAATGTATTGGGATCTGTGCTGAGAAATCCAGCTAGTGAACATCTCCATGTTCAGACATTGCTCAAACAAATGGTATTCTTTCCCGAAGAATTCTCCAATAAAGGTAAAATTGGGGTCTACTTCCTCAGTTAAAATTGGATTTGACTGGCTACAGGTAGTCCTCGACTTATAACTGGACACATAGCACTGGCCGAAGCAATTATGAACCTACTTTGGAGCAACTTGCAACCCAGATTTGCAATTATTATTTTTTTTGAAACAAATTTTATTGGTTTTTTTAATTCTTAAGACAAAGTACTCAGGACACACCGTGGTACTGGGGTAATCAAATATCCTAGAACAAATTACTATATAATGGAATGAAGAAAAATGAAGAGATGTTTTAGATCGGGATTGAATTAATAATTAATTGAATGTGATTTTAATAAGATGATGTGTTCTCGCTGATAATATGGATGATATTAGGTTTGATAATTTAATTGGATGAAAATAGAACCTTGTTTAAGGGACTCAAATGATTTAAGGTTGTTATTATTTTGTTAATAAAAAATTGATGGATTGATGGATTAGATATGTATAGGATAGATTAATTTTTATTTTAATTGGGAGATATTTGTGGAAGAAGAAATAAATAAGATTTATGATGAAATTAAAGAATTAGGACATATTTAGAAGGGATACCTGAACTGATAATGTGTGTATTTGAAGTCAAATTTAATTATGGTCTTGTAATTGCACAAAGCTTTAAAACAGGTTTAGGATTAATAGAAATTTAAGGTAGAAATAGACTAGTCTAAATATATAAGCAATTTGAGGGAAACAGAGAGGGAATATTTTTTTAATAAATATTTTATTAATTTTATAATTATAAATATAAACAAAAAATCAAATTAAATACAGCTCAACTTAATACAATCATTTGCAACTTTTTCCGGGACAAAACAAAGCATAAAAACTTACATTGGATAGTTAAAATAACTATGGGTATTGCTCGGCAGCACCCCCTCCATCACATCCCCTTCTTCCTTCCTCCCTCTTCCTACTTCTATCCCCCCACCCTCTCTCCCTCCCTCTCTCTCCACCCTCCTTCTACAACCCTACTTCCCTCCAATCCTTCACTCCTCAGTCTCCACCCGCTCCAGATGTGGTTCCGAGGTACTGCCCGAGCAACCCCTCTTTTATCAAAAAGTAAATCATTCTTATATAATACCAATATTGCAGTTGAGTACATTATAACACCCCCCAACCCACCCACCCCCGACTTCCCAAAGTGAATACAGGGTAAAGCACAAGAAAACCCACTAAACTAAACGAAATTATTATGTAAATCCTAATAAAAATTTAACTATATTTTTCAGTCCAACATATAAAAATTTAACTATATGCTAAATACAATTTCTTAGATTGATATTTCCCTTGTATATACTCTATCCATTTTTTCCAGTCCAACATATATTTTTCATTTGAATGATCCTTCAAATATGCGGATATCTTAGCCATTTCTGCCAAATTTATAACTTTCAAAGTCCATTCTTCAATTGATGGTAGTTCTGGCGTCTTCCAATATTGTCCCACCAACAGTCTTGCTGCTGTAATCAAGTTCAAAATTAAATTCATCTCTATGGTGGTACAGTCTTTTATAATGCCTAACAAAAAGAACTGTGGTGAAAATTCAATACGTTTTTTCAAAATATTTTGAAGTATCCACCATATTTTTATCCAAAAAGCCTTAATTTTTCTACATGAAAATAAGTAGCATCCATACATTCACATCTCCAACATTTAGATTGTAAATTAGGGTACATATATGATAATTTTTTCGGATCCAAATGCCATCTATAAAACATTTTATAAAAAATTTCTCTTAAATGTTGCGCTTGTGTAAATCTTACATTTTTCACCCACATCCTCTCCCAAGTTTCCATCATGATTGGTTGTCCAAAATTTTGTCCCCACTTTATCATACAGTCCTTAACTAATTCAGTTTCAGAATCAATTTCTATCAATACGTTATACAATCTTTTAATATGCACAGACCTTTGGTCTCTAACTTGTTTAATTAAATTTTCATCTGTTTGAGATAAACCCATCTTCAAATCTTTTTTCCATCTAGTCTGCAGTTGTAAATATTGAAACCAAGTAAGAATCATTCCTTCGTCCCTTAAAGTGTTCAGGGGCTTCAGTTGTAAAGCATTCCCTTCTTTAAGTATGAGTTTCTCATATCGCACCACATCATGTAATTGTTCTCTATTTATATTCTCTATTGCGTGTCTGGGAACTGTCCAAACAGGAATCTTATCGTTTAATTTATACTGATATTTTTTCCAGACACGCAGCAGAGCATTTCTCAATAGGTGCTCTTTGAAACGCCTATCCACCTTTTTATCATAAACTAAATATGCATGCCAACCATATAATAAGCCATACTCTTCAATATTCAATATTCTATTGTTAGTTAAATTAACCCAGTCACTTATCGCTACTAAAACAGCAGCATGGTAATATAACTTAAAATTGGGCATTTTCAAACCACCTCTTTCCCTTGTATCCTGAATAATTTTTAATTTGACCCTCGGTTTCTTGCCATTCCAAATAAATCTATTAATACCCTTCTGCCACTCCTCCAAATTTGCATCCTTTTTAAGTATAGGTAACATTTGAAAAAGAAATAAAAATTTTGGCAATACATTCATTTTAACTGCCGCTATCCTACTCAGCATAGATAATTGTACTTTTTTTTCCCATTTCTCCAACTCTATTTGTGTCTTATTCCACAAAACTTCATAATTATTTTTATATAATTTCCCATTAGAGGCTTCAATATCAATTCCTAAATATTTAACTTTCTTAACTATCTCACAACCCGTTATTCTTTCCAAATCTTGTTTTGAATTAATATCTAAGTTTTTAACTAACATCTTTGTCTTAGATATATTTAATTTAAAGCCTGATACCCTCCCATAATTTTTAATTATCTCCATCAAACTCTGAGCTGACTGTGTTGGTTGAGTCAGTGTCACAAGCAAATCATCAGCAAAAGCACATAATCTATAGTCATGTTGTCTAATCTGTATACCTTTTAAATCATCTGCAGCTCTTATCCTATTCAATAGAACCTCTAAAGTTAGAACAAACAACAAAGGGGATAAAGGACATCCCTGTCTAGTCCCTTTCTCTATATTAAATGAATCTGTTAAATCCCCATTCACAATGATCTGACCTGTTTGTTTCTGATAAACTGCCAATATAGAATTAATAAACTGATCCCCCATTCCCATTCTAACAATTATTTTTTTCAAAAACAACCAATTCAGTCTATCAAAGGCTTTTTCCGCATCCAAAAACATAAGAACTGCGGGCACCTGGATATGCTTGTCCAAGAATTCTATTATATTAATGAGTTGTCTAACATTAGTTTTCATCTGTCTCCCTTGTAAAAAACCAGTTTGGTCTGAATGAATTATTTGTTGTAGAACTGTCATTAATCTATTAGCCATAATTTTTGCAAAAATCTTATAATCCGTATTCAACAATGAAATAGGTCTAAAATTTTCTGGTTGAACATTGTCTCTTCCCTCTTTGGGAATTAAAGAAACATAGGCTCTTTTCCATGAAGGTGGAACCTGACCACCCTCTTGTATATTAACAAATAGCTCTCTAAGAGGTTCCACCATTTCCATTTGAAGATGCTTATAATAAATTGCCGTTAGCCCATCAGTCCCAGGAGATTTTCCCATTTTCAATTGTTTAATCACTGAAATTATTTCTTCTGATGTAATCAATGCATTTAATCTATCTCTTTGTTCATTGGTGATTGTCAATACATTTTCATTTTGGAAAAAAGTATCTATCTCATTCTCTTGTATCTTCTCTTCAGCGTACAACTTGGAGTAAAATTCTAAAAAAAACTTTCTTAATAATTTCTTGTTGAAACACTTCCTTCCCTTTATATTCTATTTTTTTTCAATTATGCGGGATTTTTGTTTTTTCCTTAATGTATAAGCCAACCATCTGCCAGGTTTATTAGAATTAAAAAATGTATTATGTTTAGCATATTGTATATTCCTAGCAACTTGGTCTGCCATCAATAAGTCAAATTGTTTCCGTAAAATCTTAATCCCCTCTTTAATGTTTTTATCACCTGGTCTCTTTATTAATAATTGCTCTTTCTTTCTTATTTCCTCTTCTAACTCCTTCCTTTTTTCTTCTTGTTTACGTCTATACCTTTTATTCAGATCAATTAAAATCCCACGCATATACGCTTTACTAGCATCCCATACCATTTCTATTCTTGTGTCCTTATGCTGATTTAGCATAAAAAAATCCTTCATAACATTTTTACATTCATTCACATTTGTATCATATTTAAACAAATTTTCATTAAGTCTCCAAGATCTTTTGGGACTCTGTCCTACCATTAATTCCATCCAAACCGGATTATGGTCTGTTAAAACTTTGGGTAGGATTTTCACCTTCTTTAAACTAAAAAAAAAATCACTTGAAGTTAATATAAAGTCAATTCTAGAAAATGACTGATGTCTATCAGAAAAAAGGTAAATTCTTTCTCTTTACCATGTCTTTCTCTCCATATGTCTATCAAATCAAAATCATCCTTTATATATAAAAAAAGATTTAGGCAACATAGAACGTGTTTGAGGAATTGGTGATATCTTCTTCTTGTCTAAACCAATATCTATAACACCATTCCAATCTCCCATTAAAATACAAGACCTATAATCAAATTGTATCTATAAAATAACACCATTCCAATCTCCCATTAAAATACAAGACCTATAATCAAATTGTATTAACTTTTTATGTATTAACTTGTAAAATTTTCCTTGTTCTTGATTTGGTGCATATATACCCATCAAAAGAACTTTCTTCCCATCTATTAAGATTTCAATTGCTAAAAATCTACCTTGTATATCTGATTCTATTAATTTAGCTCTTATATGATTTTTAACATAGATAACAATTCCATTCTTCTTCTCAGCAGCCGCTGCAACGAAATGTGAACCTAATTTATTATTTATCAAATATTTCTGATCAGTAATTCTAATATGTGTTTCTTGTAAACAAATTGCATCATTTTTACATTGAGTCAAATAATGAAATATCTTCTTCCTTTTCTGTGGAGAATTTAAACCATTGACATTCCATGTCAAATATTTATTTGACATGACCAACTTGAGAAAGCTTTTGCAAGGCCAAATCAACTTTTTCATCCATTTTCTTCTTTGGTCTTGCTCCCATGGCTTCCAGACGTGTAGATACAGCTTGAATTGTACGTTCTTGTTGTACCTTTTCTTGTTGTTCCATACGTTTAGTAGTTGCTCTTGTTTGCCTTTGATCTTTAAGCTTCTCTACTTCCAGAGGCTGAAAAATATCAATGCTCCGTGCGGGCAGCTCCATCAAAACTCCTTTATCAACTCCTGATGCTGCAAGGGGTTGTGACTCTGAAGACTGTACTTGTTGTTTTAACTCCATATCTCTTTCTTTTGGTGAATCTGCACTTTTTGGTGTTGGAGATGGGGGTTTACCAGCCTTCAGCACGTTCTCAAAAAAATCTTTCGCTTTCCCAACAGAGTTCAAGCGGTATCTATTACCCTGGTAAAATAATGACAGTCCGGCTGGAGCCTCCCACCTAAATTGTAAACCACGTTTTTTAAATTCAGCCACCAAAAATGCATAATCTTTTCTTGCTCTTAACATCTTCGGAGGAATCTCCTTCAAAACCACAACCTCCTGACCAGCAACACTTAATTTCTTATTGTAAGATATTGTAAGAACGTGATTTCTGAATCTCCTTGTAACAAAATAAATCACAATGTCTCTAGGTAAATTTCTTTGTCTTGCAATCCATGAATTAACTCTGTAAATCCTGTCAATCTGCGAAGAGACATTTTGTACTCCATCTTCTAAAAATTGTGCCAAAGCTTCTTCAAAAATTCTTCTCAGATCCTCCTGATTCTCATTTGCTACCTCCTTCAGCCCTCTAATTCTAATAGCCGACATCATTTGATTATATTGTACCATAACTGCTTGATCTTGCATATCACTTTTAATTTCATCAAGTTTTTCCTCAAATTGTTGCTCAACCCCTTCCACCTTCTCTTCGACTCTCAAAGTATAATCCCAAACCCCCTTAAAAGCTTCCACAATATCTTCTCTTATCACAATATTGTGAGTCTCAATTGTTTCTTTAATTGTCTCCAGTTCATCAGTTACACCTTTAACTTGTTCCTCAATCTTTTTCTCCAATTTTTCCATACTTTTCTCTATATTGTCAGTCATTGTTGATAATGCAGCCTGCAAATCTTTCATGGTAAACATTTCTGGAGGGGATTGAGTAGACAAGGGGGCTTGCGACTCTGTAGATGTTAAAGAAGCTGGGGGAACAGAAAAACTACTTGCTTGTAATTTAGAGGGCTGAGCCGGAGAAGATACTGCCACCTTCGCAGAAGCTATTTTTGATTGTCTGGTAGCCATTCTATATTCAGTCACTTTTTAAAAAATTACTTTGAATAAAAAAGAATCTTTACATGTATATTGCCAAAATTTTTCCTCTTCTTTTCTTCTTTCAAATCTAAATTTAATTGTAATTTGTAGGATTTTAAAGTTTAAATCTAAGTGATCGCTCTGGCTTCACTCTAAAAAGAAAAAAAAGGGAAATCACTTTCACTTTCCAGTCACTTTCCCTTTACAGTGAGAGTGATCGCCATCTTGGATACATTATGTTGATTGTAAAAGTGGTTGTGGTCAGAAGTAAAATATAAAGTATAGAAAATTACTTGCAATATAAAACTCCTGTATTCACTCCGCCTGCATGTAGGTCTCTCTTGAAAATTTATCTTGAGCAGGAATGGTCGTGGCGTCTTTTTCTGTCTGCAGACAGAAGCGTCCCTGGGCAGGAGCGTCTTCGAGCGCCTGGGGAGCTCTCACTCTTTCCCCCTGAAAACTTTTTCAGTGGGTTTTTAGAGGAGCTCAACCCACGCCCGATGCTCTTCACCCCTTCTTCACCCGAAGGGGGGATTTTCCACCGCAAAAACAGCTGATGTTCGCTGTTATGCAGCTTTACAAAACCCAGGAGAACGGAGCCTCCAAAGGAGACTGCGGCGACGCCAGCGGAGCCACCGGAAGTCCAGAGAGGGAATATTTGATGTATTGATTGAATTACTTATATATGTTTTGTTTTTGGATTTCTGATTACCCCAGCCCCACGGTGTGTCTCGAGCACTTTATATTAATTAAAAAACCAATAAAATTTGTTTTTTTTTAAAAAACATCCTAGAACAAAACATATATACATAGTTCAATCAATACATCAAGTGTTCCCTCTCTTTTTCCCTCCAATAGCATAGTATATTTAAAATATCCAATTCTAGCTTAAATTTATTCAACCTAGACCTGATTTAAGGCTTTATAAATTTACAATACCGTAATCAAATTAACTTTAAATAAAAACATTATCAGTTCAGTTATCCCTTCCAAATATATTCTAGTTCCTTAATTTTATCATAAGTTTTATTTATTTCTTCTTCCACTAATCTCCCCTATTTAAAATAAAATATTAATCTAACCTATACCTATCTAATCCATCAATTAATCATTCTCTTTAAGCTGACAAAATAGTATCAGACCTTAAATCATTTCAATCCATTAGACAAAATTCAAATTTCATCCAGTTAATTATCATAACTAATAACATCCATGTCATCAAACACATCATCTTATTAAATTAACTCAATTAATTATTAATTCAATCCAAATCTAAAACATCTCTTCAATTTTCTTCTTTCCATTACATAATAATTTTCATACAAATAAACCTATTGTTCTAAAAAATACATTCTTAGTATTCTAAATTACCTTTAATCCATTATATAAAAATATCTCATTTTTAGGCAAAAATATTGATCTATCCTATAAACAACTAAATATATCTATCTATCTATCTATCTATCTTTGCTCTACATATCTAATCCATTAATTAATCAATCTCTTTAAGCTGACAGAATAATATCAGACCTTAAATCATTTCAATCCGTTGAACAGAATTCAAATTTCATCCAGTTAGTTGTCACAGCTAATAACATCCATGTTATAAAACAAACAAGTCATCTTATTTGATTAACATTCAATTAATTATTAATTCAATCCAAGTCTGAAACATCTCTTTACTTCTAACTCATAATCTTAATCCTTAAATCAGTCCATAATTCTAGATTGCCTTTAATCCAATGCATGAAATTTTAAATTTCATTTTTCAATCTTATTCGAGCCTTCCTCTTATGCCATGCAGGTTTCCATAGCAGAGCTTCCCTTCCAGCTGATAAATCTCTTTTTATTGCTTGTAGTGTCATTTGATTCGGTGAAAACCATCTTAGCCTCTGCACTGGCCCTCTGTTTCTGTTATCCATAACACCTCATTGCTTCAAAAGTTCAAAACTCAGTCTTTGCTTTTCCTGGTCCTCAAAGCCATAAGTGGACTGCTTGTAAGACAAGATAAATTTCTCTTTATTCTCAGTTAAGTCCTTTTCTTGTATAATCTGTTTTGTAGAATAGTCAGGTGTAATCTGAGAGTCAGTTTTGAGGTTTAAAGTAGAAGTTCTGGCTCTTAATTCTGTAGTAAACTCTTTTATTGTAGTACATATTTCTTCTTTGGCCTCATACCGGTAGATCTTTTCCAGTATACGTTTACAGTTTAAATGTGATTGAGGCTTCTCCATGTTAACAATGGTTAAAGAGAAATCCTTTTTTCTTTTTCTTTTTTTTAGTGGGGGCTACAGTTGAAGAGTATCCACCCCCACAAATCCCACAGCTGGCTCAAATTATCTTTTCTCTTGAAAAAAAGTTTGAAGGCCAAAACCATCTCATCTCCAAATAGTCAACAATTACAATATTAACTTTTGACCAGTAGATGTCCTCAGTAAGCTAAAAAGTCTTTTTCAAACGCCATTATTATTATTATTTTTTCCTTTTTTCTATTTTTTATAGAACATTTGACCAAATCACTCCTGGACCATCACGCCAACAGAGGACTGAAGGTCTATCCTCTTTTCAAAAAAGAAAGGAAAAAGTATTTAGCTGATGCTAATAGACAAGATGCGAGGATCTTCAGCAGAGAGATAGATGCAAAGAGCAACTCCCAGGGGTTCACCCTGCACCTTGTAAAAAATGCTTCTCTGTAGCTGCTCAGCAGGAAGAATCTCTCTACACTGTCTGGGCTGACTGGAGAGGTGGCATAAGCAGGGTGATAAATGAGCAGGCAGCAAAGAGCTTCGGCACCCTCCAGTGCGACACAGTCCCTGGAGGATAGGAATCAGCAGAGAAGTGGAGCTGATTAAACACACACAAACACACACAAACACACACAAACACAACTTCATTAGTGCCAAATGGGTACCAGTGCCAAGTTTGAGGGATTAACATCTAATAAAGGAGAGAGGAGAGGAAGACAGAGCATCACGGACCCCGTTTTTTAATTCTGTGTTCAATCAGCTGGCTGCTTGAAAAGGATGAAAAATTGGATGCTGAGATGAGGGAGCAGCTGGTCAAAGGTGACAGAGGGGACTGAAAGAGGGAGAGAAGAGGGCAGGGAAAGAGAGAGGGATGGAGGAGGAGAATAGAGACCAGTGGATCAGATCATGGAAGACTGATCGGCAGAAGAGCAGGCTGGTGAACTGGGCTTATCAGTGACACAGAGGGATTATTATAACGTGAGTGAAAGATTTCCAGCAAACAGCACTTGAGGGTTGAAAACATTATTGTAGTCTGATGTTTAGAGAGCAAAGGATTACAGCAAATGTACACAAGCATTATTGCCTTTTGTATTTTTCCTTTTGACTGTCCTTGTTCCCCATTTAAAATGTCAGCTCTTGTTTAGCAAGCATGAACACATAGGAAGGCCCTGTCAATACAGAGAACGAATACTGAGATAGATAAGGGAATATTTGTCCCACTGCTCAGAGTTGGGGGGAATCAATCCGTACATAAACAAGAGTGACTAGATTGGCCAATATGTCAGTCTAAAAACTGGTATGTATGTATGTATGTATGTATGTATGTATGTATGTATGTATGTATGTGTGTATGTATGACATATTTAGTCTTTACCTTTGGATCTTGGGTCTCTTGGGATTATCATCTGGCTGGCTATAAAGAGATTGTTTTTGTGTATCCCATTTTCAATACTATCAACATGTTAGGAAATCAAAGCTGGCGTAGACTTAAACACAGCTAAGTAATTAGAGCAGAGAAGAACTAACTGGGTGGGCTGGCAGCCAGAATGCTAGACTTCTAAAGAAGAAGATGTAATAGTCATGCAAGCTAACTGGATGACAATTGGTAGATGGGAAATGTATAGGCATTGCAGCGTACAATAGCAATAGTCCATCATAGGAAACCCTCCCCCTTTCAAGGCTGCATTCAGTTCCTAAATATTTTTATAACTCCCTCCCCTCCCTCGAGCTGCCTCTGACATCATTGCCAACCTTTGGTGGCATAGATTCTTGTCGTTTTGGGCTGGGACATATGCACACAAAAATAAGACAAGTTGTAAAATAGACTTAACACAATGTAGAAAACAAAGACAACCTACCCACTCTCCAAATTCCCTTCCAAAATCCAAGTAAAGACACAACAGGACTCGGTTTGCTTTTGGCACTCTACAAAATGTTACTCCACATCTTTCATCAAAAAAAAATTCCCATTCCCAAATGTGGACTATAAGGGGATTAAAGGCATCTCAGCCATCTGCTTTCTAGTAGAGCAGGCATGTCAAACTCGCGACGTCATGTGACATTGTGTGACATATCGTGTCTTTTCCCATTGCCAGCAATGGGGTGGGCACGGTTTCGGCGTGACGCATCCGGCCCACGGGCCATCAGTTTGACATGCCTGTAGTAGAGGTTTAGGAAGTGGCCACACCTCCCACCCACTCACCCACCCCTGAGGCAGCCATGTTGTTCCTGGACAAATTTATTTACAGTCATACCTCAGTACTCAATTGCTTTAAAATTCGTCAAATTTGGTATTCGATGCATTTTGATGTGAAAATTTTGTCCAGGTACTCATTGTTTGTTTGGTACGATGCACAAAACCTGTCGGTGTCAGCTGCCTTGTGACTTGCTACCCTTTCCAGCTGAAACAAAGGGTGATGCGTTAGTCATGTGCTTTGTTTGGTACTTGTTGTTTTTAGTACTCATCATACCTTCTGTAACCAATTAATGACAAGTACCGAGATAGCACTGTATTTATTTGTTAAACTTATTTGTTGCCTATCTCGCTGGGGGCTGCTCTAGTGGTTTTTACACACACACACCCAGTGGCAGCCATTTGAGGAAAATGCCAACAACACACTTTCAAAATTCAGAATATTCCACCCTGACCCAAAACCGGAAGGCTGCAGGCTGATGGATCTCAGTATTTTAATTTAAAATAAAAACAAGATCTAAACACTTTATGTAATATGAAGCCTGCTCATCCCTTAAGTCCCTTTGAAACCAATTGGATTCAAGCTGCTGTACCGGAAGAGATTTATCTAGCCTAATCTCCTATAATTACAGGCACTCCCTGAGTTAAGAATGTCCAACTTAAGGACAACCTCTAGATATAAACAGGCTGCCTATTACTAAAAATGGCAGATGGTGTTCTCCTTCCTTGAGTTGACAAACCACTGAAGCCGTGCAATGCTTCCAGGAATTGTTGAAGCTGCACATTTTTAATATGCAGCCTGTTTGTAGCCATTCCTGAAAGCATTGTGCAGCTTTAGCAGTTCATTGGTTTGAGGAAGGACAATGCCATCCGCCATTTTTAGCAATAGGCACTCCGTTTCGTAAATACAAGTTTGGCTTACATACAAATTCAGGTTAAAGACAGACTTAGGAGCAGAACTTGTTCTTAACCTGGAATGCCGTATAACTAAAAACCTTTAATGATGGGAAATGCACAATTTATAGTCACACTGTAAGGAAATGTGATGGATTGGAGTCCAGGTGCAAGAGATAACTCAGTTCAGATAGTTCAGGGGTCTTCAAACCTGGCCCTTTTATGACTTGTGGACTTCAACTCCCAGAATTCCTCAGTCACCACAAGTCATAAAAGGGCCAAGTTTGAAGACCCTTGAGATAGTTGATGTGAGAGAAAGAGGATAAAGACAGCCTCTCCCTAATAGTTTGCGGAGTATATTCTTTTGTTGTTGTTGGTGGGGGGGTGGTAGTTTGCTTCAGCTTGGCAAGATTCTGTCTATAGAAGAGGATCAATAAAAATAATCTGCTTGGAAGAATCACAGTGTGTCTTTCTTGGTTTTGGGGGCCTGATAGAGAGCTCTTCCTAATATTTAATGTGACCACCTTTCCTCTCTCTTGAGTTAAAGTATTTCTAACCATCCTTGGGCAGCCAGAAAATCATCAGAGTGAAAATAGTTGCTCTAATGGCTGATCCATATTTTGCTCCTGCAGCCTCAATAGTGAATTGCTATTGAATGACATTGTCCTCATTTTGTATGTGCAATTGATTGTAAGCAAAGCAATTGGCTGGTTCCTCCAGCTTTGCTACCTTTCTATTCTGCATGCCTGGAATGAAAGAGAAGTTTCCTGACAGTGAGAACAATTAATCAATGGAACAGCTTGCCTCCCCAAGTTGCAGGTGCCCCATCAGAAGAGGTTTTCAAGAAAAGATTGAACCTCCATTTTTCCAGAATGGTATAGAGCAGGGGTCTTCAAACTTGGCATGCCGGCTGAGGAATTCTGGGAGTTGAAGTCCACAAGTCATAAAAGGGCCAAGTTTGAATTCTGGGAGTTGAACTCCACAAGTCATAAAAGGGCCAAGTTTGAAGACCCCTGATATAGAGTTTCCTGCTCGAGCAGAGGGTTGGACTAGAAGACTTCCAAGGTCCCTTCCAGCTTTGGTGTTCTACATTCTATATTCTACATTCTATATTCTTCATGGAGGTGATAAGATGTGTCTTTGGAACTTGAGAGAAAAGATACTTTTGAAAATGAGTCATCCTATGGGTAGAAATACCAATAGAAATTCTTTTCTTTGGCACTTTCTCATCCGTTTTAGGATTACTTTGTGAATTATGTGCAGAAGAAGATTTTGGAACAAACTTCTAGAATAAAATGGAGACTGGGGAGCTGAGTGAGGCTCTACTTATAGTTGGCTTAATCCTCATGGCCCTGTTATCTGCATATCCAAATTCTGTGAATGGCATTAACCATTCTTGTTACTTGATGATAAATCACATTGGATACAAAATGTACCCCATGTAAATCATTTTCAACTCATATTTATTCTCTGTATGTTTTGTTTTTTTCATACGAGGCAGATCCACATTTTCTTTTATTGATATTATTGCTTTTTATATTTTTGAAAGCATAACAATTACCTAAAATATAAATATATTAATTTATTAGGGAATTGTATAGAAACATAGAATGGATAACCAACTTTGCCGATATTTGAAGAAAATGCTGACTTTGAAAAAATAGATTTTATACACACACACACACACACACACACACACACACACACATATATATATATAATTTTAAATACTTGAATCCCAGGTGTAAACATTTAGAAAACTAATAAAGCTACTGAACTCCGGGATACAAAAGAGCCTTTTTAATTACTGAGTTTTCATCAACCTCCTGTTGACATCATCAGAGTAAGGGCTAAAGGTGGGAAGAACTTACATATATACCTGTGTGACAGTTAAACGGTCAGGTCATAGAATGTGTAATCAGCCTGCCCGACCCCCGCTCTCCTGCATGCAGCTGTACTAGTTCCGGCTCAGCTGTACAAGCCGGCTTCCATTTAGATCTTAACATGGTCGCACCAACTCCGGCTCCGCCGTATAAGCCGGCCCTTGTTGCAATCTCCTTCACCATAAAACGTGTAAGCCAGCGTAAAGCTGAGACACTTCAACAGGGTGAGTTATCATCCTACCCCGCGTCATTACAGCGAAGCAGTGGAAGTGATGAACCGGTGCCTGGAGGCTGTTGAGGTCTGGATGGGTGCCAACAGGCTCAGACTCAATCCCGACAAGACGGAGTGGCTATGGGTTCTGCCTCCCAAGGACAATTCCAACTGTCCATCCATTACCCTGGGGGGAGAAGTTTTGTCCCCCTCGGAGAGGGTTCGCAACTTGGGTGTCCTCCTCGATCCACAGTTAAGTCTAGAACATCATTTCTCGGCTGTGGCAAGGGGGGCATTTGCCCAGGTTCGCGTGGTGCACCAGTTGCGGCCCTATTTGGACCGGGAGTCACTCCTCACAGTCACCCATGCCCTTGTCACCTCGAGATTCGACTACTGTAATGCTCTCTACATGGGGCAACCTTTGAAGAATGTCCGGAGACTGCAAGTAGTCCAGAATGCGGCCGCTCCCAAGACATGCTCCCAAGACATGCTCATATCACTCCAGCTCTCCGTGAGCTGCACTGGCTACCAATTGGTCTCCGAACACAATTAAAAGTGTTGGTTATGACCTATAAAGCCCTTTATGGCAATGGACCAGGATACTTGCGGGACCGTCTTCTGCCTCATGAATCCCAGCGACCGGTTAGGGCACATAGGGTTGGCCTCCTACGGGTCCCGTCTGTTAGGCAATGTCATCTGGTGGGGCCCAGGGCTAGGGCCTTCTCCATTGCTGCCCCAGCCCTCTGGAACCAGCTTCCCTCAGAGGTTCGTACTGCTTCCTCCCTCCTAGCTTTCCGGAAATTGTTAAAGACGCATTTATGCCAACAGGCTTGGGGCGTATGAGCTGTGCTTTGCCCCTGGGCTTAGGAATGTCCCTCCATCAGTGAATGTGAGTTGACTGTGTTTGTATGTTGTATGAATGTGATTAATTTTATTGTTATAATTTTATTGTATTGTTTGTAAGCCGCCCTGGGTCCTAGGAGAAGGGCGGCATATAAGTTCGAGTAATAAATAAATAAATAAATAAAAACAGAGATTCTAAGGACTTTGAATAATTGAAAGAGTACTAGCAAACTGGTACATAACTTATCATCCAAGACACTTACCAACGAACAAACCTTATTATTACAACGTGACGGTGTCAATGTAAAGGATGCTGAACCCATTGACTTCGCTGCGGCCTTGGAGCCAATCATCCACCGTATCAAAGTTAATGACGATGTCAAAAACTCCATTAGGCAACGTGTGACAGGGCTTCTTATTAACCACAGGCCCAACTACATCCTGCCAGAATCTGGTAAGGTGGCTCTGGAAGAACTATGGAAGGATGACTCCATTATCATCCTTCCAGCTGACAAGGGTAGATCCACTGTGGTTTTAGACAAACCTCAATATAATCGCAAAATCTACACCTTGCTCAAGGATGAGAGTGCGTATCATACCATTAACAAAGATATGATGACATCACTCAACAATCAACTCAGTAAGACAGCGGATAGACTCAGGAGGCTAAACAGAATCCATGATGAAGACCACAAAATGATTCGACCCAGAGACACGGCCACGGCACGGATTTATGGACTCCCCAAGATCTATGACCCATTGTGTCATTTAGGGGTACACCAACCTTTGGCCTAGCCAAATGGCTAAGTATGAAACTCCAACACCTGACTGAGGACACTATGACGACGATAAAATCCTCAGAGGATTTCCTGACAAGGTTGCAATCGATAAAGGTGGAGGATGATGAAACTATGATCTCGTTTGATGTTACATCTTTATTCACCTCCATTTCCCAAAATTTAGCTGTCTCCATGATAAGGGGTCTGTTACAGAAGGAAGAACCACAACACCCCAATTCACCTAGCACGAAAGACTTCATCCAGCTGTTAAGCTTTTGTCTCCAAACATTATTATTATTATTATTATTTATTTGACTTCTATGCCGCCCTATTCCGGAGAACTCAGGGCGGCTCACAACATAATAGAAATCAACATATAAAAATACATGTATATAAAACCCCTTAATTTAAAAAAACCAATCATTCAACATACACACAGACATACACTGGCTTGGAGCAAGATGTTAACTGCCCCAGGCCTGCCGGCAGAGGTGTGTTTTAAGTAATTTACGAAAGGCAGAGAGGGTGGGGGCGACACGGATATCCGGGGGAAGTTGGTTCCAGAGGGCCGGGGCCGCAACAGAGAAGGCTCTTCCCCTAGGCCCCGCCAGGCGACACTGTCTGGCTGACGGGACCTGGAGAAGGCCGACTCTGTGGGCCCTAACCGGCTGCTGGGATTCATGGGGCAGCAGACGGTCCCGTAGGTAACCTGGTCCGATGCCATGTAAGGCTTTATAGGTCATAACCAACACTTTGAATTTGGTTCGGAGACCAATTGGCAGCCAATGCAGCTCGCGGAGTGATGCCGAAATGTGGGCATTTCTGGGCAAGCCCAACACTGCTCGCGCGGCTGCATTCTGCATTACCTGAAGTCTCCGAACGTTTTTCAAAGGTAGCCCCATGTAGAGAGCATTGCAGTAGTCGAGCCTCAAGGTGATAAGGGCATGAGTGACTGTGAGAAGAGACTCCCGGTCCAAATAGGGCCGCAACTGGTGCACCAGGCGAACCTGGGCAAATGTCCTCCTCGCCACAGCCGAAAAATGATGTTCCAAATTTAGCTGTGGATCGAGGAGGACGCCCAAGTTGCGGACCTTCTCCGAGGGGGTCAAAAGCTCCCCCCCAGGCTGATGGACGGACAGATTGAATTATCCTTGGGAGGCAGAACCCATAGCCACTCCGTCTTGTCGGGGTTGAGTTTGAGCCTGTTGGCACCCATCCAAACCCTAACAGCCTCCAGACATCGGCACATCACTTCCGCTGCTTCACTGAAATGACAAGGGGTGGAGATGTAAAGCTGGGTATCATCAGCATACTGATGATATCTCACCCCGTGTTGTCGGATGATCTCACCCAGCGGTTTCATGTAGATATTAAACAGCAGAGGGGAGAGGACCGATCCCTGAGGGACCCCACAAGGGAGGAACCTAGGGGTCGACCTCTGACCCCCCGCCAACACCGACTGCAACCAACCAGTGAGGTAGGAGGGGAACCACTGCAAAACAGTGCCCCCAACCCCCAACCCCTCCAGTCGGTGCAGAAGGATACCATGGTCAATGGTATCGAAAGCCGCTGAGAGGTCAAGTAGCACCAGGATAGTGGAAAATCCCCTATCCCGGGCCCGCCAGAGATCATCCGTCAGCGCGACCAAAGCAGTTTCCGTGGAGTAGCCGAGCCTGAATCCTGACTGTTGAGGGCCCAGATAATCGGCCTCATCCAAGGACCGTTGGAGCTGGAGTGACACCACCTTCTCAACAACCTTCCCTATAAAGGGAAGATTGGAGACAGGACGGTAGTTGTTTAATACAGCTGGGTCCAGGGAAGGCTTCTTGAGGAGGGGGTGCACAATTGCCTCCTTGCGGGGAGCCGGAAAGGACCCCTCCCTCAAAGAAGCGTTGACAATCTCCTGAACCCAGCCCTGCGTCACCTCCCTGCTGGCCGAAACCAGCCAGGAGGGGCACGGGTCCAATAAACAGGTGGCGGAACTCACAGTTCCAATGGCCTTCTCTACTTCATCGGGTGCTACCAGGTCAAACTCCTCCCACACAACAGGATCAAGACGAGTCCCTGTCATCTCGACTGACTCATTGTCAGCCGACACTGCATTCCAATTGGAGTCAAGGTCCATCCGAATCTGGGCGATTTTATCCGCGAAAAACTTATTAAAATCCTCAGCACTACCCTGCAAGGGTGCATCAACCACCCCTTGATTAAGGAGGGAGCGAGTCACCCTAAACAGGGCGGCTGGGCGGGATTCCGCAGATGCAATCAAGGCGGAATGATACGCGCATCTTGCCGCCTTGAGCGCCACCTGATAAGTCTTGATATAAGATCTTAATACTGTTCGGTCAGATACAGATTTACTTTTCCTCCATCGCTTCTCTAGGCGTCTCTTCTGGCGCTTCATCCCCCTGAGTTCCTCAGTAAACCAAGGAGATCTCCTGGGTCTGCTACCACAGAGAGGTCGCAGCGGCGCAATCCGGTCAAGAGCCCCCTTCGCAGCCATATTCCAGGCCGTAACCAGGGACTCTGCCGAACTGTGAATGAGAGAATCCGGTATTTCCCCAAGCGTCCTCTGAAAACTCTCTGGGTCCATCAGACGTCTGGGGCGGAACCACCTAATCGGTTCCGCCTCCCTGCAGGGGAGGATTGGAGCCTTAAAAACAAGCCGTAGCAGAAAATGATCTGACCATGACATAGGCAAGATAACTAAGCTCCTTAAATTCAGATCATTGCTCAACTGTTCTGACAGGAATACCATGTCGGGAGTATGTCCCCTCTCGTGGGTCGGACCCTGAACTACTTGAGTCAGGTTCATGGTTGCCATGGTGGCCATGAACTCCTGCGCCAACCCAGAGGATTCGCCGAGCGACGGAAGATTCAAGTCCCCCGAGACAACAAGCCAGGGGAACTCAACCGCCAGCCCAGCAACCACCTCAAGTAGCGCAGGCAGGGCTGTTGACACGCAGCTGGGAGGCAGGTACGCAAGCAACAAGCCCACCTGTACCCCTAGGTCCAACTTCACAAGGAGCGACTCACAACCCGCAATCTCAGAAACAGCGAGCCTGCATAGGCTAAAGGTCTTCTTGGCTATAATAGCCACTTCTCCCCCCTTCCCTGGGGTCGTGGCTGATGTCATACCTGAAACCCGGCTGGGCACATCTCAGAGAGAGGAACTCCTCCCTCCGGGCCCAGCCAGGTCTCGGTCACACATGTGAGGTCGGCCTCCTCATCCAGGAGAAGATCATGGATGAGGGGAGCTTTATTTACAACCGACCTGGCATTGAGCAGCAACAGCCTGAGCCCAGGGTCCGGATTTCGCCCATTACCAGTACTTCGAGCTGAACTCACAGGGTCGGAGCAAGGGATCGCTTTTAGACAGCGAGCTCTTGTTCCCCGGGAATGGCCTACCCTGTGGCCCCCGCCATATCTGCCTCTCCCCAGCAAGACCGGTATACTTTGGCCCTCTATCACCCCAGAGCCAGCGTCCCCATCCCCCTCCGCCTCTGCCGCGCCAGGCAGGCTAGCCAGTCCATCCCATTCATTCCACTCAACCACAGCTCCATCCATATCATTAATTTATCCCACCCACAAAAAAACCGCCCTTTAAACTAGACAAATTAAAACAATAAGCTAACCATCCATTCAACCCGATTCATTCCACAAACATTCAATCCCCCCCACATCATTCAACATCTAACGAATCAATTTAAAATAGTATTAAACAAGTTAACTATTTAAAATTTGGACAAACAACAGTTAAAAAACAACTCAAGAACGTAATAACAAAAACAGGCATGCCAGATGTTAATCCTGCCGCAATGATTATAGCTATGCCTGTATTTACATGGAAACATTCAACTGGCTCCTTGAAGCACCTGATATCCAGCATGCTAATAATTTCCCCATGAGAAGCATAGAGTCTTCTAGAACGACTGGGAGAAAATATAACGCTAGTGACATCATCTGCTTTTTGAAGCCATACACATTCCGATGGATTTCCCTCAGCATTCCAAAGTATAAGCTCCCCTCCTTCTGCTCCCAAAGCCAATAAACTGTCTTTGCTCATATTTAGGCTTAGTACTGAAGAAAAATGTCCATTAGTCCACTTCTTTGCCATCATATCTCAAAACAGACTCAAAGCAAAGAACCAAGTTCTCCCGATACCAAACTCTCTTCCGGCAAAGAAAAACTGCTGGGTCTGTTTAACACTCCCACTTCATTCTCGGCTTATCTCTCTCACCATCAATCAGTCCTTTCCAAATTCAAATTCCGAGCTTCATTCCTCTCTTTCACCATCAGTCAGTCCTTTTTCAGTCAATCCTTTTCAGCTCCATTTCCTGTCACTATTCCCCCCAAACGTCTCTCCGTTCCTTCGCACTCAGCTTCTCACAAACTCCAGATTTTTCTTCCAACCTCAGTCCGTTCTCCTTAGTTACTTCGGCGTCTCTCCCGCAGCCAGCCACACTCCGATAGGGTTTTCAGATCTTCACTACCCTCAGGTCTGTTTCAGGTTTTTTTCTCTCTAGTTTTTTCCTCTAGTCACTTCTTTCTAATGTCCAATTACACCTTTGCTATAGCGTCTCTATGCTGAAACGCAGCAGGACTTGATGCTAGCTTGATGTTAGCTGATATCTTGCTCGGCGTCCCCCCGTCTTGCTACAGAAACTTTTTGATATAAAGGTTCCTGCAAGTATGGTTCAGCTTCCGAGATTCCTTTCAGTTCAGGCTCTGAGGTCTTCTGTTCTGCTCTTACTTTTGCCCAGAAAGGTTCTCTCCTTCTTTCTTCTCCGTATCACTCTCCTTCTCACCCCTTCACACTTCTGCTCCACAAACTCCAGAATGGGAATAGACTACGCGGGGCTGCGTGGTCTATCTGCTCATATATGGTACATTTCAAGGTACCATATATGAGCAGATAGAGGGCACGCCTATGAGGTCCCCCATTTCAGGGGTCATTGCTGAAGCTGTCCTACAAGAAGTAGAACGCCAAGCAATGGTTGACTACTGACCCAGATTTTGGGTCAGGTATGTTGACGACACATTCGCTATCATCAAATGCTGTGACACCACCAGCTTCTTGAAGAAGCTCAACTCGGTTTATCCTGACATCCAGTTCATGGTGGAAGAGGAAATTAACAACACCCTACCTTTCCTAGATGTGCTGGTTTGCCGCCAACCTAATGGTACCCTGTCTACTGCAAAGCAATGCACACTGATTGGATCCTACATTATGATAGCAATCATCCTATGGCACATAAGGCCAGCTGCATTAGAACTTTATTTAAAAGAGTCATCACTCATTGCAGCACAGAGGCGGCAAAAAACAAGGAGAAAGCATATCTCCATCATATATGCAAACAAAATGGTTACCCAGCAAGCTTTGTCCAGCACTGTTGTAAACGTCAGGAACCAGGACCAACCCGCGAGATGCCAACTAACACAGCCTGGCTAACGATCCCATACATCAACGGGGTATCTGAGGCAACCACACGAATACTTGCACCCTACAACATCAATATTGCGCACAGGCCTAATCGAACCCTACGCACTATGATAATGCACCCTAAAGAACCACTATCCACAGGTGACATGTCATCCGTGGTCTATAAAATCAATTGCAATGATTGTCATTGCAACTATGTTGGGGAAACCGCTAAACGTCTCAAGACCAGAATCCATGAGTACGTTTTGGCAGTCAGACGACAGGAACAACATTCCCAGGTATGGGCGCACATAGCTGAGAAAGACCACACTTTTGATTTTGCTGGGGCTGAGTTCATTGCCCAAGATTCCACCAAAGGTGGCCGTTTACTAAAAGAGGCTTGGCTGCCCGGTTGCCACTCAATCAACCGACACGTGGAGTTACTGCCGCCATACCAAACATTGAGGAGACATGTACAACTACGCAGATTAGCTGAATGAGTTAACCTTTTACCATCTTCACGCTGGATGAACAAAAATATGAAAGCACTGACTCGCTTGCCCATCGAACGACATGATGGCATGACAGGTGGATTGATGAAAATACAAGCGAAGCCCGCTATTGAGCCGAAGGAAGGGCACCGGACTAATATGACTGGGACGAGATACAGGACAAGGACATCAACAGGTGACGCACTTACGCAGCAAACCTACACCACAACTAGTCGTGACGGCAAAAGCAATGATCCGGCCACAGCGCCGAACAATCGCGCACAACAGCATAAACGTGCCTGGCAACTGGTGGAGGAGAGAGTATCAAGATTGCAACGAGGGCCAGCTTATACGGCAGAGCCAAAGTTGGTGCGGCTGAACGCAGGAGAGCGGTGGGCAGGTGAGCCATTTGCACGCTCTGTGAGGACTTTGACAGCTGACGTGCCTAAGTGGCAGACTAACGCCACTGTTAAGGTTCCGACTAATGGAACACTTCAAAGAACTTCCAGGCATTGTTTATTCTAAAAAGTCTTTAATCATATGAACAGTGTCGGCACAGCATGGATGGATGCCAAGATCTGAATTTCGCTTCCTTTGCAAATAACATTCCAGTCTATTCCCCTCCCCTATTTTGCAGTCATAATTCACATTTTCCAATCAACCTGAAGGGCAAAGATTCACTTCCGTTCCCTTCCCGCGCAGTCCTTATCTTTCTCCTCCCCTCCCACCATCATCTGAATTAACTCTAAAAATACCAGACAGTTCTGCATATCTTGTCAAAGCAATAATATCCAATATTAGCAGCGTTGACATCCGGCCCCCCTTACAAAAAGGATAGGTCCTGTATGTGAACAAAAGCATATGTCAGGGATTATCTCTTGGTTTGTTGGGGTTTTTCTCATGAAACTTTTTGATGAGTCCGTCAGCCTTCACATCGCTAGATTTCACCCAAGTAGCTTCGGACAGTGAGTACCCCTTCCATTGTACTAGGTACTGCAATTTCCCTTTAAAAATTCTGGAGTCAAGAATACGTTTCACTTCATAGTGAGTCTGTCCTGCTACCACGAGGGGCCCAGGTGCCTTCTTAGGGGGAGGTCTTAAAGTGGATCCCTGATAAGGTTTCAACAAGCTGCAATGGAAGACAGGGTGAATTCTGTCAGAATCCAATTATATTTCATTTCTAGTTATCGACTATGGAAAACCCCATTTCTGCTCTCTCTGGATTTTGTCATACTATGAAGGGGAAGGGGGATGAGCAAAGGGGTTTTATGGCTCTCACTTCCTTCATTAAACTTCAAAGGGACTGAATGTGGATTCTCACCAAGAGGACTGACCATAACAATATGGCCATAACCTTTCATATACTCCTCTCTGAAGTCTCCCTTTTGCTGGCAGTAAGGGAAAAGGGGGGGGGGGGACAATGCAGCGCCTGGAGTCTGGGAAAAGAGAGGAGGAGGATCGTCGCCCGGAAGAACTGTGGGGTGGGGGGCTGCTTGAAAACACTTAAAACATTGAAGGGTGGGAGAGAATTCCTCAGATCCTGTCTAGCACGCCTACAATCATTTTCTCTTAATATGCCTGTTGGAAAAGATATTCCAAGAGTTCTGTATTCTTAAGATGTAAAGTGAGGTGGGTCCTTACACTACCTAAAAGTCTAGGGAGTTTCAGTTTTACGGTGACCGGATTGATAATCTTTACGACAGGAAAAGGCCCCAAGAATTTCGGTCCTAACTTCTTACTGGGTAATTTGAGGCATAAATATTTAGTTGACAGATAAACCTTTTCCCCAACTTGGAATGTTCTTTGGGGAGCCCTCTTTTTATCAGCCTGCTTTTTATAGGTTTCAAAAGTCTTTTTTAAAGCAGTTTTCATGTTTCTCCAAACTTCTTCCCATCCCCTCACCCATTGGTCAAGTGTCTGGGAAGTGGTTGGCACCTGAGGGTCTTCAGGTATTGGACCGAACACTTTTCCTGTGGCTACTCTGAAAGGTGTGTAGCCGGTGCTGCTGTGCACAGAATTATTGTACGCCACCTCTGCAAAAGGGAGGAGGTCAGTCCAGTTTGTCTGTTGGTAGGAAACGTAGCATCTGAGATATTGCTCCACCATTTTGTTAGCAGATTCTGCAGCCCCATTGGTGGCCGGATGAAAAGCAGATGATAAAACTTGAGATGATCCAATTAATTTAAGAAAACTCCTCCAAAACTTCACTGTGAATTGCACCCCCCTGTCCGAAATTATCCACTTAGGGGCGCCATGCAGCCGGTAGATATGTTTCAGGAACAGTTTGGTCAGTCGTTGGGCAGATGAGAGTCCTTTGCAGGCAATGAAATGAGCCTGCTTCGAGAACAGGTCTATCACAGTCCAGATGACAGTATTTCCTCTACTTTCAGGTAGGTCTACTATAAAGTCCATAGCTATATCTTCCCATGGTTGAGAAGGGTCTGCCACCGGCTACAGTAACCCAGGGGTTTTCCCTGGGATTCTTTTCATTGTGCCACATACAGTACAACTCTTTACATAGTTTTCCACATCCCACATCCCGGCGGGTGAGATGTAGTTTTTAGATATCCAAAGTGTCCAGCCTGTTTTACATCATGGCTGTGTTTGAGAGCATTAAGATGGAGGGCTTCAGGCAAATACAGTCTCCCCCCCCTTGTAAGCCAAGCCATCCCTGCATGTTAGGGAGGTTTGATTATCTTTGAACCATTGATCGGTGAGGAACTCTTGTTTTATTTTCTTTACCCCAGGGTCATCAGGATTAGGGACCCTGCGAGGCGTAAGTTGAGTGGCAGTTTGTGGATTAGAGATAATTGCCTCGTTAACCTCCTCACGTTCACTTTTGTATTGGGGTAATTGGGATAGCACATCAGCTAGGAAGTTTTTTCCTCCTGGTATGTACTTTAGAGTGAAGTTGAAGCGGTTAAAGTACTGTGCCCCCTGCACTTGCTTTGGGGACAATTTGCGGGGAGTTTTCAGTGCTTCTAGATTTTTGTGATCTGTCCATACTTCAAATGGCACCTTGCTCCCTTCTAGATAGTGTCGCCAGTTTAACAGTCCCCATCTAATAGCGAAGGCCTCCTTCTCCCAGATTGCCCATCTTCTCTCACTTTCAGTAAATTTTTTAGAGGTGTAGGCGCAGGGTTGTAGAACTCCACTTTTGTTCTTTTGCAGTAATACAGCTCCGACTGCCACGTCGCTGGCATCGGCTTGAATTACTGTAAGACGCTAAGAAAAAGACACAGACATGTCTTGAGCAGAGATTTGAAGCTGCTGCAGAGCTGCTTGTCACAGCTTGAGACAGCTTGAGAATCTCTGTGTGTTTATTGGTTTTTATATACTTTTTACATACACCAGCTTAACCATTAGATGTTGACATTTTATATACACAAGTTTAACCATTAGATGCTGACAAAAGTTTCTTCATTGGAAAATTCCTTCATATAAGCAACTATTTCCTAGTAACACATTACATGGTCAAAGACCAGGTAAAGAATAAATACAGGCAGATCAGAGAAGAAGGAACTAACAAAGACAGGAAAAGATAGGAAGGAACTAAGCATATTATCTGTTTAGGTAGGTGAGGCATTAAGTCAAAAGCGGATGACCTTCTGGATGCTTCATTGGGACAAAGGGTATCAAGAGGTTATAGAATTATGAGGTTTGTGGGGGGGGGGAAGCACGGCAGTTTGCTGCGTGTGCATTTTTTCCCCACATCTCACTCTTCTTTATTTTATTAGTATTCTGCCCTGACAGAACAGATTGCCTTCAGTTCAATACAGGAAAGATAGATAACTCAGAAGAACAAACAAATATTGCTTTATTCTGGGAATCCTAAACAATGACTTACAGTTTTGTAGAGATACATCCAAAATGTATATTTAGCAATATGGGTTTGTTCCACAGGTAAATTGATGATGGATTTTCCCTTCTTCTTCTGCATAAGCATCACATGTTGGCATAGATCCTCCAAGCCATGTGGCTAAGAGACATGAGGCTGGATGAACAAAGGCATTCCAAAACTGGGCACGTAGCCAGTATGTCCTGAGAGGAACTCAGAAACTCCTCCCACTGACCCATTAACATGAGATGACTGACTAACTAAACTGCATTTCCCATAATCCATCTCTTAAGGAAACAACACTTAACTCAATAACTACCAGATATTCTAACATACTGATACATACTCTCCAGTTAGGGTTACATAGAGCTATACGACCAGAACACTCCCCGCTTGGAAATTTATATTTCCACAACTAACTAACTGAAATAGCAAAAAACATAGCATTAAGGCATGCAATACTCATTGTTAACTAACTTGTGATTAAATAGGTAAAATCATGGTATGAAACATGCATAACTGTAACGTAAATATAAAACATGCACAATTACACAAAATAAGCAAGTGTTACATCATACAATGCATAAACACAGTACATAATTTGAGGTTCGATCTTTGGTTCAGTCTTCGTCAGCAACGGGACCAACCGGTGATCAGCCTGGTATAAGAGTCTTTGAGTCACGACCTGACTCACGCGGCTTCACGATCTGGACCTCAGCTTGGCAAACTAGCTCATCAACTGGGTGGGCCCAGTGCGTAAGTCCCATGGGCCAATAGTTCTGGTATGCGTTCTTGTCTCTCAGCAAGACAAGGTCTTCTTCCTGTAAAGGAAACTGGAACCAAATCTGGAACAGAAAAACTGGAACCCAAAATTTCTCAGGAACAGAGGGAACTGGATTCACAGGATACTCAGGAACCAAAGAACCTGGAAAAACAGGAACAGCTGGATCTGAAGAATCAGAGTCAGGAATGTCTGGAAACTCAGGAACAGGTGGAACTGGAAAATCAGGATCAGGAACATAAGCTGGAACTGAAGAATCAGGAACAACAGCAGCTGCAGAAGACTCAGGATACTTAAGAACCGAAGGGTCTGGAACCACCGATGGAGTACTGGAGTACTGCTGCTGTTGTCATCAGGGTAGTGAGGACTTCATGTGTGGGTTTGGGCGTCTTTAACAACATAGAGTCCATGATTTTGCGGGGTGCACCAATCATGTGCTCCCATGCTTCGCCTATGCACGCTTCGCCCATGTGAGATGCATGGGAAAGGCAATTTTTGGTCTTCAGACATTTGTCAATTGTTGGATCATGACAAATATCTTCAATAGTCAGTAAGTCCTTGCAGGCTCCTACAAGGCTAATTCTTGGGATGCTAAGACATGTAATCAAGATGATCAAAATTGTGCCTAATCTCAGGTGCTTCCACTTAGACAGGGGTCTGAAGTGGATTGGTTGATGTTTACTGGGTGCCTGAGGTTGAAGGTTGGCACGTTGATCTGAAGCTGGAAGTGCATGGCGTTTTGGTCTCTGTGGCATCTGTCTGTTTGGACAGGCCAAGATCTCAGGACTTTCTAGCCAGATCAATTCTGTTAACTGTGTGGCAAGGTTGGGCCACTTCACTTGGTTCTCAAAGTTCTTATCTGTCGGCATATGTTGCCATTGTTCAGGGCTTAAAGATGTTTCAATCCTTTTCACTCTGTTGCCTACATAGACATAGAAATGTCTGCTTTGCTTGCAGATGTAGCTTGACATCACCTTGCTGTCTGCGTAGAAGGTGGTAGACTGTAGTTCAAGGCACAACGTCTTCGCTGTCAAGTTGGTGAGCTTTACTGCTAATGTGGTACCACATAGTTCGCTTTTCCGAAGAAGACACCGAGACTACAGCTCTCCCCGCTGTAGACTGATGTATCTTATGGTTGTAAACAAGATGGCGTAAGTGTGGCTCTCCCCGCTGTAGAGTGAGACGTATCTTAAGGCTGCATTTACCTTCGTTGACACATCTGAAGAAGCTTACAATTCTTTCCTTTGTACGATGGCGGGTGAGCTGGATACATACGTGTGCTGCACTTGCATACTCTGGAGACATCTTGGGAGTGCACTCCATAACTCCCAGTCTTGTTTCTGTTCTGACAGACGCAGCTTATCCCAGTGTGAGGTGTTCAGGGAGAACGCGCGTAGCTGCAGACGTTGTTTGTCTTGTTTGTCCTCTATGGACAAAGCTAAGTTGTCGTAATTCTGACTGATCTGGAACACTGTTGCTTCCAAAGCAGGTTTGGTTGTCATGAGCGTGCAGTGTTCTAGGTGTGGTTTTAGGTGAGGTGTTGTTCCATTACTGGGAATGGAGCTTTTTTAGATGCTCACCTGGGTTGGGGTTTGAGGTTGATCAACACAAACCGTCCCTCCTATGGCCCATCCGAGTTCCGTCTTAATGGCTACTGGGGTTCCTGGTGGACCTTTGATTTTTCATCGGAGCCAATGGACTCTGGGGCGTCTCTTCCCACCATGAGTAGGATTTCAGCTTCAGGATCTAAAGGAGGGATTAAATCGGCTATGTGTGCTAAGTGAGGTATTTTTCTTGCCGCCTCTGGTGTTGAGATTTCGCTGTGAACATCTGGTAAGGTCTCCCGTTCTAACACTGATGGTAACCAGAAATGCGAGCTTCCGTCTATCGCTTCTATGCGTAGACCAGTGATTTTCCTCCCCGCCGTGCGCATTGGTACTGTGCACGTTTTTTATTGCAAAGTGCTTCTGTTTACTCAGGAGGTCAAAGAGGTCGAAAAAGGTGGGTCTAGCTATAGTAACTTTGCTGTGTGGGTCTAGTATGGTGTACGTCTTTACGGCCCTTTCAGGTTGCCTGTCGGGGTAGACTTTTGCAAGACACACGGGTGAGCATGAAGGAGGGCATGGTGAGTTGCCGCATATATCTGTGTAGTACATCCTGTACTGTTTTGGCTGCTCTTCGGAGTCAGTTTGAGTCTCCGTCTTCGAAGTCGCTCGTTGCATCTCCTCAGAGGGCTTCTTAGTTTCTCGATGTAAGGCTGCCGGGTGTCTGTCACTGTTGCATAGGTGACATTTCACCCTAACTGTGCACTCTTTGGCTATGTGATCCGTAGACTCACAGCACTTGTAGCATATCCTGTACTCCTGGAGCAGGGCCTTTCGCTCGACCAGTGTCTTCCTTCCAAATTCTCTGCATTCGTTTAGAGAGTGTGAAGACTTATAGAGTGGACAGGTCAGGCCTCTTTTAGTTGGACGAGGGTTCGAACGAGCACTCCACAGTGTTCGTTCGTCTGGAGGCATCTTTGCGCGAGGCGTGATCTCTGTTTTGTACATCGAAACAGTGGTTCTGTCCTTCGTGGCTTAGGAAGAACCTCTGTTAGGGCCGAAGTTGTGACTGGTCCATTTTGGTGTTGGGAGCGAGTCTTTTGTTGGCTTGAAGTTGCTGGCATTACGGCATAGTTTTGCTTGGTTGGTCACAAATTGAGCAAGGACAGCGAAAGCGGGTGGTGCGTCAGGGTCCTGGCTCCTGTGTGTTTCTGATATTATGGCCCATTCGTCCCTTGACTGCTTTGGTAGTTTTCTAACTATAATCTTTTGCTTCTCGAACAGATCTAGGCAGGTGAGTTTCAGCATGTTGGGCTGCTTGCAAGCTGGATGTAACATCGAGAGCGTGTCTGCGAATTCCAATATCTGGGTATGATCGTTGATATTGATGTTAGGGAAGGTGTAAATACAATCCAAGAGCGAATTTTCTGTCAGTTCGTGCGCACCATACTATTGCAGAAAATCACAGGACTCAGACCACGGAATCAAAAGAAGTTGCTTTATTTTGCGCAAAAGGTTCAGAGCACTATATTTGTAGCCACATCTGAACAGCTTCTCATAACAAAACACAAGTTTATATATTCTCGTCAGAAACAGCAAAACACGGAAATGTAACAGGTAGCATGGATTGGTTGCTCTGAATCACAGCCCCCTTACAGCATACAGCCCCCCTTTCCGTAGCTAACATATCTTGCTTAAACTTCTGTCTAAATTTCCTGTAATGTACTTGTGGTTAGCTACAGATGAGACATAGTGACATATGTGGTTAGCTGTAGCAGACCTTCAAACTTTAGCACTTCTGTGTGGCCGACAAATGAACCTGTGGTTTTGACATCTTTCACTTCCTTTTGTTCTTCTTCTAACTAATACACGTATTTAAAACTCATGTTCCGCTTTATAACTCATGTCTTGTCTTATGACTGTAATACACGCATTTAAGTTTCATGTTTCGCTCCATGACCCAGGTCCTCCTGCCTCATTTCCCCCCTTTGAGACCAAATTTTAGGTTACAATTTGAGTCTCACTATCATACTTTCTTCTTAAGCATTAGCTTTTTTTCCCCAGCAAGCAAAGATAGCTTAGCAGAATTTTCGCATAGTTGGATAGGCATCACATATGGCATGATTAACACTTTAGACTGGCACCCACCTTTCTGTTTCCTGTTGCCAGTTCAAGCTAGAGGCAGATAGCAATAAGAAAGAATGAAAAATCCATAAAGTGATTCTCAGAAGTCATCTTCCTCAGGCATTTCCTCCAATCCCCAGGGTGTAAGCCGTACACACACTCCACTGTCTGGATCCTCATGTTCCCTCCGTGGGTCTGAGGTGAACCTATTTGCCAAGGATCCTTCTATCATGACTAATTCCTGTTCAACCCTGATTTCTTTTACTGACCTCATAACTAATTGTCTGAGTAAAGGAATTACACATGGGATGAAGGCTAGACCTGCTAAGCCACATAACATGACAAACAACATTTGTTTGACCCAGGCAGTGCCTGGTAGCCACGAGAACCATGAGTCAGTTCCTTGTATTCCTTGTCTAATTCTGGATGCTCTATCTTGCAAGTCCTTTGCCACTTTTTTCCCCTTAACCAGGGGGTTGGACTAGATGACCTTCAAGGTCCCTTTCAACTTTATTATTATTATTCTAGAGCACACCGGTTTTGTAAGACTATTGCTGCCAAAGAGTCTATCTGATCTTGGACTTCTACCAGAGTCCCAGAAATCAGGCTCAGGCTTTGTTGAAATTCTTCAGAAAGATGCTGAAACTGTATTGCGGAATGGGCTAAACTACCGATGCCTGTTCCAATTGCAGTGCCCATCCCTAGGATGGCTAATAACTAGGGGAACTCTTATATGTCCCATGAGAGGAACAGGGAGGACTTGTTCCCCATTAACAACACCCATCCTTGGGAAGAGGTGTACCAGAGTACAAGTCCCAGTCCAGTTGGTAGGTAAACATACATATGCCTTTTCCCCACATAAGAAAAATACCCCATTTTCTTCTAAGCACACTGCCATGTTTATTTTATTTATTTTATTTTCTTCGGATTTGTATGCCGCTCCTCTCCGAGGACTCGGAGCGGCTCACAGCATATATATAAAACAATTTTGACTAAATCCGAACAAAAACCATTAAAAATAAAACCCCATACATACTCATCAGTCACACCACAATCAACAATCATCCCCAGGCCTGCCGGCAGAGGTAGGTTTTTAAATTCTTTCGGAAGGCCGGGAGAGTCAGGGAAACGCGGACTCCAGGAGGCAGTTGGTTCCAGAGGGTGGGCGCCACAACAGAGAAAGTCCTCCCCCTAGGGGACGACGACATTGTTTCGCTGACGGGACCCGGAGGAGGCCGACCCTGTGCGCTCTCACCGGTCGTAGAGAAGTATGTGGCAGAAGGCGGTCCCGTAAGTATCCTGGTCCCATGCCATGAAGGGCTTTATAGCATACAGCCCCCCTTTCCGTAGCTAACATATCTTGCTTAAACTTCTGTCTAAATTTCCTGTAACGTACTTGTGGTTAGTTACAGATGAGACATAGTGACATATGTGGTTAGCTGTAGCAGTCCTTCAAACCTTAGCACTTCTTTTTTTTCAATCTTTTTTTATTTTTTTTTCATCAATATATGTTAATTTTTCCAACCAACAAGTTGTCTGGAGTTTGCTAAACTAATACATGTTCAATTCCTAATCCTTCATTCTTTTCTCTAACCAAGAATAAAATAAATTCCAAATTTGATAGTAGTCTGTATCTTCTTTGTCTTTCAGCCTCATAGTTAATCTGTCCATCTCTGCACATTCCAAAATCTTCCTGATTATTTCTTTCTCTGATGGCAATCCTTCATTCTTCCAATATTGTGCAAAAATTATTCTTGCTGCTGTGATAATATGTAGGGTTAAATATAATTTCTGCTTATTAGTCTTTTCGGATATAATGCCTAGTAAAAAAAGTTCAGGTTTAAAATCCACTTGTTCATCCAATATTTTTTCTAACCACATATGTATATTTTTCCAATAAGCCTTTGCCTTCCCGCATGTCCACCAAATATGATAATACGTGCCTATACTATGTTTACATTTCCAACATCTATCTGACATATTTTTAAACATTTTTGCTAGTCTTGCTGGTGGAAGGTGCCATCTATAAAACATTTTATACAGATTTTCTTTGTATGAAGTTGACATTGTTATTTTATAGTTTCTCTCCCATAACATTTGCCATTTTTCTAATTCTGTTATAACAAAAAAATTTTGCCCATCTTATCATTGTTTCTTTCACTTGTTCACTTTCCATATCTAGAATTAACAAAAAATTATACATTTTCTTAATTAATTTCTCATCTGAGGTTAACAAAATCTTATCAAACACAGTTTGATCCTTGTAAAATCCATACATTTTTACATCTTTTTCGTATCTATTTTGTATCTGTAAATGTGCCCACCAGGATAGATTAATTCCTAAATTTTCCAATTCTTGTTTAGATTTTAATTTCCCATGAATATCTAAAATATCTTTATATGTCCATACTTTCTCAAAATCTACCAGATTCGGATGTATAAATGCTTCCATCGTTGACAACCACCCTGGAATTTTAAAATATATTTTAGCTTTAATTTTTTCCCATACTGTTAATAAGGCATTTCTTATAAAATGATTTTGAAAGTACTTATGGACTCTGTTTTTCCCATACCATAAAAAAGCATGCCACCCCAATTGTAAATTATGTCCTTCTAAATACAATAACCTTTTATTTCTAAGTGTTATCCACTCTTTCACCCATGTTAACACCGATGCTTGATAATACAATGTCCATTCCGGCAGCCCAAAACGTCCATTTTCCTTAGCATCTTATAATGTTTTCATCTTAATTCTAGCTTTTTTCCCCTGCCAAATAAAATTCAAAACCAATTAATTTAAATTTTGAAAAAAATTTCTCTCAAGTTTTATCGGAATCATTTGAAATAAAAATAAAATCTTTGGCAACACATTCATTTTTACCGTAGCAATTCTTCCTAATATTGATAGTTGGAGATTTTTCCATCTTTCTAAGTCTAGTTTTATTTGCTTCAATAATTTTATATATAATTGTCTTCTTTTATTGACGAACACCTAGCTGAAAGATAGATACCTAGATATTTAACTTTTTTCACTATTTGTACCTCTGTTTTCTCTAGTATTTGCCTTTTTTGTTTATCTGTAAGGTTCTTTACTATTACTTTAGTTTTATCTTTATTTATTTTTAGTCCTGCCACTTCTCCATATTCTTCTATCTTTCCCCATAGTTTAGGAATCATCTCTAAAGGTTCTTCCAACTTAAATACTAAATCATCGGCAAATGCTTGTAATTTATATGTTTCATCTTTTACTTTCAATCCTTTAATTTCTATGTCTTGCCTTATCCTTCTATTTAATACTTCCAAAGTAAAGATAAATAATAATGGAGATAGTGGACACCCTTGTCTCGTGCCTTTTCTTATCTCAAAGCTCTCAGTATAATCTCCATTCATTATCACTTTTGCTGTCTGGTTACTATATATTGTTTTTATCATATTTGTAAAGTTCTTTCCAAAATCCATTATTTGTAATTGTTGAACCATAAATTGCCAAGAAACATTATCAAACGCTTTTTGGGCGTCCAAAAACACTAATGCTAATTGTTTCCCTGGGTGTAATTCGTAATATTCTAATACGTCCATTATCACCCTTAAATTATTTTTGATTTGTCTCTTCGGTAAAAAGCCGTTTTGATCTGGATGTATAAACTCAACTAAGTATCTTTTCAGTCTCTCTGCCATTATTGAAGTAAAAATTTTATAACCCACATTGAGTAATGAAATCGGTCTATAATTCTTAATATACATCAAATCTGAGTCTTCTTTTGGTATCAGAGTAATATTTGCTTCTATCCATGTGTTTGGAAGTTTAGCCTCTAAAAATAATCCATTGCAAACCTTTTTCAGCGCTTCGCTTAGTATGTCTTGTAGCTTTTTATAGAGTTCTGCCGGTAGCCCATCTGGACCTGGTGTTTTCCCGTTCTTTTGTTGTTTTATAGCCTCTAATATCTCCATCATTGTTATTCTTTCTTCTAACATAATTTTGAATGTCTCTGGAATCTTTGGCAGTTTACTTTCTTCTAAATATTGAGCAATTTACAGCCTCCTCTTTGCCATACAATTCCATATAATAGTTCTTAATTATCTTTTTTATTTCTTCCTTTTTAAATTGTAAACAACCTTTCCCATCTACTAAGTTATGTATTATTTTCTTCTCTTTCTGCTTTTTAAGCTTATAAGCTAGCCATCTTCCTGGGTTGTTGGCATTTTTGAAAAAATTTTGTTTTGCTCTTTTTATTTGTTCGGCCAGTTTTTCTGAGTCTAACAGATTCAGCTTATGTTTTATTATTTCCATTTCTCTTTTCAAAGTCTTTTCCTGTGGGTTTTGTTGTAATTCTATTTCTAACTTTCTAAATTCTTCTTTTAATAATAAATATTGCTGTCTTCTCTGTTTGTTTTTCTTTGCCATATACATTATAGCTATGCCTCTAAAATATGCTTTAGCTGTATCCCATACGTTTTGTAGTGATGTGTCTTCTTCTTTGTTTTCTTTAAAAAAGAATTCCATTTCTCTTTTGGCCAAGTCTACGAATTCTTTATCTTTTAGTATAGATTGGTTTAAAATCCATCTTGGGTTCTTTTGTATTCCTTTCCATGTCACTTTTAAAGGGTTATGATCTGCCCATGTGCCTATTTCTATCTCAATTTCCTGTATATCCATCTTTAATTCAGAAGTCATCCAAATCATGCCAATTCTTGACCAAGATTTATGGCTATTTGAGTAAAAAGGGTACTGTCGATTTTGAGGGTTGATTTCTCTCCAGACATCTTGAATTCCAATTTCTTCTGCCATATCAAAAAATGCCTTGGGTAGTCTTCTTCTTCCAAGTTTTCCTGTTTTACTACTTTTATAATCCATTATTCCATCTACTATCGCATTAAAATCTCCTATTAAACAAATATTTTGGTATTCCATTTCTATTAATTTCCTGTGTAATCTTTGATAAAATTGTTCTTGACTATCATTTGGAGCATAAATTGCCACTAACAGTATTTGTTTTTGGTGCAAATATATTTCAACCATAACAATTCTTCCTTCTTCATCTGAATATATTAATTTAGAATCTATTGTCTCTTTAACGTATATCGCCACCCCTCGTTTCTTTTGTTGTGCTGATGTATAATAAAGCTTCCCCATTTTGGGGTGTTCCAAAAATTTATAATGTTGTTTTTTTATATGTGTCTCTTGTAAACAAATTATATCTATATTTAATTTCTGAAGTTTCCTAAAAATTTTATTTCTTTTTGTTGGAGAGTTTAGTCCATTTACATTTACTGAAAAAATCTCGTTTTTTCTCTATTTTCTCTTTCATTACTTATATTTAGGCCTAGTCGATCTTGTAATCCTTTGTTCTCTAGCAGTTCCTTCTCCTTCACCTGTTTGTTCACTTTTCTCCTGCTGCTGCTCTACTTGTGCCGTTGCTCCTTGGGCTGTCTCTCCTGTCTGCTTATCCTCTTGTTGCTGCAATCCTTCATCCAAAATTACTCTATTTCTTTCTTCAAAGTCCTCTGCTTTCCAAATTGAATCCAGTCGATATCTTGTATTGTTCCAATTTATTAAAATGCCTTCTGGCATTAGCCATCTAAAATTTATGCCTTTGGCAATCAATTTTGTAGTAAGGAAATGATAGTGTCTCCGGGTGTCCCTCACTCTCCTGGGTATCTGTTTTAGGATCACAATTTCTTTATTTTTATATTGTAAGGGTTCCTCTCTGACTTTTCTCAGTATTTCATCTCTTGTTGATTTCTTCATAAACCTCACATGCACTTCTCTTGGTAATCTATTTTTTCTTGCATAGGCTGAACTCATGCGAAAAATTTGATCCGTTTCATTCTGAATATCAATTCGATCTGCGTTTAGAAGTTCTGCCAAAAGCTCAATAATCACCGTTTCTATATTTTCTTCAGTGTTTTCAGGAATATTTTGAAACCTCAAGTAATGTTCCGCTTCTCTCATTTCTACCATTGCCATGGCACGTTCTAGCTCTTGATTTGATTGTTCCAATCCTTCATTCTTTTGCAGTAACATCTCCACCTTTTTATCAATGTCTTGCATTTTAAGTTCCACTTCCTGGATTTTCTGTTCATTTTTTGTAATTTTTTTATTTTGAGCTTCGAATTGTGCCTTTATATCCATAATTTCTTTGCTTACTTTGTCCAGTTTGCTTTGTATCTCAGTATGATTTTGCTGTAATATTTGCTGAATTAATTTTAAAGAGGTTTGTGTCTCCTCTTGAGCCATACTTGCTTTTTCACGCTGTAACAATGTGCTGACAGAACTCTGAGTTGTTGGGCTGGCTTGTCCGACAGAGAAGACGTCCGGCGAGGGAACGGGACGGACATAGGAGGCTGGGTCTCCAGCCTCCCAGTCTGATTTCACTTCACCTAGTGTCTCTTAAAGAGACGGAAAGTTGCCCTGGAGGGGCAACGAAGAAAGAGGGATCTTTCAGGAGCTTGGATTTGGTGGCGATCAATCTATGCGTGCTGAATGCCCCCTCTAAAGGGGCGGAAGAAAGGTTGCCGGGGAAGCCTGAGCAATCCAAGTTGCCTGCAGCCGGAAGGGGAATCATGAGACAATAGCTGATCTCCAACAAATTATGTCTGGGTGAGCTGAAATCTTTTCCTCCTCCTTGTGCTTTAAAATATTGAGACCCTGAAAAGGAGAACTTGAAAGAGTAAAGACCCCCAGAGAGACTTTTGGAGCGGCAAATTTAACATTAAGGGGAAATTTTAAATGAATAACAACTATCGGACTAAGGAGTGTGGAGAATTGATAAATAAGCCAACGAGGACATCTGCTGGCAGAAAATAAGAATTAAAGAATTAAAAACACAGTGACCTTGAAAAGCGTGAGCAAACCAAAGTCTTGGTTTGAGATAATAAAAGAAAAACTGTTCATAGCTATACTTGTTGACACTGGCTAAAGACTAAATAGATACCATTCAGGAAAATAAAAAGGGAAAGAGAACATTTTAAACATAAGAAGAGACTGGAGGAGGCAATTCTGTCTCACAACAGCAGATTCTTGATTACGCCTGGGACATAAGTCTAAGACTGTGAGCAATAAAATGAGTACATCTAATATTTCTAGACTTGCAAAGAAAACTTCTTCAACTTTAGCACTTTTGTGCGACTGACAAATAAACCTGTGGTTTTGACATCTTTCACTTCCTTTTGTTCTTCTAACTAATACACGTATTTAAAACTCATGTTCCGCTTTATAACTCATGTCTTGTCTTATGACTGTAATACACGCATTTAAGTTTTATGTTTTGCTCCATGACCCAGGTCCTCCTGGCTCGTCAAGCCTTTCCGAAGCCTTGAGAAGGGCGGTGGCTGGATTGCCTAGGTGGGCTAGTTGAATGTTCTCTACTAATCGTGCGGATGCTGGTCCCAGCCATGCCTTCATGTGTCCAAGCATTTCGCTTGATGTTAATACTTCGTCTTGGATGGCGGCCTGGAATGTGAGCTTCCACAATACGTAGTCCTTCCCCGGTTTATCGGCGAATTTGTGCACGCCTTTGGACGCCAGATCTAGTTTACCTCTGTAAAGTCTTGAAGGAGCATAGCTGGGTGGGGATGGTACATTGCTTCTGGGAGTGGGTACGTGCGCCATGTCTGGTTGGCGCCTTCCTTCGGTGTATTGTCCGCTGAGGCTATCTTGCCATGTCGCGTGCGAGGGCCTTGTTGGCTTGGTCTGAATTCCTCTGCTCTGGCGTTGAGCTGAGGGGACCCAAGTCCTTGCGTGGTTGCTTGTTGGAGGGTTTCTCGTCTTTCGGGTGGCACATGGCTGGCTCTCTGGTAGGTTTGCACAGCTGGTGGTCAAGAGTCTCCTCTGTGGTCAGGTCTGGTAGTGGTTCCTTGGGACGCTGACTCCTGTTGGTGCAGCAGGGACTCTAGTATGGCTTGAGCTCTTTCAATCTCATCCCCGAGCGGTGGCTGGTTCTGCTGTAGGGCCGTTGGTGCTGCAGGTGCAGGTGGACCCATCCAATTGCCGTCAAGGGTATGGTTCAGTGGGCTCAATGGGGCAGCGACGGTGGGAAGATCTCGTGACCTGGGTATCGCGACATCAACTCCATGGCTGACCGGCGCATCTGGTTGTTGAAATTTTTTTGTTTGTCTACTCGGTCTCGGGAGGCTTGAGGCTAGCTACGGTCTCACCTGTTCACGTTGAAACATGCTTTGGCTATCCACGTAGGCCTGCACACGACTGCGCCGTTCTTCGTTCTCCAGTTGTTCCCGCTTTGGCGAGAAGCTGGTGTGCTGAAGTGTGCTCTGAAAGCCTTTTGCTCTTGCCGTTTTGTCTGCTACTTCTTGATGGCTTCATATGAACTCAAGCTCATCTTGACTGGCCTTCATTTTAGCCTTCCTTATGTCTGCTTCAGCTTCTGCGTCAGCCTCTGCTTCGGCTTCTTCAGCGTCTGCGTTGGCCTTTCTTTTAGCTGCATCAGCCTTTCTTTTAGCTGCTTCAACCTTTGTTTTGGCCTTCAATTGAGCTTCTTCTATTTCCATCGCTTCCAATTCCTTCTTCTTCAGCTGCTCCTCTTGTGCCATGCGAAAGACTGTTTCGGCAGCGTTAGCATCTATGATTGCTTGCTCTGCTTGTGAAATTCGGGATGCTTGGCTATGACGAGAAGATGCTTTCGAATGGCAGGAGGTGCCTGTGACGTGAGATTGTTGTGACACGCTGGAATGCGCCTTGGAGATATGGCAAAAGGATGAGGCTTTTTCAGACACGTGAGATGGAGCCACATGTGCCCGCTGGGATGGTGCATGTGAGTAGCGGGAAACTTCGGACTCGGCCCTGTCGACTGGTCTGTCTCTCGGGCGAGGTTCGGGCTCCAGGGGGCTCTGTAAGCTCTCTAGAAACTTCTTACATTCCTCGTTTAGTAGCTTGAGGCTTTGCATCTCACTATCGACTCTTGAGTCTCTTAATTGCTCCTGAATGTCCTTGAGTTGCCATTCGGAGTCCATCCATTGCGCATAAGTGTCTTCCTTATCTCCTTCCACTGCGTGCACACGTTCAGGGGAGAGTTCCTCCTTTTGCTCTTGGTAGAGTTTGTGTAACCTCTCCCAGCATCTTTCATGGCGCTTGTGGACGATGTCCCATCTTTCCATCAGATGTGAGTGCATGGCTTCTGTAGGCTTTCTTTGTTGTCTCAGATCGTAGTGACCCTGAGACATCTTTGGCCTTGCTGAGGCTTGAGCTTCAGCCTCTGTGTGTGGGTCAAGGTTGGCTGTTTGCAGCATTTCTCCTTGACCGGCTGGTTGGGGTGCCACTTCTAGGTTGGTTGGTTGAACCCCTTCATCTAAATCAATAAGACACTCTGCCATGGCTAAGATAGGTTCAGTACACTTCCTAGCTATTTTGAAGAAAATTAGATGAACTTCTCTCTTTGACCACTAGGGGTCACTGCTTGCAGATCAGCTGCTGGGGTGCTGTCTGTGCGTGGAGGTGCCACTGGGTGCGTTCTCCTGCATTTGTGGGTAATTCACCCTTCCACCACTAGGGGTCGCTTTCTGCGGGTCAGCTACCAGGGTGCTCTTCCTTCGAGGTTCACCCTTTGTCCACTAAAGGTCTGAAGGCAAACCCAGTGGTTCTTCCTACTCCCAGCCAATATTCTAAGCATTATAAAAACTAAATTTGTTATGTGCTTGTGTTTGTTCAGTGCTACCGGTACTATCAAGGAAACTAAACATGGGATAAATAGATTCAAATGATTTTTATTGAATTCAGAGTTCACTTACTTTACAGATTGTTTAGTGTAGTAAGGAACATTGTCCCCCCCTCCCCACTTCATCCCAGACACATCTACTACGCATAGAACATAGAAAAATAGAGTTGGAATGGACCTTGGAGGTCTTTTAGTCCAACCCCCTGCTCGAGCAGGAGACCCTATACCATTTCAGACAAGTGGTTGTCCAATCTCTTTCCGAAAGCCTCCAGTGATGGAGTACCCACAACTTCTGAAGGCAAGTTATTCCATTGGTTGATTGCTCTCGCTGTTAGGAAATTTCTCATTAATTCTATGTTGCTTCTCTCCTTGGTTAGTTTCCATCCATTGTTTCTTGTCTTGTCTTTTGGTGCTTTGGAAAATAGTTTGACCCCCTCTTCTTTGTAGGAGCCCATCAAATATTGGAACACCGTTATCATGTCACCCCTAGTCCTTCTTTTCATTAAACTAGACATACCCAATTCCTGTAACCATTCTTTGTATGTTTTAACCTCCAGCCTCCTAATCATTCTTGTTACTCTTCTTTCCACTCTTTCCACAATCTCAACATCTTTTTTATAGTGTGGTAACCAGAACTGGATGCGGTACTTCAAGTGTGGTTTCACTAAGGCTTTGTAAAGCGGTACTAGAATGTCATGTGATCTTAATTCTATACTTCCTGGAGGTCATCTAAATAAACCTTAAGAACTCTAGGAATGTCTTGTCTGCTGGTGTGAAAGAGGTTTGGAAAGCTGACTCTGATATGATGCCCAGCAAAAGTTCCTATATTCAATGCTCTTAGTCCAGTGATGGCAAACCATTTGGACTTGGCATGTCCAAAATTTGGAAAATGCCTAACTTGAATCTGCTGGTGTGTCACACCCCTGCCGAACAAAAGAAATATGTTCTTTACAAATGTATTCATTTTTAAAAAAATATAGTCCGACCATGGTGGTTCCATGTATTATATTCGGAAACATCAAATTACAAAAATGAAATACAAATAAGACCAACTCATTTTCGGAGGTGCTGGAGGCTGCATGAGAGGACACCGTATTCTCACTCGGCTTCCAAAAACCATGCAAGAATGGGATGTGCTTTTGAGAATCACTATCAGGTGTTGGCGAACACTGGCATGTCACCAAAACATCATGGTCTGTCACTTTTGACATACGTCATTGGATTGCCATCATTGTGTTAGTTCCAAATGGAGAGTTTGGTAGGAATGTGAAAGTCCAGAAATATCCTTGTATGTTAACATTTATTTATTTATTCATTCATTTATTACAATGTTCCCCAACCTTTCTGGGTTGGCGGCTCGGCACGGGGGGTGGGGGGGAAAGAGGGGATGGTTTTGTGTGAGGGGCAAGCGCGTGCACATTTGTGTGAGCGGCGGGTGCATGCACCAGTGACTCGTGCAAGTGGGGCTGTGAGCATGGGCCGTGCTGCTCGTGTGAATCAGGCTGCGTGCGCATGCACATGTGCTGGCCTGCCATGCACATGGCCCAGTTGTGAATAGGCCATGGCCCAGTATTGGGCCACAGCCCACAGGTTGGGTACCCCTGATTTAGAAAATTTATATGGCCACCCAACTGTCTCATGGTGAGTCCGGGTAACTTAAAGAAATAAGACTCCATATATAAAACCCAATAAACCTTCACCCAATCCCCAGCAACAACGATCAAACAAACCACTTGATGAGCTATGTATCACCCTAAAGTCCCCAGGCCCACTGGCAAAACCAGGGTCTTTCAAAAGAGTGTCAGGGTTAGGTCAATCTTCTCTGCAGGGATGATGTTCCACAGGGAAGGAGTCACTGCAGAGAAGGCCCTTCTCCTAGGTCCCACTAGGTGAACCTCCTTAACAGAAGCGATCCATAATATACCCTATCTTCCCAGTCTGTCAGGTAGATGTAACTGGGAAAAGATGGTCCATGAAATAACCTGACCCTATGCCATGCAGCACTTTAAAGGTGACAACCTTGCACTGAATGGGTTTGATCTGATCAGATTTGGACTGAGTCCTGGGTTTGCAGTCTCTTCTTCCTTTCTGAAATGGAGATGCTCCATAGGCAAGGAACTATAGAGGTAGGAGTGTCTACTGGTTACTCACCAATCACTTGGGGTGGTATCAATGGGTCACTCACCCCCCCCAGACACTTCTGTTGCAGAAGGGGCATTCAAGCTGCCTTTTTAGTGTTTCTTCCAGCTCAAGACTACATCGGGATTTGTTGCAGATAACCGCTAAAAGCAATTTACAAAGCCAGGGCTGCAGAAGAATGGTGTAAAATTAGATCTGAAGAGTTAAGAGGGGGAAGCGGATAGAATATATTTTAAAGGTGGGGGGAGGGCAAAGAAAGATTACATGGTAGGAGAAAATAAATGGAAAAAGGGAAGGTGTGAGACAGCAAGGAAATACAACACAAATCATGGGGTAGTGTGAAAGATTACACACTGAGAGAGATAAAGCAAGTCACAAGGCAGCATTAAAAACATAATCTAAATCCTGGGCAGAACAAAAGGTGCAAAAGCAGAAAAAATAATGTTCTGGAGAAGATAAAGGGGAAGTGTTTGGAAAACTAATTGCTGTGCGTGGGGAGGCAAGTTGCAGAATCTGGTAGGGGTGGGACCCAGTTACTTCTTCCGTGGGTGGGTATGCAGGGGGGTGGGCAGCTGGGGGAAAGGTGGGGAAAATATCCCATTATAGACTGTTGTTGCTCTGTTCTCAGGGAATAAAAATACCCCAGGAAATTAACTGAAAGGAGCAAAGAACATCACAGATGCAAGTGGTTGGGTGTGAGGTGGTGATGTGTTTACTTATGCTTTGCATGCAAGAACCATGGAGTTGGGACCATGGAGGTCATGTAGTCTAACCCTCCATTCAGGGTTAGATTTGCTTGGAGGAAAGGAAAGCTGGGCTGAACACTAATTCCATGTTCCTAGCCCCTTCTCTTGCACTGGTAAATATTTGTCAGGAGCAGAATAACTGGAAGTATCTCCTGGGGGAAAAAAACTTGCAAATCTATAATCAAATACATTTTCTGGGCTCAACCCACCACTGAAAAATTGTTTTGCTTTATATATCCTGCCAAAACCCAAGTGTTTGCTGTTGCTTCTTTCTGTAGATTTCAGGTTTGGACAAGTTACTCTCTCAAACACACCAGCCTACCTCACAGGCATGTTGTTAGGGTGAGAAAAACCGGCTAAAGTTTTTGAATGAAAGGCATAAATTTAATATGTAAATTAGTCAACTCAGGGAATTGCTGGCCTGGGCCCCTGTGGGGTGTGTGGCATTTTGGGGGTGGCTAATGGATAATAGCCCTCCTCCTCCCTGAACACACTTTGCTCCCCCCCCCCCAATCCTGGTCAATTTTAAATTTAAATCCCTATTTATTTCTGTAATGTTTTATACTGCATTTTAACTGAATGGTTGTTAAGCTACCAAGAATCACCTTTGGCAAGATGGATGGATCCCAAAACTTCAACATGGTAAAGGTTACAAAATTAAACTTTTTTTTTTTTTTAGAAAATGTTCTGGTAAGATGGATGAAATGATCTTTTTGGTACCCCTCCTGGTCTAAGTAACCTCCGGGTATAACAACTGTGGAACTCTCCATATCTATTAGGAATACAATTCCCAGAATTCCCAGCCAGACTGTATTAATCCCAATGATAACTACATTTTTAAAAACGTTTTTCAATTCGCAATATTGTGCTCGTAACTAAATATTGCCCTCCACATCTGCAAGAGATAACACTTCAACAAAGGAGCGAGGTAAACAATAAATACACACTTCCTATTGTATGAGGGGCACGCACGCATTCGAGTATGTCCGGGAAACAGTCCCAAAGGCTTCTGATTGGTCCCGAGTCGCGGGTGTTCGTCTATATGTCAATATTCTATATATATCATGAATGAAAATAAATTCCTACCCACGTGACTTTCGGAGAATTCAAGGAGGGCCGTTTTCGACGGACTATCGAGCTCCTCCGAAACTACCGCCGAGGTAATCCAATTCGTTTCCGAGAATCTCCGAAGCGCATCCGATCATTTCCGAAAGAGGCAATTCCCTGGGCCACTTTTAGTTGTTGCCACGCTACCATTGACGTCTCTATGATGAAACAGCTTTATGGATTTAACACGGATGGCTCAGACCGGGAAAGCCTTTCAATGGTGGGGAGGAAATGCTTGTAGCTGCAGAGCGGAAGAAACTTTGAAGGAGGAGGAGCTTGCTTGAAAGGCGAAAGGCATATAAAATCCCCTCGCAGCGGTTCGGCTCCTTTTTTTTCCGCTTCCGGTCGCGGGATCGGCAAGAGGGTGAGGTCTGGGCAGCGTGTGTTTGTCCAAGGGGAAAATGCTGTCGTGGGTGGCAAAGAAATGGATAGAAATGGGGGAGAAGGGCAAAGTCTTCTGGGGGATTGTTAAAAGGCCGCCACATGGTCGAAAATATTATCTTTCGTCCTTATGTGTTGTGAATATAGATGCCCAGGATGAAAAATGACTGCGCCTCCCCCCCCTTCAATCACACAGAGTTGCACTCTGTCCCAGGGCCTCTAATTGTGACTGTGTGTTGTATGAGTGGAAATAGTTTTATAGTTTTTACATTGTTAACTAGTATTTTAATTGATTTATACTATATTTTTGTACTTGTATTTTTGCTGTGAGCCGCCCTGAGTCTTGGGAGAAGGGCGGCATATAAGTCAAATAAATATTCAAGCTCGGAACATCAGGTTTTCACGGGACATGCTGGGTGTTTACAGCAAGATCTAAACTTATTTAAAAACGGATTCACTGAGTCTCAATGGATTTAGTTTTAAGGAATTATGCCTTGCGCTGAACGCTTTTTCTTTTAGAAGGATGTGGAGTGTTCCCTCCTTTTTTAAAACATGTTTTTGCGAACTTTGTAATGCAGTTGGCTTTTTCACACGCAGATGAGACGAAATAGCTTATATTGGCCAATAAACTACATATTAGGCGAGATGATACCTGGTGGTCCTCTTCATTTTTTGAAGGGGAGCATTCTTTTTTTTTTTAAAGGAACATTGCTTTAATTTCGTGAATCCTTTAGTGGAAGGAAGATGGGAGAAAGAGTTGCCCTTAAGTATTAGTTTTCATTTGTGCTACTATTTCAGCTTTGCTGCTATCTGTAGAGGAGGAAAAACTAAAGGAATAATTTTTAGGACTTAACTGGCAAAGGGTGTCTTTTACTCAAATAACCAGTCAGTCTTTTATGTTTCAGTTGGATTCTTCATTTTTAAAAATCTTTTCCAGATGTTCAATTCTGGAGTCCTCAAGTAGCGTGGAAAACGTAAGGGAATTGGGAATATAGCGTATCGAGTTGGGAAAAGCTTTCATTTTTTTTCATTACATTTTTTTCAAAGACCCAGAAAAAATGTAAATAAACTAGAATAATATCAAATAGCAAGCATAAACTTGAAAGTAGCAGTGACATTAAACATATATTTGGCATTGAAAGGAATAAGAATACTGTTGGACTTTAAACAGAAATCACTCAGCTCTGGGATTTTGAAATTAAATGAATTGTATAAAACATGAATGTTTGCTTGGTCTTCCCTTGCCCAGGAATTCTCCACAATGTCGGCTCATCTGCAGTGGATGGTCTTACGCAACTGCTCGAGTTTTCTTATTAAAAGGAACAAGCAAACTTACAGCACGGTGAGCCACACTTCCTATCATTTTCCAAACCGATAGCCTCCTTGCAAATAATTCTAGGGTGTTTTTAAGCTTTCCTGGACTTTGAACCTTCTATTTTTCATATATCCCTTTTCAGATAAAATTCCTCCCTTTAGCTTGCAAAACTTTTCATTGTAAGTTGCAAGGACTTCTAATAAAAAATGTTTTTCTTTCTTTAAAGGAGCCCAACAACCTTAAGGCACGTAATTCCTTCCGTTACAACGGTCTGATACATCGCAAGACAGTTGGGGTAGAACCAGCTGCTGATGGAAAGGGTATTGTTGTAGTCCTGAAGAAGCGTGCAGGTGAGTGTGCTCAGGTTAAAGCAAATTCATACTGAACAGAGAAGGTAGAACAGAATAAGTTGGAAGCGACCTTCGAGGTCTTCTAGTCCAGCCCTCCCCACCCCCCTGCTCAAGCAGGAGACCTTACTATTCCAGACAAGTGGCTGTCCAGTCTCTTCTTAAAAGCCTCCAGTGATGGAGCACCCACAACTTCTGAAGGCAAGCCTGATTTATTGGTTAATTGTTCTCACTGTTAGGAAATTTCTCCTTAGTTCTAGGTTGCTTCTCTCCTTCATTAGTTTCCATCCATTGTTTCTTGTCTTGCCTTCTGGTGCCTTGGAAAATAGGTTGACCCCTTCTTCTTTGTTGCAGCCCCTCAAATGTTGGAACACTGCTGTCATGTCACCCCTAGTCCTTTTCACTAGAATAGACAAATCCAATTCCTGCAATCGTTCTTCATATGTTTTAGCCTCCATTCCTCTAATCATCTTTGTTGCTTTTCTCTGCATTCTTTCCAGAATCTCTATATCTTTTTTATAATATGGTGACCAAAATTGGATGCAGTATTCTAAGTGTGGTCTTACTAAAGCTTTATAAAGCGGTACAAAATTTCACTTGATCTTGATTCTATCCCTTAATGCAGCCTAGGACTGCATTGGCTCTTTTGGCAGCTGTAGCACATTGGTGGCTCATATTTAAGTGGTTTCACTAGGATGTCTAGATCTCTCACATAGTTACTGCTGTTGAGCCAGATGTACCTGTACGTTTTATTTTTCTTGCCTAAGTATAAAACTTTACTTTTCTCTACATTGAATTTCATTTTGTTAGGAAATGTTCAGGAAATGATAGAAATAATATGGTGATTCTTGAACCATGGATAATGCAAGTTGATGAGGCTCAAGGAGCAAAAGGGACAAATAAGTTGCCTGTGTCTGCATATAAAGCTCTGATGAATTTATATCAGTTTTGTGGAACCAGAAGTAACTATTACATCTCAATGATTCTGAGCCGTTCAAAAATACAACCAACATGTCAAAAATATTTCTAAATTAAATCTTAAGTTTGCAAAATAGTGCATTTAAAATAGTTAAAAGGCCTGGATAAATTATATTCTGAAACTCTTTGTGTCCTGTACTGAGCTATTTTAGTCTACAATGTCTAACTGTAGATACCCAAGTGTATCTGGTAGAACCTGCAAACAGTGTTCATTAATAGTCTACACTCCTCTGCTTCTCAGGCCAGCGAAAGCCAGCCACTTCCTATGAAAAAATCACCATCAACAAGAATGCACGGGCCACTCTCAGCAGCCTCCGCCATATTATTCGCAAGAATAATTACCGCAAGGATCTGCGCATGGTAAGTCAGCCTTCTGGATTCTCACTCTGCAAGGTGGCGCTTGGATGGATTTTATCAAGCTTCCATTAATCCAATTAGTATGTAGTAGTGATTTATAATAAACCAAACTGCTCCATCCAGCTAGAAAGGAATGTGAAATACTAGTCTTTGTACTCTAAATCAGGGGTCTGCAACCTTGACAACTTTAAGACTTGTGGACTTCAGCTCCCAGAATTCCTCAGCCACCTGGCTGAGGAATTCTGGGAGCTGAAGTCCACAAGTCTTAAAGTTGTCAAGGTTGCAGACCCCTGCTCTAAATCCTAAACCCTGGCATTTTGAAGTGAAGAGTGGGTTGGTTAAGAAGGTGTACTGCATGTTCAAATTATGGAGTAAATTAGAAAAAATAACTTATATATAAGTTGAACCAGGCTTTAGCAGTCTCAGCAGGTCGGGCACCATGGTTCAATAATCTGAAAGCCTTAAAAAATATCGCTCCAAATCTTTTGTGGGGTTTTTTTGTGACTCAAGTCAATGTTTTGCCCTTTTTAAAATATTGGGAATGCTTGGGCACCCCAACAGTTGTGGGCATTTTATTGCCCATATCTCAGTTAAGATTATGAGAGACTGATCAGAACAGATACAGGTAAAAGGGTTAAAAGCTTGATTCAGGGATGTTGAGGAATGAGAAAAAGAGCATGTATATAGATATTAGGAAATCTGGATTTGAGGAGAGAAGAAATGTATCTGGAGTTTATTCACTACCCCCTTTTTCTCCCTCTACTCAAGGCTGCCTTGCGTCGGGCCAGTGCAATTCTGCGCAGCCAGAAGCCCGTGGTGGTGAAGAAGAAGAGGACTAGGGCTCCCAAGACTGCATAAAAACAGTTTTCAAATTATCCAATAAAGGAATAAAACCAGAGAGCAGAATGTCTGAATGTCATTTATAAACCTCTAGTCGTAGGATTACTTCTTTCCTCCAAAAAAATGAACTTTGGCTGTTTCCATTTATTCTGAGAACCAAATAAATGTCCCCAAAATTGCAATTTCTGTAGTGGGATGGGATTTGAAAAATAACATGGATTTGCAACTTAAGTTTCAAGTCATATTTGATTTTAATTAAGTCTCACTCCCTCCTTCCTTGATGCCACAACTGAGGTCACAGCTAGTTGGAATGGAAATGGTTTTGCTCCTTTTAGGAGGTCTTGGCTCCGGTGCAGAGTCCTTTTCAAAATGCTTTTCTAGGATAAGTGTGCATACAGTATGTGTAACTATCTGAGGAACTCAGGGTGATGTCCATGGTTCCCTTCCACTTTTTTTCTTCTACCTTGCAAAGTTACATTAACTACAAGCAAGAGTTGCTTTTTAAAAGCAGAAATCAGTCCATTTCCTTGTATGTTGACCATACAGGCCTTTTTGGTAAGCATCAATGCAAAAATCTGTAGGTTTTTTCCTCTTTATGATGTCTTGAACTAATCAGCAGAATCTTAAAGGTGCCGTGAAAAGGGAGGCCAGCCTGTGGTCTTAGTTGTTAGATCCAGTTAAACCAGGAAAACTTTAAATTTATCCTGATCAGATTGTTGGTGGTTAAATACCTGTGTTGTGCTATCCTTTTGCCAGTTACAGTCTCTTGACTTCATTGTTTACAATGTGAATTTATTATAATCAATTCCTGGTAAAGTGAACTCCCTGTACTGCTAAAATATCTTCCTTCCAAAGAAATCTTTTCTTCTGGAATTGAGCTGTTAAAAGCGTAGGTTAGGAGAAAAGGCAAAAAATGAAATACAGTGGGGCAAAAAAGTATTAAGTCAGCCACCAATTGTGCAAGTTCTCCCACTTAAAAAGATGAGAGGCCTGTAATTGTCATCATAGGTAGAACTCACCTATGAGAGACAAAATGAGAAAACAAATCCAGACAATCACATTGTCTGATTTGGAAATAATTTATTTGCAAATTATGGTGGAAAATAAGTATGTGGTCAATATCAAAAGCTCATCTCAATACTTTTGTTATATATCCTTTGTTGGCAATGACAGAGGTCAAACGTTTTCTGTTAAAGTCTTCACAAGGTTGGCACACAGTTGCTGGTATGTTGGCCCATTCCTCCATGCACATCTCTAGAGCAGTGATGTTTTGGGGCTGTTGCTGGGCAACATGGACTTTCAACTCCCTCCAAAGGTTTTCTATGGGGTGAGATCTGGAGACTGGCTAGGCCACTCCAGGACCTTGAAATGCTTCTTACGAAGCCACTCCTTCGTTGCCCGGGCGGTGTGTTTGGGATCATTGTCATGCTGAAAGACCCAGCCACGTTTCATCTTCAATGCCCTTGCTGATGGAAGGTTTGCACTCAAAATCTCACGATACATGGCCCCATTCATTCTTTCCTGTACACGGATCAGTCGTCCTGGTCCCTTTGCAGAGAAACAGCCCCAAAACATGATGTTGCCACCCCCATGCTTCACAGTAGGTATGGTGTTGTGTTTCTACCAAACAGTTCTACTTTGGTTTCATCTGACCATATGACATTCTCCCAATCCTCTTCTGGATCATCCAAATGCTCTCTAGCAAACTTCAGATGGGCCCGGACATGTACTGGCTTAAGCAGGAGGACACGTCTGGCACTGCAGGATCTGAGTCCCTGGCGGTGTAGTGTGTTACTGATGGTTGCCTTTATTACATTGGTCCCAGCTCTGTGCAGGTCATTCACTAGGTCCCCCCGTGTGGTTCTGGGATTTTTGCTCACCGTTCTTGTGATCATGTTGACCCCATGGGGTGAGATCTTGCGTGGAGCCCCAGATCGAGGGAGATTATCAGTGGTCTTGTATGTCTTCCATTTTCTAATTATTGCTCCCACAGTTGATTTCTTCACACCAAGTTGCTTGCCTATGCAGATTCAGTCTTCCCAGCCTGGTGCAGGTCTACAATTTTGTTTCTGGTGTCCTTCGACAGCTCTTTGGTCTTCACCATAGTGGAGTTTGGAGTGTGACTGAGGTTGTGGACAGGTGTCTTTTATACTGATAACAAGTTCAACCAGGTGCCATTAATACAGGTAATGAGTGGAGGACAGAGGAGCCTCTTAAAGAAGAAGTTACAGGTCTGTGAGAGCCAGAAATCTTGCTTCTTTGTAGGTGACCACATACTTATTTTCCACCATAATTTAAAAATAAATTCTTTCTAAATCAGACAATGTAATTGTCTGGATTTGTTTTCTCATTTTGTCTCTCATAGGTGAGGTCTACCTATGATGACAATTACAGGCCTCTCTCATCTTTTTAAGTGGGAGAACTTGCACAATTGGTGGCTGACTCAATACTTTTTTGCCCCACTGTATATTAAGATCTTTATGTCATCTCATAGGGAGAGGTATTTGAAATTGTTAATTGGCTTTGCAACCATAAGGTGGCAGTTAAGAGCTGAAGCAAATCTAGGTGGTTGTTTATTTTCAGTTTTATCCTTTTGTCGTAGATTTCAAGAGGTAGAATTTACGTACCATTGGCCACACTGTTGCCACAGCCAAGTAATTAATGTTAGTTGATGAGAAGCATTTTTTAGGGGACACAAACCCAAAGGAAACACTTAATAAATGATACAGCAAAAGTCAATGAAGAAACCTGATTATTTTACTCTGTATCTATAGGTGCCGTGTGCATTTGGCTATCTCATGCCATGGTGGCTCTGGATGGCTTTTGGAATATTCAACAAGAAAGATGGGCTTTCCGGTGGATAAACCTTTGCTTCTCTTCTGTAGTATCCTCCTCCTAAAAGCTGCCAAGGTGTGATAGTCCAGCAATTGGACTGACTATGTGCCGTCAAAATTGAGCTTGCTGTAGCAAATTACCTTTGCAAGCCAATAAACGAGAATATAAGAAGTTCTCAACTTACGACAATTGAGTCCAAAATTTCTGTTGCTAAGACATTTGTTAAGTGAGTTTTGCCCCATTTTATGATCTTTCTTACCCTGGTTGTTAAGCGAATCACTGCAATTAACTTAGTAACAGGGTTGTTAAGTGAATCTCACTTCCCCATTAACTTTGCTTGTCAGAAGGTTGCGAAAGGGGATCACATGACCTTGGGACACTACAACTGTCATAAGTCTGAGTTGCCAGGCATCTGAATTTTGATCACGAGACTGTGAACCGGCTGCAGTGGTCTTGTGAAAAATGGTCACTTTTTCAGTGCCACTGTAACTGAACGGTCACTAAATAAACTGTTGTAAGTCGAGGACAGTATAGCTCAAGGTTGAAATGACAGATCTTGGTGCTCTCTGAGCTTGGTTGTTTTCTTGTGAACGTTTCATTACCCAAACTAGGTAACTTCAGTGTTAATAAGGAGTAGGGCTTGCTCTCAGTTTATATTATAGTGCAGGGGTGTCAAACTCAATTTCATTGAGGGCCGCATCAGCATTGTGGTTGCCATTGGGGGGCTGGGTGGGTGTGGCTGGCTTGGGCGTGGCCTACTGAGTGGGGCGTGGCCAGCTCGTCACTCATGTTGGGGGCACCTGTGTGGGTCTGGGCAGTACTGGGGTGGATCCGAGGGTCTCTGGCGGAAGGTGGGGTGGGACTGGGGCGAGCGCCAGGGCATGGTCCACTGGAGGAGCTCACTAAGCCTCAGGCTGTGCACGGGGCCCCTGGACGGTGGCACGGACTGCCTGGAGCCCTGGGCAGTGGAGGTCAAGCGCCCAGCCCGTCCCTTGAGCTCCCACAGCACCAGGACCCCACAACCCTGCCTAGCCTAGCCGCACTTCCCCAAGGGGGTGCCCACCTGCACTTACCTCCTCCTCAAGGCTGCTGCTGTGCTCCCTTTCCTTGGCCAGGTTGCTCATGGTGGGTGCAGGAGGACAAAGTGCGTGGGTCAGAGGAAGGCCCACTCCCTCTCCATGCAAGGAGACCTGGCTTTGTAACCAAAGCATCCTCAGCAATAGGATGGGAGACCACCAGGGGATGGCAAAAGGGCAACAGGGCTGCTGGTGGCCAAGTGCTAAGGCAGGACTTCCCTCAGACCCTCCCTCCCTCTTATTCCAATCTCCCTCCCTTCTCTTTCTTTCCTTCTTTCCTTCCTCCCTCCCCTCCTTCCCTGCCTTCCTCCTTTTCATTCCCATATCCTTCCTTCCCTTTCTTTCTTCCTGTTTCCCTCCCTCCCCTCCTTCCCTCCCTTCCTCCCTCCCTCCTCTCTGTGCCCAGGAAGGGACGAGGGGAGGGGGAGAGGTTGGCAGCACTTCTCTCAAAGAAAAAGAGGTGGAAGAGACCTTTGAGGTCTTTAGTCCAAGCCCCTGCTCAAGCAGGGGACCTGTACCATTCCAGACAATGGAATATCCAATCTCTACTTAAAAGCCTCCAGTGATGGAGCATCCACAACTTCTGAAGGCAAGCCTTTTCACTGGTTAGTTGTTTTCACAAGTCCTTAGTTCTAGGCTGGTTTTCTTCTTGATTAGTTTCCATCTATTATTGCCTTCTGATGCTTTGGAAAATAGGTTGACCCCTTCTCTGTGGCAGCCCATCAAATATTGGAACACTGCTATCATGTCACCACCTCTAGTCCTTTTCACTAAGCTAGACATACCCACAAACATTTGTCATATGTTTTAGCCCCCAGCCCCCTAATCATCTATGTTTACCATCCATTTAGACCAGATGGTCCCCCTGGTTTGGTTTATAGAACAGTGGCCATGAGCAGAGCCTTCTCAGAGACAGCACCCCAATTATGGAACTTTCTCCCAAGGAAAATATGAACAGTGCATCCCTCACCCTTTTAGAGGCAACTCCAAACACACTGTTCAGCCAGGCATATGTAGAATAATATTTTATGGTCAAACAGCACTAAGTACATTACTACTAATATTTTTCTTTCTTAAAATACACACTTTTAATATTGTTTTAAGCAGTGCTAGTGATGCTTTACAATAGTTGTCTTTGAGAGTTTTCTTGTAAACCACCCTGAATTTCTCAAAAACTTTTTAATTTCAAATTAGATGTTGATTTAATAAATTAGGCAGAAGAAACAAATGTTTACATACATCTAAATCCCACAGACTTACTGCCTCCTAGGCGCATACTACAGAAAAAATAAGGCATTGCATTTCTAGCCAGCATAGCCACAGGATGATGGGAACTGTGGTCCATGACACCCAAAAGATATTAGTTTGGGCAAGGCTGGATTAAATTATAAAAGAGCAGATGAGGGGAAATAGGAGCAAGAAACACTTTCCACATCTCCGACAAAATAATTGGGTGGGGGGGAGTTGACTCAGCCTTTTAATTTCAACTCACACCAATTCCTCTTAACTTCCCATTCAATCCAAAGAGTTCTATTATTGCCTGGATTTTAGGGAGGGGAGGAGGCAAGAATAGACCACAAAGCCAATCTGTGGGTTTGCTCTCTCGCCCGCCTGCACACCACCTTTCCCATGCAGCACATGTGTGTATGCCTGTGAGAGACAGAGAGATCCCCTTTTTTTTTGTAAGTTTGCTTACTCTGCAAAGCTCCCCTTTCTCCACACTTTTGCTTCCCTCCTCTCTCTCTCTCTCTCTCTCACACACACACACACACACAGAGAGAGAGAGAGAGAGAGAGAGAGAGAGAGAGAGAGAGAGAGAGAGAGAGAGAGAGAGAGAGAGAGAGAGAGAGAGAGAGAGAGAGAGAGAGAGAGAGAAACCCTTCCTGCTTTCTCATCCTTTTCCTCCAGCTGCACCTGAACGGGGTGGAATAACGGGGGAAGCTCTCCTTTTTTGTAACACCTCGGCTTCCTCCTCCTCCTCTTCCCCTCCTGGCTCTCACTCTCTCCCTGTCTGTCTCTCTCTCATACACACACACACACACACACACACACAAACAAACATAAACCCTTCCTGCTTTCTCCTTCTCACCCTTTCTCTAGCCACCACAGTTTCACGTTGCCAGCCACAGGCAGTTCCAGGCTGCAGCTCTGCATGACTGCTGTGTTCCCCTCTCTGGCCCTACCATGTGGCGGAGAGGGCGACTGGGAGCCGGCTGAAGCTCAGCTTGTGCCACTGCATGCTCACATCTCTGCGCCTTTCATCCCACAGGCTGGGCGTGCCCTGGGGTGCTAGGCTTACAGAAAGCCATGGCCCAAGTGAGGAAAGACGTGGCACAGTGTGGAAAAGTAGAGCCACATGAGGAGAAGCCCGGCAAAGCAGGGCGTGGCTGGGTGTGACGGGGTTAAGCTGGGAGGGGCGGGGCGTGCTGAGGCAAATGAGCTGCAGCTGCTGCTGCACAACACCAGCCCCTGAGGGCTCGCCGTTTCCTGTGCGTGCACCAGGGCACCCAGTTGGGTTGGGGTGGGGCAGGGCTGGGGCAGCGGGGGCCGGTCCCTTGCCATTTGTGGGACAGCCCCGGGGGGCCAAATCTGGGCCAGATCCGGCCCGCAGGCCTTGTGCTTGACATGTCTGTTCTAGTGGCTTGCCATGTCAGTGTTGGTGGCCTTGGATGTTCTTTGGTTGGGCTATTTATTTATTGGCTAAGACATGAAGAAAATTTTAATTTCACAACATATGGACAGACCAAACCATAGTTTCAACTGGGAAACTGATCATCTTACACCAAGACAAGTCCAAAAACGCCACAGTATTTCTAGAAGCCTGGCAGCCTGACAAATTAGCCATCAATAGACACACAGGCATCAACAACATATATACAACGCAAAAGAGACAACCCAAAAAAGAAACAAAAAGACCAAAACACCTCCCCACCATCAATCAGCACCCAGACTAGCATAGATAAACTGCAAGATTAACATCAGATGGACAATCTGATGGTCTAAACCAGGGGTAGGCAACCCAAAACACTCAAAGAGCCACTTGGACCTGTTTCCCACCGAAAACAAAACACTGGGAGCCACAAATTTAATTTCTCTGTTGGTGAAAAATAAATCAGAAGCTCTCACAGTTGACTGCATTTAGCTGATTCAAAATAACTTTATATCAAAATATTTACAATACCATACATTCTTCTTTACAGCAACATAGCTCAATGAAGACTTCTTACAGAGATAGAGACAAACCTGAGACTGAAAATTCAGCTTCTAACTCAGTACCCTTTTGCACAGACTCAGTAGCACTTTCTTCACATTGGCTGACTGAGTTACCACATGACTCTTCCTGCTCATGAATATTCCAACACCCCTCCCTTCATGACAGGAAGAGACATCAGACCTATTGACTTAATACATTCTCCATAGTGAACACCACCCAATGGTTTAGTCATCATGTCTGCCAAATTATCCTCAGAAGAACAATGATGTAAACTAATCAATTTTCCTTTTACAGCTTCCCTGACATTACAATACTTAATGTCTACATGTTTACTTCTGTTCTTCACCCTGTCACCAGTTGCCATTTTTATACAGGCAGCATTATCTTCAAATACCTTTACAAATTCTTTTACATTAATATTTAAATCTTGCAACAACTGTACATACCATGTTACTTCAGAACACAATTCAGATAAGGCAATAAACTCTGCTTCCGCTGTTGAAATAGCAACAGTTGTTTGTTTTCTGGACTTCCATCCAATCAGAGTCCCTCCAAACAATATTATAATCCCAGAATTTGATTTCCTTGTGTTTATGTCATTTGCATAGTCACTATCGACATAACACTTTAATTTCAATTCCTCAGTAATCTGTATTTGAAGACCCAAATTTATGGTTCCCTTTAAATATCTGAGAACCCTTTTTACACCCATCCAATGTAACTTTGTAGGTGCAGCAGTAAAACGACTCAAAATGCTTACTGCGCAAGCTATGTCTGGTGTGGACCACTGTGATAGATATAACAAACTCCCTATTGCTCAGTGATATATCTCTTGATCACAGGTTTCACCTTTGTCCGCACTTAAAACTATTATAAAAATCCGTACTCATGGGTGTGGGAGCAGTATTGCAATCTTTCATGTTATATTTCTCCAATAACTGCTCAATTTTTCTCCTTTGACTGAGAATTTATTTATTTATTTATTTATTTATTTATTCGATTTCTATGCCGCCCTATTCCGGAGAACTCAGGGCGGCTCACAACACAGTAGAAATCAACATAAAAATACATATAAATATAAAACCTCTTAATTTTTTTTTTTAAAAAAACCCAATCATTCAGCATACACACAGACATACACTGGCTTGGGGCAAGATGTTAACTACCCCAGGCCTGCCGGCAGAGGTGTGTTTTGAGTAATTTACGAAAGGCGGAGAGGGTGGGGGCGACACGGATCTCCGTGGGAAGTTGGTTCCAGAGGGCTCGGGCCGCAACAGAGAAGGCTCTTCCCCTAGGCCCTGCCAGGCGACACTGTCTGGCTGACGAGACCTGGAGAAGGCCGACTCTGTGGGCCCTAACTGGCCGCTGGGATTCATGGGGCAGCAGACGGTCCCGTAAGTAACCTGGTCCGATGCCATGTAGGGCTTTATAGGTGATAACCAACACTTTGAATTGGGTTCGGAGACCAATTGGCAGCCAATGCAGCTCGCGGAGTGATGCCGAAATGTGGGCATTTCTGGGCAAGCCCAACACTGCTCGCGCGGCTGCATTCTGCATTACCTGAAGTCTCCGAACGTTTTTCAAAGGTAGCCCCATGTAGAGAGCATTGCAGTAGTCGAGCCTCAAGGTGATAAGGGCATGAGTGACTGTGAGAAGAGACTCCCGGTCCAAATAGGGCCGCAACTGGTGCACCAGGCGAACCTGGGCAAATGTCCTCCTCGCCACAGCCGAAAAATGATGTTCCAAATTTAGCTGTGGATCGAGGAGGACGCCCAAGTTGCGGACCTTCTCCGAGGGGGTCAAAAGCTCCCCCCCCAGGCTGATGGACGGATAGATTGAATTATCCTTGGGAGGCAGAACCCATAGCCACTCCGTCTTGTCGGGGTTGAGCTTGAGCCTGTTGGCACCCATCCAAACCCTAACAGCCTCCAGACATCGGCACATCACTTCCGCTGCTTCACTGAAATGACACGGGGTGGAGATGTAAAGCTGGGTATCATCAGCATACTGATGATATCTCACCCCGTGTTGTCGGATGATCTCACCCAGCGGTTTCATGTAGATATTAAACAGCAGAGGGGAGAGGACCGATCCCTGAGGGACCCCACAAGGGAGGAACCTAGGGGTCGACCTCTGACCCCCCGCCAACACCGACTGCGACCGACCAGTGAGGTAGGAGGTGAACCACTGCAAAACAGTTCCTCCAACCCCCAACCCCTCCAGTCGATGCAGAAGGATACCATGGTCAATGGTATCGAAAGCTGCTGAGAGGTCAAGTAGCACCAGGATAGTGGAAAATCCCTTATCCCGGGCCCGCCAGAGATCATCCGTCAGCGCGACCAAAGCAGTTTCCGTGGAGTAGCCGAGCCTGAATCCTGACTGTTGAGGGCCCAGATAATCAGCCTCATCCAAGGACCGTTGGAGCTGGAGTGACACCACCTTCTCAACAACCTTCCCTATAAAGGGAAGATTGGAGACAGGACGGTAGTTGTTTAATACAGCTGGGTCCAGGGAAGGCTTCTTGAGGAGGGGGCGCACAATTGCCTCCTTGCAGGGAGCCGGAAAGGACCCCTCCCTCAAAGAAGCGTTGACAATCTCCTGAACCCAGCCCCGCGTCACCTCCCTGCTGGCTGAAACCAGCCAGGAGGGGCACGGGTCCAATAAACAGGTGGCGGAACTCACAGCTCCAATGGCCTTGTCCACTTCATCGGGTGCCACAGGGTCAAAGTCCTCCCACACAACAGGATCAAGACGAGTCCCTGTCATCTCAACTGAATCATTATCAGCCGACACTGCATTCCAATTGGAGTCAAGGTCCATCCGAATCTGGGCGATTTTATCCGCGAAAAACTTATTAAAGTCCTCAGCACTACCCTGCAAGGGTGCATCAACCCCCCCCCCCTGATTAAGGAGGGAGCGAGTTACCCTAAACAGGGCGGCTGGGCGGGATTCCGCAGATGCAATCAAGGCGGAATGATACGCGCATCTTGCCGCCTTGAGCGCCACCTGATAAGTCTTGATATAAGATCTTAAAAGTGTTCGGTCAGATATGGATTTACTTTTCCTCCATCGCTTCTCTAGACGTCTCTTCTGGCGCTTCATCCCCCTGAGTTCCTCAGTGAACCAAGGAGATCTCCTGGGTCTGCTACCACAGAGAGGTCGCAGCGGCGCGATCCGGTCAAGAGCCCCCTTCGCAGCCATATTCCAGGCCGTAACCAGGGACTCTGCCGAACCGAGAATGAGAGAATCCGGTATTTCCCCAAGCGTCCTCTGAAAGCTCTCTGGGTCCATCAGACGTCTGGGGCGGAACCAACTAATCGGTTCCGCCTCCCTGTGGGGGAGGATTGGAGCCTTGAAAACAAGCCGCAACAGAAAATGGTCTGACCATGACATAGGCAAAATATCTAAGCCCCTTAAATTCAGATCATTGCTCAACTGTTCTGAGAGGAATACCATGTCGGGAGTGTGTCCCCTCTCGTGAGTCGGACCCTGAACTACCTGAGTCAGGTTCATGGTTGCCATGGTGGCCATGAACTCCTGCGCCAACCCAGAGGATTCGCCGAGCGATGGAAGATTTAAGTCCCCCAAGACAATAAGCCTGGGGAACTCAACCGCCAGCCCAGCAACCCCCTCAAGTAGCGCAGGCAGGGCTGTTGACACGCAGCTGGGAGGCAGGTACGCGAGCAACAAGCCCACCTGAATCCCTAGGTCCAACTTCACAAGGAGCAACTCACAACCCGCAATCTCAGAAACAGCGAGCCTGCGTAGGCTAAAAGTCTTCTTGGCTATAATAGCCACTCCTCCCCCCCTTCCCTGGGGTCGTGGCTGGTGCCATACCTGAAACCCGGCTGGACACATCTCAGAGAGAGGAACTCCTCCCTCCGGGCCCAGCCAGGTCTCGGTCACACATGCGAGGTCGGCCTCCTCATCCAGGAGAAGATCATGGATGAGGGGAGCTTTATTTACAACCGACCTGGCATTGAGCAGCAGCAGCCTGAGCCCAGGGTCCGGATTTCGCCCATTACCAGTACTTCGGGTTGAACTCACAGGGTCGGAGCAAGGGATCGCTTTTAGACAGCGAGCTCTTGTTCCCCGAGAATGGCCTACCCTATGGCTCCCACCATATCTGCCTCTCCCCAGCAAGACCGGTATACTTTGGCCCTCTATCACCCCAGAGCCAGCGTCTCCCCTCCCCTCCGCCTCTGCCATGCCAGGCAGGCTAGCCAGTTCATCACATTCATTCCACTCAACCACAACTCCATCCATATCGTTAATTTATCTCTCCCACTCTTTAAACTAAACACATTAAAAACAATAAACTAACCATCCATTCAACCCGATTCTTTCCACTAACATCAGTCCCCCCATCATTCATAGCATCTAACAATCAATTAAAATGGTATTAAACAAATTTAAATATTTAAAATTTAGACAAACAATAGCTAACAAACAATTGCTCTGGATGGATACCCAGTCCAGATCAGGAGCTTTCTAAAACCATTATACTAACCAAAATAATTATACTAACAATAACAATAATTGTGGAACCCAACGTCCCAAAGATAAAGATAAGGCCTTCAGATAAGTTCAACATAATGGTGGCAGCAACAAAGGCCTCACCCACAGGTCTTACAATTTAGGGAAAAACACCCAGCGACGGAGCAGGCCCGTTAGCCACAATAACCGCTTCCACAATTCCACAACAAGTCTGGGCTTGTTGCTGGTTTAGTGGCCTGGCTGCCGCTGCTGCCGCTACCGGACTGCTGCCTGTTGTAAGTCAGGGCTTGTTGCTGGTTTCCTAGCCCGGCTGCTGCTGCTGCTGCTGCTGCCTGTTGTAAGTCAGGGCTTGTTGCTGGTTTCCTAGCCCGGCTGCTACTGCTGCTGCTGCCTGTTGTAAGTCAGGGCTTGTTGCTGGTTTCCTAGCCCGGCTGCTGCTGCTGCTGCTGCTGCTGCCTGCTGTAAGTCAGGGCTTGTTGCTGGTTTCCTAGCCCGGCTGCTGCTGCTGCTGCTGCTGCTGCTGCCTGTTGTAAGTCAGGGCTTGTTACTGGTTTCCTAGCCCGGCTGCTGCTGCTGCTGCTGCTGCCTGCTGTAAGTCAGGGCTTGTTGCTGGTTTCCTAGCCCGGCTGCTGCTGCTGCTGCTGCTGCCTGCTGTAAGTCAGGGCTTGTTGCTGGTTTCCTAGCCCGGCTGCTAACCACCTTTTTCATTTTTCTGTATCTCTACACCGAGATAATTTTTTATTTCTCCCAAATTCTTTAATTCGAATTTCTTTCCTAATTTATCAGCAAATTCCTTGACTTGTGATGCATCCTTTGCGATGAAGCAAAGATCATCCACAAATGATAACAGTAGACAATTCCCTCCTTGTAACTCTCCAGTATATATATAATTATCAGCTTTGCAACTTTTAAATCCAAGACCCTTTAAAGCAGTATCTAAACAGATATTCCAGTTTCTGGCTGACTGCTTCAGCCCATAAATAGCCTTGTTTAATTTATACACCATATTAGGTTTTGCAATTTCATATCATATAAATTTCTTCCTCTAACTCAGCATTGAGGAATGCAGTTGTGATATCAAAGTGCCAGATTTTATGCTTATATGCCGCTGCCAACGCCAGTGCTAATCTTATACTTTAACTTTTCACAGTTGGCGCAAATACTTCATCGTAGTGCACATTCTTTAATTGTGAAAAACCTTGTGCCACTAACCTGGCCTACATCTTTATTTATTTTATCAACTAAAAACTGTTTTAATGCTATTGAGAAGGCTGCTTAAAAATTAAGGGAAGGAGGGGGGCGGAGCCAGCTGTCAGAGCGGGCAGCAGTGCGAATGGTCTCTCTGGCATCGCCAAACGCTCGTCCTAGGTCCGTGGGGCTCATCCAAGCCGAAAGAAGCCTTGTGAGGGCGACGGAAGGTGTGGGCGATCTGCTGCTCTGCTGTCGGTGGCGACGGGAAGCGGATAAACCCAGAACCGAGCGGATCGGGAAGAAGACGGCCAAAAATGGCCGCTGAAGCTGACAGCTGGACGGAGTAAGCGAGGAAATAGCGGAACGACGGTAAATCAGATTTGACTAGATTGACCTTTTCCCAAAGCTTTGTGAGTGGATTTGGTAGACACATCAAAAGAGAAAGCGGAAAGGGGAAGCCTGGAAAAAGAGAAGCTGAAGGAGTGGAGAGGCGGCGGCGAGTGAAAGTGGCAGGAAGAGTGCCCGGAACGGCCTGATGTGGAGGAGCCAGGCTGCACTGATTAAAGACCTAGCACTTTAAAGTCACATAAAAGGACAGGAAACAACCTTTAATTAAGCTAAGAACCTTGTCTGAGAGTCTTATGGCCTTTGGCTTTTGCCTTTGACTACTAAGTGGATTGGCAGGCGGAAAGGTGTCTTTTTTTTTTCTTCTCCCTGGAAAGAGATAGAGATTGCATGACAGGAGGATTTGGAACGACGTAGCGACTGACAACTTTGGAAAGTGTTGTTGAGGAGATAGCAGGTGATTATATGGACGTATAGAAGAAGCGTTGGCTTACCTGAACGCCTTTTCTCAGCATGGGGGGATGGAGAATCCACCAATGGGTTAACACAGCCTGTTGCCCAATTAGAGACTAGGTCCGAAATTTAGCCCCGCCTCCAGCCGGATGCTCTCCAGTTTTTTGCCAGGCGAAGCTCTCCATAAGATCGGACCGTGTAGCTCCATTCAATCGTCCTGTAAGAGAAGTCCTGCCTAGACTAGCTAGAGGAGGGTGTGGATTCTCCATCACCCCATGCTGAGAAAAGGCATTCAGGTAAGCCAACGCTTCTTCTCCAGCATGGGTGGATTCCGAATCCACCAATGGGACGTACCCAAGCCCTCTCAAGTCCCTTTGGGTGGGGGTCTAGGCTATCTCTTACTAGGACTCAACAATCTGCTGCAGGGCTCTCCTGCCAAACGAACCCTCGGCTGCAGCAAATTGATCTATCTTGTAATGTTTCACAAAGGAGGACGGAGAGGCCCACGTGGCCGCTCTGCAAATTTCCTCCACTGATGCCTGTGTGCGCCAGGCTGCCGATGTGGCCGCGCTTCTTGTGGAGTGGGCCGTGATGTTAGCTGGTACCGGCAGTTCCAATGAAACATAGGCCCTGGCTCTGCATGCCCTGATCCATCTGCCAATGGTTGAGGATGATACCTTCTGTCCCTTGGACGAAGGTTGATAAGAGACAAATAAGGCCTCTGACCTTCTAAAGGTCGCTGTCCTGTTGACATAGTGACGCAGAGCCCTGCACACGTCCAGTGTATGCCATCGTCTCTCCAGACGGTGTGTGGGATTTGGGCAGAAGTCCGGAAGGACCAGATCCTGGGACCTGTGGAACCATGAATTGACCTTAGGTAAGAAGGATGGGTCCAGACGCAGAGTCACCCTGTCCTCTGCAAAGGTGATCAGATCTGGACGGACCGAAAGGGCCGCCAACTCCGAAACCCGTCTTGCTGAGGTGATGGCCACTAGGAAGGCCACCTTTAGAGACAGGAAACGGAGTGAGCTAACCCCCAGCGGCTCGAAGGGAGCCTCAGTTAACGCTTGCAGGACCTTGTGGAGGTCCCAGGATAGAAAACGGTGAACTACAGGAGGCCGTCTTGTGACTGCTCCCTTTAGAAAAGCGCTCACTGCTGGATGCTGTGACAGGGGTCCCCGGTCCTCGCAAATGAGGACCGTTTGTAGTGCCGCTACCTGTCTGCGGATGGTGTTGGTCGCTAGACCCCTGTTCATGCCCTCCCACAAATACTCTAGGATGTTGGGAATGGTGACAGACAGGGGACTTAATCCCTGCCTGCTGCACCAGGAAGAGAAGTTCTTCCAGGTGGCATCGTAGATCCTATTGGTGGAGGGTCGGCGGGCGTCCTGGATGACCGAGATGACGCCCTCTGAAAAGGCCTGCCTACTCAGTCCCTCCCGCTCAAGTGCCAAGCGGCTAGTTGTAGCCACTGCGGGTCTGGGTGCTGGAGCTTCCCTTGACTCAGAGATACCTGACTCGGAGGAAGTCTCCACACTGGCGAAAGTGATAGGTCCACCAGGTCTGCAAACCACGGACGCCATGGCCAGTATGGAGCAATTAATACCACCTCCGCCTGCTCCAGTATCAGCTTGCGGATTGTAGCCTGTATCAGGGGCGGAGGAGGGAAGGCGTACAGTAGCCCCTGGGGCCACCTGCATCTGAGTGCGTCCGTCCCTTCCGCTCCCCGGGTCTGGAACCTGGAAATGAAACGGGGAGTCTGTGTGTTTGCTGGGGACGCGAAGAGGTCCAGGCAGGGACATCCAAACCTGTCCGAGATTGCCTCGAACAGTTCCGGAGCCAGTCTCCACTCTGCGTGGTCTACCGTGGCTCTGCTGAGAGTCCGCCTGATGATTTGCCTCCCCTGATATGTGTTCTGCTTTGATTGAGGCCAGGTGCTGTTCTGCCCACAGACCCAGCGCCCGGGCCTCCTGCATGAGGGCCACTGACCTGGTCCCGCCCTGCTTGTTTACATGCGCCTTCGCTGTTACATTGTCCGTCAGGACTAGCACGTGACTCCCTGCCAGGTGAGAAGAGAACTGAAGCAGGGCCAGGTGGATGGCCCTCAGCTCGAGCCAATTGATCCTGTGGCGTAGGTCCCGTGGGCTCCATCTTCCCTGGGCTATCTGGTCCCTGGAATGGGCTCCCCAACCGAACAGGCTCGCGTCGGTCGTGACTGTGATCCTGTCCGGCTCCCTGAGTGGGGTACCCTTGTTCAGGGCACCTGATCTCCACCATCTGAGGGATGCTAGTACCTGGAGTGGTACCCTGACCCTCCTGAGTGAAGCGCTTTGGTTCTGTCTTTGGTAGGGGAGTAGAAGCCATTGTAGACTTCTGGAGTGAAGCCTTGCCCACGGGACAATGCCCAAGTATGATATCATCTTCCCCAGAAGCTGAGACAGTTGTACTATGGTGACCACCCTCCTCTGTTCTACCAGTCGTGTTAGCTTCTGTAGACTCTCCCGACGCTCCTGGGAGAGGTACACCATGCCCTGTTCTGAGTCTATGATGGCCCCTAGGTGTAGGAGTCTCCTTGATGGCGTGAGTTGGCTTTTCTTGTGGTTTACTGAGAAGCCGTGTGTCTGGAGGGTGTCTATGGTGACCCGAAGGTCTGTCAGTGCTGCCTGGTGTGAGCCTGAAAGAATCAAAATGTTGTCCAGGTAGCATTGGACTCGCACCGGTATCATGCGTAGGTGCGCTCCCAATACCGCCAGGACCTTCGTGAACACTCGGGGTGCTGAGGACAGACCGAATGGTAGGGCCCTGTACTGGTAATGCCGCCCCCTGTGGCAGAATCTGAGGAACCTTCTGTGTTCCGGCCTTATCGGGATGTGTAGGTAGGCCTCTGTGAGGTCTATGGATGATAGCAGATCCCCCCTTCGGATGCTGGCCAGTATGGATCTGAGGGACTGCATCTTGAATTTTTTGTACACTACGTAGCGATTTAACTGCTTGAGGTCGAGGATTGCCCTCCAATCCCCAGATGACTTTGGCACAAGGAAGAGGATGGAGTAGAACCCCTGTCCCTCCTGCTCTGGAGGAACCGGCTCTACAGCTCTTATCTCCTCCAGGTGCTGTATGGCCCGATCTAAAAGACCCGCCTTGGTCTTGTTGCGGGATACCGGGCATCTTATGAAGCGTTCCGGTGGAGGAGTGTAGAATTCTATTGCTAGGCCCCGGGTCACTGTCTCCCTGACCCAGGCGTCCGTCGTGGTCGTCTGCCACACCTCGCTGAACAGCGCCAGACGACCCCCCGATGGGACTGTCCCAGGCGTCACTTGGTACGTCTGTACGGCCCGCCTCCCCCCCTTTAAAGGGGCGTTTGGAAGGTTGGCCCCTGCCAGAGGCTGGACGGTCCTGGCCGCACTCCTGCCTGTATGAGAAGGTGCACGGAGTTCTGGGCCCCTCCCAGGACCGTCCCCCTTGAAAGGGCTGCCTCCATTCCCCGCTCCCGCTTTGTCGGGGAGCCTGTCTACGGAACTCCTGGGTTCCCCTGTCTGTCTTTTTGGAGGGATGAGCTAAAACCTTCCTTTTGCTCTTGTCCTCGATCACGTAAGGATCCAGGATCGCTTCGAGGAGCCTTGATCCTGAATACTTAGATGTGGCGAGGCGCCATTTGGACTTCAGGTCCGCCTTCCAGTTCTTGAGCCATACAAGCCTCCTGACGGCCACTGTCCCTCCGATGGACCTGGCCGAGTATCGTGAGGCGAACAAGGTGGCGTCTGCCATGAATTCCGCTGCCGTCCGCAGCTTAGTCAGTGTTTGTTGTATGCGTATCTGGTCCGAAGGAACACTTGCCTGGAGCTCCCGCAGCCACCTAATCGCTGCCCTGGCGACAACTGAGGTAGTGGACGCTGCCCTGATGGCCCAAGCCGATGAGTGATGGACTCTGCGGAGGGAGAGCTCTACTTTCTTATCCTCCGCCCTCATTGACTCTGCCATGTCTCCTGGGATGGCTGAGGAAGAAAAAAGAGAAATGAGCGGTGCGTCTACCTGAGGCACCTCTATAAGTGATGCGAAGGGATTGCATACATTGAACATCTTTTTCTCCACGCCATTTGGCGAGGGGATGGCGCCTAAGTTGGTCCACTGGGACCGTACCGTTGACCTGAATACCTTGGTGCATGGTACCTGTATTACCTCTGACACCGGTGAATGCATTAGCGGGTCCTTTGCGTCCTCCTCTTCCGAGGACGTTGGTCTGCCTTCCTTGGTCTTAGCTGGCAGATCGAGTACAGAACATGTCTTAAGCATGAGGGAGTGAAACAGAGTGTGGTCAAATAAACCTGAAACCGGAGCCGGTTGTGGGTCTGTGTCCTCATTCTCCGACAGCGGGGCTCCTTCAGCGTCCCAGTCCTCCAGTTCCTCATCTGCCACCTGTGAAGAAGTCTCAGATACATCAGTCATGGAACACTACCTTCCTCCCACGGGGGGCGTGTCTCAGTGGTGTATGTGTTCTCTGAGGTGAGGAATCACCCCTAGAGGCCACTAGGTGTTCCAGGGCTTCCTGTAAAAGAGAATGAATCTGTGATGACCACTTACCAGACCTCTTTCTTTTCCTACCTCTGTGTCCAGCCTCCTCTTGGCTGGTTGTGGGTTCAGAACGTTCTGGTGATGATGGCACCGAGATAGGAGACACCTCCCCTTCTGTCTCCCCCCTTGGAGACCATGCCCTGGATTCTTGTCCAGCTGATCCCAAAGGCCCAAAGGGAATGGGTGTCTCCAGAAGGGGCAGGGCCGCTCTCTCTGTTCCACTGGCCCTGACTGCGCTTTGGCAAACTCCTTTTCCAAAGCCTGGTGTCTCCTTATGGCCTGACGCTCAGCAGTCTTCGATGGCTCAGTCAGATGTTTCGTCTTGGCCTTCTTCTTGCCCCCCCCCCGGCTCCTCCGTTCTGCGTTTTGGCGACGACGGAGGGGGCGCTGAGCCTTGGGCCGAGGTGCCATCTGCCATAGCCATGCTCTAAATAGCACCCTTTTCGGGTATCTGGCGGGCACAGCTGTCGCCGGCAGCGCTTAAGGGAGTATTTCCCTAACCTGCCTGGCGGTAGTGGATAGCGGCCGCGTAGGTCCTTAGCCAGAGGATTTCGATCCCTGTGCTGTCCCCGCCGCCTTGGTTCCACTGGGGATCCCTTCCGGCTCAACTCGCTGCTAAAAAGCCAAATACACCGAGACACACACCTCCGGAGAAACACTCTCCCTTTAAAACAGCCGGCTCTCAATGCTCACTGATCTAAGCCGGCCGGTAAATCAAACAACCTCTGCCTTGCCGGCAGAAAATTTCCTCCCTGGGCCCAAGCCCCAGCAGGGAGACAAAGGAGGTTGGCACGCCCTCTCTTCAAATGGGTTTTCATGCCGGAGCGAAAACCACCAATCAGAGAACTCGGCAGGCAAAGCAACGCCCCTCTTCCAAGATGGCGATTCGCGCCAGGAGCCGGGACCTCCCCTTTTCCAAAATGGCCACCGCGCCAAATTTTTGCTTGGAGCTCTGTGCTCCCAACCACGCAGTGCCTATTGCCCATGGGCCCTGGTCTACCCGCCCGGTTTAACGTCGGCCCCCGCCGACGTCCACCCTCTCGGCGGTCCGGCGGCCTCCTCCCCGCTCCTTTTTTGCCCCACTTGCGTTTAGTTGTAGCGGTCCCCCGCTATTTCTGCGTCGACCATGGCGAAGTCCTCTGGATCGTCCTCTTCGCTCGACGTCTGCGCTCCTGTGGGGTCTCGGGACGCGGTCCGGCGGCCAGCCGGGAGTCCAGGGACGTTACCCCCTTCGGCTCCCGCTCTCCCAGGGCCCTAGGCCCGGAACGGACTCGCCGTCGCGGTCCCGGTGGCGTGGAGGAGGAAGGGTGGAAAAAAAACCGTCCCGAAAAAGGGTAAAAATAAAAAGCCTTCTCTAAATTTCGTCTGTTCAATCGAGCTAAGTACTAAAATAACAAAAGAAATACTTTATCAGTCCTTTTCCAACAAAAGTAACAACTATTCGCGGAGCTATCACGAAGAGCTGCTTTGGGCTTCAGACTAGGTAAAAAACTGGAGAGCATCAGGCCGGAGGCGGGGCTAAATTTCAGACCTAGTCTCTAATTGGGCAACAGGCTGTGTTAACCCATTGGTGGATTCGGAATCCACCCATGCTGGAGAACGGAATGGTGTGAGACAGAAGAAAGAAGAAGATAAGAGAAAGGGTATTAAAGAGAGAGTGAAGGGTTTATTGGATTATACAAAGAAAAAAGGAAACGCTGGGAAAGTTTAAAGTTAACATCAGAGACTGAACTATTAGAACCTGTATTTGTATTAGTATTATACTGATAGATTTACATAGACGGAATATACCAGCGATATTGTTGTTGTTTAAACACCTGAGAGGGGAACAAGGTAAAGGGGGAGAAAGTAGAAGAACGAAAAGAAGGAAGTGGAAAGTGGATAGTTTGGAAGAAGAGTAAGTTGTGGGAAAGTTTATTTAAAATGGCAAGCAATCCAAACTTAGCTAAGATTGGTGGGGGGAAGAAAAATGCAACACAAGGTTCCAGTCCCATGAGCCAAAGATCGTTAGATGACATGCTTCAAAGAGAATGTTCCAACCCACTTAAAGAATTGCAGGCAATGATGCAGGCAATGCAGGAAGTCATGATGAAGAACCATGAGGAAATCAAAACGGAACTAGAAGTGGTTAGGAATGTTACTGGAGAAATGAGAGAGAAGATTCAGGCAATGGATGGAAGATTTGAAGCTTTTCAGCAGCAAATTGCAAAAAATGAGCAGAAGTTGCTGGCAGTAGAGCAAAGATTGGATAATGAAGAAAAGAAGGTGGAAGAGATGGATAAAAACTTACCTGTGGCTAATAAAGAGTTAATGACAGCGGTGACGTTACTAGAAGCGGAGAAGGCGGCCCAATATCTTAGATTCCAAAATGTTATAGAGGAAAGAGGAGAAGATCTTCCAGACAAGATGGCGGATTTGTTGGCAGGAGCTCTTGAGATTGACAAAGAAGAGCTGATTGCTGGGATGGATGAAACATACAGGCTGCAGACAAACTATGGGAGACGACATAACCTTCCTAGAGAGGTCCATGTGAAATTTATAAAAAAGTAAATTAGAGATGAAATATTATATAGGACACGTGACGAACACTTAGAATACGGAGGGAAATAAATTATTGTGTTAAAACAAATACCTAAAAGGATGAGAGACCTCCGAAAGAACTACCTCTTTCTGACATCCAGGTTACATCAAAGCAATGTAAATTTTAGATGGCTAACATCAGAGGGGCTTATTGTGACTTGGCAGGAGAAGAGGTTTAGATTGGATACAGTGGAGAAAGCAGAAGACTTCTACAGGCAATACTGTGCCTCAGAGGAAGACTTGAGAGATCTTGGAGAAGAACGAGCTATGGTTGAAAAAGAAGAGATATTGAACGAATGTTGGAGAAAAGAGGGACAGAGCAAAGCATGGAGGAAGTGAGAGGGGGAAGAGGACAAGATAGGCTAGAACAACAGGGGAGAAGTTCAGAGGAGGCGAAGGAAATAAGAATTACTAGAAGCACAAAGACACGACAAAAACAGGATAATGGAAAAGGAGTATAGGATTTGGTCAACAAATATTAAGAGGGTTGAACGCACCAGTAAAACGTAGGAAAGTTTTTAGTAACCTTATTAAATTAAATGCGGACATTATTGCGTTACAGGAGGTTCACATAAAAAATGATCAAGAATATCTATTAGAACAACCTAAATTAGGTAGGCTATATGTTTCACTAGACGAGAAAAAAAAAGAGTAGCTCTGTATGTTAAGCAGAAGATAACTTCGAAACAAATTTATAAAGACAAAGAGGGAAGGGGGGTTTTTTTGGTTTTTTTTTTTTATTTTTTATTATTAGATATCCGTTTGTACATGTAAACAAAGAAAAAATTCAAGTTAAAGCCATTCAACTTAATACAATCATTTTAAATTTGTAGACCTTCTTCACTCCGTATATCCAAGTTTAACTATAAGCCAACTACATTTTAAAAATTTTAAATTTCACTTCTTTTCAGATCAATCCATTGGACATCAAACAAACAAGTCATCTTATTAAAATTAATAATTTTCATGTCGATACACCCATCCCTTCAACAAGTACATTCTTAGTCTATTTAATATATATCTTCCATTAATCACCCTCTCATGTCTCTTGCTCTCACACTTAGTCCTTAAGTCAGTCCATAATTCTTTGCCTTTAATTTCTTGCATAAAATATTAAGTTTCTCTTCTTTTCAGTCGAATTCTGGGCTTTTTCTTCTGCCAGGTGGATTTCCATAACACAGCTTCCCTTCCAAGTAATAAGTCTCTCTTTATTGCTTGCAATATCACTTGGTTCCATATAAGCCATACTCTGTGGATTCTGTCAGTTTGCCAAGAGAAATTTTTAGCCTCCTCTCCTAGATATTTTTCCAATGCTTTTACCACAAGTCTTTTCAGATCTTCTTGTTTCTCATTTGGGGATTTTTCTAGTCCCCTGACCCTAATTGCTGTCATCATCTGGCGATAGTACATCATAGTTGAGTGGTTTTGCACCTCACTTGTCATTTCAGCAAGTTGTCTCTCTTCTTGTCTCTCCACCTCTTCCATCTTTTCTTCAACCCCTTCCCAGACCCTCTTAAAATTTCTCCCAATATCTTCTCTCATTTTTCCACTGTGCGTTAGTACTGTTTCTCCGGTTTGGTCCAAGTCCTCAATAACTGCTTTGCTTTGATCTTCCCCCTTCTTCTCCACTTCTCTGCTTTGTTCCACTGCCTCCAACGTCCTCCCCCTTTCTTCCCTCCTTTTCTCATATATGTCTATTATCATGTCCATCTTTCTCATTATTTTTTCAAACACTGTTAACCTTGCATCTTTTGATTCTTTCGTCGTCATTTCTGGAGAGGCCTGAGTAGACAGGGGGGCCTGGGATTCTGTAGACATGGAGAAAGGTGGGGGGGCAGGTAATTTGTTCCCTGGTGTTTTAAGGATCTGGGTTGGTTGAGGGCACCAGTTTGGATTGCATAGTGGCTATCCTAACTTCAATTCGCTGTTAGCCAAGTTTCTTTATGCAGAGGACTAGTCCTTACGCTTATATTGCCAAGATGTACTGTCTAAAATTCTTCCTTAGGTTTATTTTGCAAAGTTTTTAAGTTATGTGTCTCTGCTGCCCTCTAGCGGTCTCTTTCGCATTACAGTTTCTCTTTCGCCTTTCTCGTCCGGTCGCTTTCACTTTAAAATAAAAGTGGTCGCCATCTTGGGTGCCTTTTGTTTATTGTGAACGTAATTGATCCGAGGTGAAATATAAGAAATACTTGCTTTTTAAGCTCCTACGTTCAGTCTGTCAATCTCTGTGCCTCTTTGAAAAGTTTTCCTTGAGCGGTGGCTGGTCTCAGCGTCTTGGTCTGTCAGCTGACAGATGCTTCACCGGGCTGGAGCTATTGTGAGCGCACAGGGAGTCCTCTTTCTTCCCCCCCGAACGTTTTTTCGGGGAGTTTTCAGAGGATCTCAACCCCCACTCACAGCTCTTTGCCCCTTCTCCGACCGAGGGGTTTTTTCCGCCTCGAAAAACAGCTGTTTTGCGCTGTTTTGGCGGCTTTACAAGTCCCGGATCGCAGAGCCTCCGAACAAGGCTATTTCCACCCTGAGGTGGCTACCCTGAGGGAAGGGTTTTGATAATTGAGGCTAAACTGAATAAAAAAAACATAATAATTGTTGTAATATATGCCCCAAATGGAGCTCAAGTATCCTTTTTTTAAAAAAATCTTCATAATAAGCTGAGTGATATAGAGGGAGATGGTTTTTGTATAATCGGAGATTTCAGTGCAATCGCAGATAAAACAAAAGACCATAAAAGCACGGAGGCAAGGAAACAAAAAAAAAACACTTCCCAAAACTTTTTTTGAGATGTGTACAGATATTAGCTTACATGATGTTTGGAGGGAAAGGAATTATGATAAGAGGGAATACACATACTTTTCTAATAGACACAGATCATGGACCAGGATAGACATGCTATGGTTTTCAAAAGAATTAGACTCGGAAATCCAAGAAATTGATATAGAACAGGGGTGTCAAACTCAATTTCACTGAGGGCCGCATCAGCATTGCGGTTGCCCTTGGGGGTCCGGGTGGGTGTGGCCAGAGTGGGTGCAGCCTACTGGGTGGGTGTGGATGGAGTGGGTGTGGCCTACTGGGTGGGCGTGGCCAGTTCTACATAATTCACGTAAAGGGTGCCTGTGGGGGCCTGGGCAGGAGTGGGACAGATCTGAGGGTCTCTGGCAGAAGGGGGTGGGACTGGGGCAAGTGCCAAGGCATGGTCCACCAGGGCAAGTGCCAAGATGGCCACCACAAAATTGTACATTGGCTCCTGGCTGGCCTGGGCCAGGGCCAAGGCAGCAGGGGCCGTTCCCTCACTGTTTCCAGGATGGCTTCGCGGGCCATATGAAATCACTTCGCGGGCCGCATCCGGCCCCTGAGCCTTGTGTTTGACATGTCTGATATAGAACCTAGCCTCTGGGCAGACCATAACCCACTAAGTTTTCGCTTGAAAGGACAAAGAAGCAGGCCAAGATGGACTCTCCAAAGAGCAATTCTCAAAGAAAAAGAATTTAAGGAAAGTATGGAGAAAGAAATGCATCTTTTTCTTTCAAGTGAATGACAATGGGGATACATCCTTGCAGAACATCCGGGATACGGCTAAAGCATACATGAGGGGTGTAGCAATCTCATACATGGCAAAGAGAAACAAAGAGAAAAAACAGTATAGGATGAGGCTTGAGGAAGAATACAAACAGGCCGAAATACAATTTCAGAGAGATCCTGAAAACAAAGGATTGAAAAATAAAATGGATCTAATTAAACATAAACTTTGCATAGAGGATTCGGAAAAGTTAGCACAAAAATTACAGGCAGCTAAGCAAAATAACTTTGAGCACGCGAAAAAAACCGGGAAGATGGCTGGCGTATAAATTAAGAAGACAGAAAGAGAAGCTACGGATCATTAATTTGGAAGATGAGAAAGGAGAGATTCAGGGGGAGGAAACTATTAAAAGGGGAATTGCTCAAAGATACTATGAAAAATTATATAAGAGAAATGACGGGAAAAAAGTAGAAAGGGTAACAGAATACTTAGAGAAGGCAGATATACCGAAGATACCAGAGGAAATAAAATCTATGTTAAATGAGGAAATTAGAATGGCTGAAATAACCAGGGCTATAAGTAAACAAAAGATCAGTAAGGCAACTGGCCCAGATGGAATACCAGCGGAACTATATAAAGAGCAACAAAGTGTACTTAATCAATACTTACTAGAAGTTTTCAACGCCGTATTAACCGAAGCTAGAATACCTAAGTCCTGGACAGAGGCAAACATAATATTGATATCAAAAGAAGAAGTGGAAAAAACACGGATACAAAATTATAGACCTATATCATTATTGAATTCTGATTATAAAATTTTTGCCTCAATAATGGCGGAGAGATTTAAAAATTATCTAATTGATTTTATACATTCTGATCAAAATGGGTTTTTACCAAACAGGCAGACTAAGCGGAACATAAGAACAATCTTAGACATTCTTGAATTTTATGAGTCGCATAGTGATCGTCAAGTGGCACTTCTGTTCCTTGATGCACAGAAGGCTTTTGACAATGTCAATTGGCTATTTATGATCCAACAATTAAAATCAATGGATGTTGGAGAAAAATTTTTAAACGTGATAACCGCAATATATTCTGAACAAAAGGCCCAGATCATAATAAATGGAGAGGCCACTGATAAATTCAATATACAGAAAGGCACAAGACAAGGATGTCCTCTCTCACCATATATACATTAGAAACTCTTGCTAGAGTACTAAGGCAAGAAAAGCAGATTAAAGGATTTAGGATTAAGAAAGAAACATACAAACTTCAAGCTTATGCAGACAACTTAGCATTTATATTAGAAGACCCAGAACAATCGGGGCAGAGGTTATTCGAAATATTGGAAGAGTATGGAGATCTGGCAGGTTTGAAAATAAATAGAAATAAAACAAAGATTATTACAAAAAACATGACTAATATACAAAAAGGAAACCTTGAGGAAAAATTAGGTATACAAGTAGTTTCCAAATTAAAATATCTAGGGATAGTTATTTCAGCACGCTGCTCATCAATTAAAGAAGATAACTATGGCAAATTGGTAAAGAATATAAAAGTAGATTTAGACCGCTGAAAAAATTTACATCTCTCATTTCTCGGGAGAATTGCAGCAGTAAAGATGAACATTCTACCCAAAATGATATTCCTGTTTCAGAACATTCCAATTCAATTAGACAAGAAATTTTTCAAGGAGTTGAATAAATTAACCTTAGAATTTGTGTGGTCAGGAAAGAAGGCAAGAATAAAATTAAAGGCATTACAGGATGCCAAAGAGAGGGGAGGTTTAAGTTTCCCAGATTGGGAGCTATATTACCAAGCAGCGGCCCTGACGTGGATTAGAGACTGGATAACCTTAGAAAATAAAAGATGTTTACATTTAGAGGGTTACGACCTCCATCAGAGTTGGCATGCTCATATATGGACGGGGCAGAGCAGAAACCACCAGTATTTTTTAAGACATAAGGTTCGACAAGAACTAATAAAAAGCTGGAATATAGTCAAACGTCAACATTATACAAAGATCCCGGCTTGGTTATCGCCATTAGAGGCAGTCACATATCCCAATCTGTATAGGAAAGACAAGGCTATTATTTATAAAGACATCTTGACAGAAGAAGGTCACTTAAAACAAAAACAAGAGTTAAGACAACAAGGAATAGACCTGGAATTTTGGCCTTATCTCCAGATACAAGCAAGATACATGAAGGATAAGCAAGAATGGGGTATTAACAGACAAGATATGGGGTTAGATAAAATACTGCTAGGCCCAGAGAAAAAACAAATTAAGAATATTTATAAATACTTGTTGGAATATAAGCTGTATGAGGAGCAGGTTAAAGAAACAATGGTGACATGGGCAATGGATTTAGGATATAATATAAATATGGATCAACGGCAGCAAGTATGGGAACGAAATAACAAAATCACACTGGCGACATCATATAAAGAAAACCTGTATAAGATGGTTTACACATATCTCATCATACACGTGGTAACGGCGGCAAGGATACTATTTGCTCAAAAGTGGAAAGCGATGGAAGTACCGAGTGGGGAAGCACTAATAAAGAAAATTATGTATTGCGCAGAACTAGACAAGATAACTAAAAGATTAAAAAATCAGGAAGAAACAGAATTTTATCGAATCTGGAATAAATTTTATAAATGGAGGGGGAAAAATGGTGGTCAACAGCAAAGATATAAGTTAAGACAGAGACTAGGAATGTACAGTTGTATATAGATATATCATATGTAATTATTGTATAATATGAACTGACAAGACGGAGATGTATGTTAAAGATGATTTATCATGTTCAATGTTTTTAATCTTTTTTTTCCTTTGTACACAATAAAAGTTAAAAAAAAGGGAAGGCCAGTATGTCTGGAAGACAAGAGTTGGGTAGACTAAGTGTAAACGCGCGTTTCTTTGCATAAAGCCATTTGCAGAGTATGAAGGGATAGTTGGGGGGGGGTGTCGGGGAGGGAAGAGAGAGAAATGCTCAACTGAACCCTAAGCCTTCATTTGAAGGGTAGAGAATGGCAACCTGGCTTTGAAGGAGCGCATGAGGAAATTGGGCTTTTTATTCATACAGGCTATTTGGGATGAAAGAGAGGAGGGGAAAGGAGGGGTTCTGACCCTGAGAGGAAATGCCCCTTTGCGGGCTTTGTTACCTCAGGATCTGGACTGGAAGAGGAAACGAAGTGCGGGCGGGGAAGGCGGCACGGGGGTTTCTTGGCCCCCTCCCCGCAGAGACTGGCCGACTGACAGGCGGAGTCCAAAGCACCCGCTCCTGCCCCAGCCTCGCACAACCCTCACGCGACCCCAGGCAGATTTCCTCCGTCTCACCCCCACCCCCCGCGAGACACCCCACCCCTTCTCCTCGCGGGCTTCCACACGCACCGCGCCCACACCCTTCAACCCCCCACTTTCGCTTTCCCTCCACCCCTTTCTTCCTTACACGCAGACCCGCACGAGCTCTCCGTTTCTTATTTTCCGCTGTTGGTTCGCCCGCCTCACAACGCGCGAGCGCGCCCACCTTTTCCCCCGTGCGATTCGCCCTTCCGCATGCCTATCAATTTCCCGGCCCCGTGATCACGGGATGCCGTTGGCCACGCTCAACCGTCAATCACAGGCGGCCCCACCTTCTTCCCGTTGTGCCTCCATTGTGCCCCTGAAGAAAAGACGGCCTCCTGGACCTCTCACCCGCATGCTTGGAGATGATTGGTGTAGAGAGACTTCCTTTGGAAAGTGTCTCGGTTCCATAGGGTAGATTCGTGTGCTGCTGTTTCCTACATCTGCTCACATGAGGGGTGAAGTCGCAGTTTATTCGACGATAATGATGTCTATTGATTTTGAATCCGCCTTCCGAAGTCGAATGAGGACGCGGGCCCCAGCTTACGTGTCCGATTGGGCAAATCTGCTGCCTATCAAATTGTTTACATGTTCCTCCTCCAGTCGCGCCTTATTTGGAACAGCGTCCTGCCTACAGCGTGCTTATTGCGCACATTAGGCACAGAGCAATATTTCCCTATTGGATAATTGAAATGTCAAATAAATGTAACCGCCCTCTCTTACAAAGACTGCACAGCCTGCCCCCGCTTATCTTCATTGGTCAAACGCAATGCTTATCAATGAGTAAGACATGCCTCCAAGGCTCATTGGATAGTTCAACGAACTTGGACATCGTCCTCTTTCTTCACTTCCTGTGGGCGTGCCCCCACCCTTGTTGATAAAAGAGTAGCGTTCTCCTAAGCCTGACACAGTAATTGTTTTTGAAGGTGGGAGGTTGACTGACTGAGCCTCGCTGCCCTTTTTGTAGATACCGCCATTTGAAATCTCCTGCCATAATGCCGCCATTCTCTATTGCAGTGGTTCTCAACCTTTCTAATGCCGCGACCCCATAATACAGTTCCTCATGTTGTGGTGACCCCCAACCATAAAATTATTTTAGTTTCTACATGGCCGGGTGCCGGGAGCGTGGCCAAGTGGGCGCGGCCACCAAGTGGGCGTGGCAAGAAAGACAGCCCCGGCCACCATTAATGCTGTGCCGCTGCTGCATGTATTTTAATGCATGTTTACCCTGCCTTTAAATGTGGGACCAAAATTTACAGAAAGTTAGTAAATAATAAATAAGAACAGGCTGCTTTCATTTGAACCATAGATTATAGTGGGGACCTAGAGGGATTTTCTTTCAGTGAAGATAAAAGAAAGTATATGAAAGAGAGGGAATAAAAAGCAAAGCAGAAAGGAATAAGAAGAGTGAGAAATGGCATGGAGGTTATAGGTTTCGTGGATCAGAAATAAACAAAACAATTAAATCAGTTTTAAAAGAATAAATGGCAACGAATGGAAGATTCAAACTAGTTTTAAGGGAATAAAAGGAAATAAATGGAAGTATTAAACCCCTTTAAACAATAAATGGAAGAAGCAAAGCAGTTTAAAGGAAATAAATATCAGCAAACACGAATGCTTTAACGCAGGGGTAGGCAACCCAAAACACTCAAAGAGCCACTTGGACCCGTTTCCCACTGAAAACAGAACACTGGGAGCCGCAAAACCCCCTAGTGACCCCCGAGCTCCTATGTTACTGTCCCTCTCTGCCTCCTTAGTGCTGGATGGATCTGACCTGGAGAAGCTCGCAAGGCTTCTCCATTGGAAGCAAGGATGGAGGGAGGGCTGAGGGAAACGAGCCTTTTCTATCTGCACAAAACCAGCAATTGTAAATACTTTTCAAAAATGTAAAAAGAAAAATTACAAAAGAGTAAACACCATGAAGATGTATACTCCCATACACACAGACACACACACACACACACATATTCAAAATCTGAAATGTTTTGAAGACCAGAGAGTCAAAGCAGGAGAGAACCAAATTGTGTCAGATATGCACTGAGAAATCTATTTGCAGATTGACAAAAAAGTAACAAGAACCTATTTATTGTATAATGTTTTATTATAAATCATGAATTGTATATTATTGCATCTGTACATCTGCTGTGGTTTTGTGATGTGCAAATTTCAGCATGGGTTTCATTGAGGTTTTCAGTTGCTTTTCTATTGTTTGGGGGAGTTTAAAAAAAATTGTTTTGGGTTTGTTTGGGTTTTTTTTTGACAGGACACACCCAAACTTGTATTAAAAAAAAACTAGGGAAAAAATAGACAAGCTAATACACCCTTTCGCTGAAGAAGGGGAGAGGGAGGGGGAAAAGGGAGCGAAGTTTTCTGAGTTCTCATTGGCCACCTGTAAGCCCAAATGAGTACAGTATTCCCTCCTCCTTTATGCCAGTGCTGAGCTCAGGGTGTGTGCATTCACGTGTACGCATGCGTGCAACTCCTCGTTTCCCCCTCCACCTTGTGTCCTGCTCTCTATTCCCTCCTTTTCCTGTTTTGGAAGCTTCCGTGCAGCTTTGCGGATCGTGCAGAAAAGAAACAAAAAGGGAAAAAAACCACCCCATCCTGTGTTGTCCATTTATGCAAATATACCAGCCTTGGTAGTTGCTTGGAGACGAACAAACTCAAATCCTCCGGATTGGCACCATCTAAGCCGCTGCTGCTTGCTTGATTCCTCTCCCTGGCCCAAAACAATCGTCTTCGTCCAGCCCCCGAATCACCCCCCACTCTTTTTTTTCTTTTACTGCTCCCTCTCCTGCATCCCAATTGGTCTTTTTGTGTATTTAGGAAGGAATTTTTAATAGACACTTTTTATATTAAAAGAAACCAATATATTGAGTGACGAGGCTGCCTCGTGTGTTTCTGTTAGCTGTTTGGTTGGACGCTGCTTGGGGGATCTTGGGTGGGGCAAAGGGGGGAGACGGCTTCACAGCGAAGGCTTGGCAGGGGCGCTGCTGGCAGGGCAGGACAGGTGAGGCGGCTGCGGGGCTCGCTGTTGGCTGCGCCCCACAACAGCTCCAGGGGAATCGAGCCCAGCTTCCCGGTGCTGGCATCCAGGAAGCTGACGTGGCTCAGTTCGCGCCGCGACAGAAAACTAGCCAAGCACCGTGGCAGCCTTCACATGTGGGGCGGCTGAACGCGGGGCCGAGATTTGGGCTGCTTACAAGGCAGTGCCCCTGAAAAGCAGAGCCTCTCTTTCCCCCTGATGCTCCTGCTCCAAAGCCTCCGACCCCTCCATTCTAGCAAAGCGCTGCCTGCTTTCCTTTTTTCTCCTCCTTTCCCTCGGTCCCAACTCAGTTCGGCGGCGGGATGGCCATGGGAAAATGGGCGGAGGTCCCGGGAAGGCCATGTATGGGGGGGAAGAAGCAGAAGGCACCCAGGGCACCACGGACCGGACCGGGGAGATGCGTGGCCGGCTCGGCTGCCCGCCGCCCCAGCCAACACTACCACCCAGCCCGGGGAAACACATGACTGGCTCGGCAGCCTGCGAAGTGATGCCTCCGCCGTCCGAGCCGAGACTGCTACCCAGCCCGGGGAAATGCATGGCTGGCTCGGCGGCCTGGGAAGCGATGTCCCCGTCAGCTGCCGCCCCAGCCGACACTGCCACCCAGCCCAGGGAAACACGTGGCCGGCTCGGGGATGGCCCAGGAAGCGATGCCCCCACCGGGACTGCCACCTGGTACAGGTAAGCCGGGGGGAGTGCGCCACCTGCCCTGCGGCCGATTTGCAGCGGTGCTCTGCGGACTCGGAGCCCCCTCCCTCCCCCCGCCACTGACCGTCCATATCCAGCTCTGCTGCTTCTTGGCCAACGGTCGCACTGGCTGGGCATCACAGGGGCTGCTCTTCCTTGGGGCTGCAGCTTGCGGGAGGGCTGGACCACTCAGCGGAGGCTGCGGCGGGCCGCTCCCAGCGGGGATCCCAGAGCTTCCATGCGCGGCTCCCCAGCCACATGAGCCTTGGAAGGGGCCAGCCCAGAAAAGGGACTTCCTGGCCGCCCTTCTCCCAGGGGGCGGGGCACCTGGGCGCAGGGCCAATCAGGAGCCCTGCGAGGGGGCAAGTCCGTATGAGAGAGAGAGACAGAGAGGGGAAGCGCAAGTGCCTCTCTCTGTTTCTGTCTCTCTCTGCAAATGGCGGAGGAGGCTCCGGAGCCGCAGGAGATGGCTCAAAGAGCCGCATGCTAAGGAAAAGGGGAAAAATGGCGGAATGTGTTGTTTGGTGACCCCCGTGAAATGGTCGTTTGACCCCAAATGGGGTCGCGACCCACAGGTTGAGAACCGCTGCTCTATTGGTTCGACTGATCTATCCGCGTGCCTTAGCATTAAGCAAGTTTACTGGTCAACTCAGCTGTCTATCATTGAGCATTCACACGATTTGCTTCGGCTTACAAAGCCATGCCTATTATGAGGAGAAACCCACAGAAACAGAAAGTTTAGATTTATCCATTAGGTCACTTCAAACTTTTTTGAAGTACTGAAAGTGAACGAAAATCTCACCCTTTCCAACCTTAACCCTTTCGAAATCCAGTTTTAATTCATTCTAAATATCCTCATTCCACTGGTATAAATTTAAGAGGAGATATTTAATTATGGCCCTGCCTAAATAGCAGCACCTAATCAATCTTGCAGAACAGTTAAATGCTGGCAGATAGGAGACCACCAGGAATTTCCCAGGGAAATCATGTTAATGGCTGCAAAACCTAACAATGGCCCTGAGTACGCGTGCCCCTTAAATGGGGCAGGGGTGCTAAGAATCTCCCGGTCCGCTAGAAGCATAATAAACCCAAAACTACAAATTGGTACGTGGAATCTGAGAAGCCTATACGAAGCTGGGAAAACACACAACACTATCCAAGAAATGTCCAAATACAGTATCTCTATATTGGAAGTGAGTGAAATGCGCTGGCCTGAAAATGGAATGTGTAGAATAGGAAATTATACTATTTACTACTCTGGTGAGAATAGCAAACACCATTGAAATGGAGTAGCTATAATTGTAAACAATCGTGTAAATAAATGCATCAAGTCCTTTATTCCTGTATCCGATAGTGATAATGATCCAAATAAATAGTACTCCAGTAAATATGAATGTTATACAAGTTTACGCTCCCACAGCTGACAGCGATGAGGAGGATTTAGAGAAGTTCTACGAAGATATAAGCAGTGTACTGAAAACCCTAAAAAGTAATGATATCACAATACTCATGGGGGACTTCAATGCAAAAGTGGGAGAAGGAAGTGATGCTCCTGTAGTTGGAAACTTTGGCTTAGGAACCAGAAATGGTAGAGGTGACAGATTTGTAGACTTCTGCAAGGAACATAGGCAATGTGTGATGAATACTTTTTCCAAGTTGCCAAAAAGACACCTCTACACTTGGAGATCACCAGCAGATACACGAAATAATGTAGTACGGAACCAAACTGACTATTTTACAATAAACAAAAGATTTAGAAACTCAGTAAAATCAGTAAAGACATACCCAGGTGCATATGTACCATCCGATCATAATCTACTACTTGCTGAAGTCCAGCTGAAACTAAAAAGGATGAAAAACCCGAACCCTGCTAAACCAAGAATCGACAGAGACTTCATCATTAAACATGGAGGTAAGATTAAAGAAGAACTAGAAAATCATTTAAAGGAAACCAACAACCTGAATGATGATGATGTAGAAGCGAACTGGAATAAATTCAAAAATGCAATAGTAGAGGTAACAAATTCAAAACAGAGAGAGGCGTACCACAAGAAACAACAGTGGATGATGGAGGAAATTCTTCATCTCATGGATGAAAGAAGATCTTATAAAAATAAAAACAAAGAAAAATACAATGAATTGCAGAAAACAATTAGAAGAAAAATTTGACTGGCAAAAGAAAAGTGGTTTGAAAAGAGATGCAAGTGTGAGAAAGAAAGAAGTTTAAAAATAAAACAGTCACAATTGATTAACAATAGAAAGATTAGCCAAGCCCTGCAGGTAGGCACTAGATTCCAGGAGGCTTGGGTAGAAGACACACTCAACAAGACAAAAGGATGGCAGAGGGAAGTTCTAAACACTGTAACTAAGGGAGAGGGATGATGTATTCTGGCTAGGCGGATTAGACAGATTGTGCCCCCGGAAGTCCTCTCAAATGGGACCTAAGGGGAGGGGATGGGGGCGTCGCGATAGGAGTGTATATAATGTTATGTGTTTGAATATTTTGGTGTGGTCTCTGGGTTTAGAACTTCCTGTTGAAGTCTCTCACCAGGATCCACCGCGCTTTGCAAACCGCTTTTCTATTTTCTGCAGAATAAACTCTTTTTCTTACCAATCCCATTTTGTTGGTATTTTAATCACGTTTCCAACAAATTGGCTGCCCAAACATGGGGCCTTGGGCATCTGTTCCTGCATCTTCGGGAGGCGAGGTCAACTGAGGAAGGCATGCCCCATTGATTTCAATGGTCCAAAGTTGCAGTCGCAGGTCGAGGAAGCAAAACAGAGCCAGGCCCACGGACCAAATAGTGATTGGTAAGAACTGAGGAGAGGGGACCAGAGAATTACCAGGACAAGGACTGGGCAACTTCGTGCACGAACCTAGGTGAGTAAAACTTGGGGTGAACCAAGGAATAAAACCTAGGCGGTTGGGGGTGGTTGGGTAGCACAGTTTGAGTCTGAGATCTATGAGAGGTGTGTGTAAGATGCCCCGAGGGTCCACAGGACTGGCAAGACATACACAAGGTGTGGATGTCCCGAGGGTTTGGACTGGCAAGGCGGAGTGAGGGAACTCCTTAGTAAAAGGAGAAAGAGGCTTGGTGAAGTGAACCGTGGTCTCATTAGATTGGTAAGGACAACAAAATTGTTTGGTAAACCAACCATGGGTAATTCAGGAGGGTCCCAGGAGAAGGAATGTGTGAAAAAGATTAGGAAAAATCGAAAACTAAAAATACAAAGAAGATATGGTAAATTTGTGCTGCTTTGTATGGTGGTGGGGGGATGAGAAAATTGAGTAGCCCCAAACAGGAAAAGGAAATATAAACCCATCTTGCTGGCACAGACCCTTTGTGTCTGTAGCCAGGGTAGAAAAGGGAGTTTTGGGTTTAAGCTCAAGGACTGCTTTGGAAAGAAGGGGAATGAGAGAAATGTGTGTATGTCTCTGTGTGAGTGAGAAGACTTTTTCCCCCCAATCACAATTGGATTTTGCTCCTTCTGGTCTTTCCTAGCCGCAGAAAGGATCTGTTTAATTGGCAGAACCTGGAAAGCATGCGGGTTTGGTCAGAGCACAGAACCTTTTGTTAGGGAAAAGGGAAAGGTTGTGTGCAAATGGAATGGAATGGGTGAATGAAAGAATTGAATTTGAGTAACCAGCTGGTTAGGTCCTCCTGTAAGCAAAGCAAAGTTAGGAAAATGGAATTGGCTAAATAAAGGTACCTAAAAGAAAAATAAGAAGTAGTGATTCTCTTTTTCTCTCTATCTTTCTGTGCAATCACATGGTATGTTTAAGATTCTTGCCTTCTCTCATTCGAGTTAGCTGAGATTTATGGTGGGAATGACCAGGATGTGTGGAACTAAAATTTCTGTTTTCTTTTCTGTTCTCTTTTCCTTGTCTTGGTACGTATATGTGTGTCAAAGTTTTTGTGTGTGAGGTAAATGTGACAAGCTACCAAAAGGAAATATTTTCACTTTGTTTGTCTGGCCAACAAAAAGAGTGAAGAAAGATGTGTTTGTGTGTTTGTTTCCCCCCCCCCCTATATATATACTCTTTAAGAACAGCCCAAAGTTAGCAGGAATAATAAAGTTGGAAGGAACCTTGGAGGTCATATAATACAACCCCCTGCTCAGGCAGGATGCCTTTTCAACTTCTGTCTGCAGGCACAAAACCCCCTGCTTTTTCTGGCTGTGTTGCTTTAAGAGCAAGAGAAAGAGAGACAGAAAGAAAAGGGGGGGTTGATCTTTTTAACTATTTTTTTTTGTTTAGAATTCTGGTTTGAGGAAGGAGGGGTGGATGGGAATGTTTTAACCTACTTAATGGAAATTTGTTTCCATCTGAATGGAATCTGATTAAATTAGAATTTGACTAAATTTATATTAAAAGCAAAGAGTTGATACTAGAATTTGATACAAAACTATTTCAGTAACTCAGATTTTTTGTGTGTGTGGAGCTGGTTTTTGTTGTTTTTTTTTATGTTTTTATGTCTGTGTGCAGGACACACTGATTAAAAAAAAATACCTAAGAAGGAATTGGAATTCAACACTTGTTTAAAACAAAGGAGTTGAGAAATTTTTTGGGATTATGTTGTTTTGAATAAAGATTAGTGTGCAAACAAACTCAAGCAGAGTTTTTGGTAAAGCGCTCCTTTGTTTGTTCTTTATTAACCAATTTGTTTGTAAATACAGACAAAGCAATTGCTAAGAAAAGGGGGGTTCACCCAGAATTGGGGGAAAAGAGAGATGAATTAATGAAATGGGAAGTAGAAGGCAGGGAGGCATTATTTATAGATGGCTCCTCCCGGGTAGAGAATGGGTTAAAGAAAAATGGGTATGCAATCATAAATGGACACACCAAAGAGTTGGTAGAATCCGGTAGCCCGCCAAAGAACTGGTCAGCCCAAACTTGCAAACTATGCATTAAATCAGGCCCTAAAATTGTTAGAAAACAAGGCTGGAACTGATTATATGGATTCAAAGTATGCCTTTGGGGTGGATGGGCCATACCTTTGGAAAATTTGGGTGGAAAGGGGAATGATTAACAGCAAAGGAAAGGAATTGACCAAAAGAATTGCCATAACCTATGTGAATGCACATCAGAGGAGCAATTCTTTTGAAAGTGTGGGAAATAGGATTGTGGATGAGGAAGCCAAGAGGGCAGCAAATGAAGAAAGCATAAATGTCTTAATACCCATTGTAGAAACACTAGAAGAGATCCCTGTGTTCAGAAACAGAAGAAAAGAAATAATGCAGATAGGTGGGCAACAAGGAGAGAAGGGTAAATGGTTTCTCCTGGATGGGAGTCAGGTAATCAATAAACCCATAGCATGAGGATTATTGGAGAAGTTACATGAAGGAAGCCACTGGGGGAGTTCAGGCATTGGTGGATGAGCTCCTGAAGCATTATGGATGTATCGGAATTTATACACCAGCAAGACAAATGGTGAATAAATGCTTGATATGTAAAAAGGTAAATAGGCAAGCAATCAGGAAACAAGAAGGGGGAGGGAAGCCTCCAGCCCTTAGGCCATTTCAGTGCATTCAGGTTTTAGTACCCATGTAGTACCTGTGTAGTAATGCAACAACTAATATGGTTTCTAAAATACTATTGGAAGTAATATGTGCATAAACTGTCCAGATATTTTGATTTTCTCAGGAAACAAGGATTGCTGGCACAAACACGTCCCTTGGAGTTTCCAGTCCACAGATTCCAGATCGGAGATTGGGTGCTGATCCGGAGTTGGAAGGAGGAGAAGCTGGTTCCGAAGTGGGAAGGCCCTTTCCAGGTGCTGCTGAAATCTGAAACAGCAGTATGAACAGCAGGGAAAGGCTGGACCCACTACACCCGTGTGAAAGGACCAGTGGACGCTCCAACCAAGTGGGAAAGTGTGCCTCAACCTGACCCTTTGAAGTTGATAATAAGAAAAAGCAAAATATAGAGACATTAGAAAAAGGGGGTGGGTTAAATGTGTTGGTTTTGTGACTGTAAATGTTGGTGTAATTGTTGTTGTACCCATTGCCCAGACTGCACACTGATACACAGAGACTGCGGAGAAGAGTGTGATATAGTGATCATCGAAGACTGGTGTCCCGAGTACCAATCTCAGCCTGTTACAGGCGGTGGTGTCAAAAATGAAAGGGAAGAAGTACTTTTCCAGGGGTGGACAGAATTGGGACAATGTTAGACCTCAATATGACCTTGGTTACAGGAGTAATTAAGATATGGATTATAGTGGGAGTAGTAGGGTCCGGGAACATATGCAAAGGTCAAAGTATAAATACCTCTGATAACTGTAATGATTGCATTAGAACCACCAAAATGGATAATAAGATAACCAAAACTGTGACATTTCATACTCAGATGGACTGCAAGAAGGTGGTGGGAACATGTGTTCATAATACCACTCAATTTTCCCTGTGTAATGAAACAGGACGGGTTACATGCGTTGACCCTTCTAGTATGAAATATCAACAAAATCATTCAGATATTTACTTCATTATTATTAGGACAGAACACCAGTACCTCTGCTAATCACAAGAGTAGAATCTGCTTTGATGTCTGCTGTGCCATGAAGTTTAGTCCCTGGACCGCCTGTGGGGGCCTGAGTTGGAAGCGGAGTTACCTTACATATTGGTACTCCGATAGTAGGGGCCCACCTAGGGTGTGGACTGAGAAGGATAATGAATGACTACCTGAACATATAATATAGGTGTATGGACTTGCCACTTGGGCTGAAGATGGATCATGGGGATATAGGACTCCAATTTATATGCTGAATCGCATTATTAGGTTACAAGTGGTTCTGGAGATTATCACTAGTGAGACAGCGCTAGTGTTAAATAAGTTGGCTAAACAAAATACCCAAATGAGGAGTGCAATTTATCAAAATAGGTTAGCCTTGGATTATTTATTGGCAGAAGAAGGAGGGGTCTGTGGAAAATTTAATTTAACTAACTGTTGTCTGCAAATAGACGATGAAGGGAAAGCCATTGAGAAAGAAAAAGAAAAAAAAAACAGGATGAGGAAAATAGCCCATGTACTGGTCCAAATCTGGACTGGAATACTTGATGATGAGGGGTTCTTGGGAGGAATTTTTAGAAACTGGAAACAAGCTTTATTCATGTTAGCAGTTGTATTTTTCGTGTTAATGTGCTTATCCTATTTGATCCCTATAATAAGAAGTATTGTACAAAACACAATGGAGGGAATGGTAAATGCAACCAATAAGAGTGACGAACAAATGCTGATGTTAAACAAGGTGACTGGACATGCTGCACTACTTCACTTCCAGAATGCAGAGGAGATCCGGGAAAGTTTAAAACCATTTAAAGAAAAAAATTATTTTTAAATTAGTATAAAAAATGGAAAGGGTGGATTTGTGAGAAAGGAAGAAGTTTAAAAATAAAACGGTCACAATTGATTAACAATAGAAAGATTAGCCAAGCCCTGCAGGTAGGCACTAGATTCCAGGAGGCTTGGGTAGAAGACACACTCAACAAGACAAAAGGATGGCAGAGGGAAGTTCTAAACAATGTAACTGAGGGGGAGGGATGATGTATTCTGGCTAGGCGTATCAGACAGATTGTGCCCCCGGAAGTCCTCTCAAATGGGACCTAAGGGGAGGGGATGGGGGCGTCGCGATAGGAGTGTATATAATGTTATGTGTTTGAATATTTTGGTGTGGTCTCTGGGTTTAGAACTTCCTGTTGAAGTCTCTCACCAGGATCCACCGCGCTTTGCAAACTGCTTTTCTATTTTCTGCAGAATAAACTCTTTTTCTTACCAATCCAATTTTGTTGGTATTTTAATCACGTTTCCAACAGTAGTAATATATGCACCGAATGAGAACCAATATAACTTTTATCATAAGTTACATGAGAAATTGATAGAATTGGGTCATCTAAATATTTGTATTGTGGGTGATTATAATGCGGTGGTGGATGCAAAAAAAGATTATATTAGTGATAAGAAAAATAAAAAGAAAAGGAAAATATTACCAAAGACCTTCTTTGATCTAGCACATGAACTTAACCTATCGGATCAGTGGAGAAAGAGAAATAAAAAAAGGATATACATTCTTTTCAAACCCACACAAATCATGGTCTCAAAAAGATATGGTATGGACAAATGAAGAATTGGGACAGGATATAGAGACTATAGAAATAAAACCAAATGTATGGGCAGATCACAACCCGATGGAAATAGTCTGGAAAGGACGTAAAAAAGCAAGAAAAATATGGGTAATGAATTCTGATATTTTGAAGGAAAAAGAATTTATTGTACAGACTAGAAAGGAAATGGATCATTTCTTTAAAGAAAACACAAAACAACAAACATCAATACAAATTATTTGGGACACAGAGAAGGCGTATTTAAGGGGACTAGCAATAGCTTATATAGCAAGGAAAAATAGGGAGAAAAGACTAAGGCAAAATATACTACAGGAAGAGATTAAAAATTTTGAATCTAAATTACAACAAGAGCCTCAGGATGAATTGATTAAAGTGAGAATGGCATTAACTAAACATAAATTAAACGTGATGGAGCAAGAAGAAAGAGTTAAAGAACTGAAATTGGCGAAACAAAAATTTTTTGAACATGCAAATAAACCTGGGAAATGGCTCTCTTATAAATTAAAAAAAGAGAAAGAGAAAAAAATTATTCAGGAACTTTATGATAGAAATGGAGAGTTACAATACAAGATGGACAAAAAGAAAGAAATAATTCAAACCTTCTTCGAGTCATTATATAAAAAAGATGAAATAGACGGGGAAAAGATTAAACAATATTTAAAGGTTAATGGCCTGCCAGAATTAAAAGAAGGACAAAGAGACATACTGAATGGGAAAATAACAGCTATGGAATTAAAAAGGGCGGTGCAAAAACAAAAAAACAATAAGACTCCGGGACCGGATGGCATTCCAGGGGAGCTATATAAAACCTTCCACAAAGATTTTGAAAAGATATTATTGGAGGTGTATAATGATGTGTTGGAGAAATCTAATTTACCAGACTCCTGGATAGAAGCCATTATATCTCTTATCCCAAAAGAAGGCACAGACCCCAAACAGATTAAAAACTATAGGCCAATCTCGCTGCTAAATACTGTTGTATCTGGCCCTTCTCAGCTTAGTAAAGTCCACAGGAATATTTCTTTAAGAGTTTTATTTAACACATTTCAAGAGATTCACTTCAAAGCAAGCTGCTGGCATTTTGTTTGCGGAACGGCCAAATCTGATTTATTTACATTCAGCTTAAACATGCTCTCCCCCCTTCCAATAACTCACTCTTTATCTCTCAGGTTGTTCAAGACCTCATTAATCTTCCGTACATTCCAAAAACACCAGAAAACTGAGTTCAAACGAACTCCTCAAGGTATCAGGCTACTCCTTGATATTAACGTTGCTCGTGACAAAGAATTAGTCCCTCGTTCACCTTCTAATATAGTTTCCGATACGTCACTTTCCCCCATGGCTTCCTTTTTCCACGTAACTGAAACCTCCGCCTATCAAACCTTCGGAATCTCGGATCAAGCCATATATTTTCCTGTTCCAAGTCTGACTCTCCGCTTTGAGAGTCTGACCCAGACTGCATGCAAATCTCCTCCCTGTCTGTCTCTGCTGCCGGGAGGGGAAAGCACCCAGAGGGGCCTGGTTGCTCCTCCTCATCCTCTGACATTTCCCAAGCTGGTCTAGAGACACCCACAACACTATCCCCCCCCCGCAGGCCCCGTCCCTCGGGTCCGTCGCAGGGGATGTGGTTTGTAGGGAAACGCAGCATGAAAATCCCAAATTAACCCAGGAGCCTCAATAGCATGAGCATCGACCCAACAGCAAGCGTCTGGCCCACTCCCTGTCCAATCAACCAAATATTGGAAGCGGTCGTTGAGCCATCGGGAATCTCGGATGCCGGACACCTCCAACCGGGAAACAGGAACTTGAGCACGGCGAGTTGTCGGGCCCGGATCAGGAGGTCGAAGCGGAGAATCAGGGGAGACAGGAACAAGCAAGAAGCGATGAAACACGGGATGTACACGAAGAGACCTAGGCAAAGTCAAACGATAGGTCACCGGATTGATGACCGTCTCCACAGGAAAAGGACCCAGGAAACGTTGGTCAAGCTGGCGGTGAATTCTCCCTGGAAACAAATACTTGGTGGAGAGCCAAACCCGATCTCCAACAGCTAACGGCGGCGTGTCGCGATGAGAGCGGTCTGCAACCCTCTTGTAGTGTTCCTTGGCCTTAGTCAAGTGCTGCTTAACCGTCTCTTGGACTGACTGGAGCTCGGATAAATAGTCCTCTGCAACTGGAACTGGAGAATCAAGGAGCGTGAGTGGGAAAAATCTGGGATGATAGCCGTAGTTGGCAAAAAACGGAGTGGTCTGAGTGGAAGTGTGCTGAAAGTTGTTGAAAGCGAATTCGGCCACGGAGAGATATTTGGACCAATCGTTCTGTTGGTCGTTGATGAAACAATGCAAATACTGCTCCAGGATGCCAATCACTTTCTCTGTACCCCCATCAGTCTCTGGGTGATGCGTGGAGGCTAGATTAACTTGGACTTGAAGCGCAGACATAAGTTCTCTCCAGAACGCTGAGGTGAACTGGGTCCCTCGGTCAGACACTATTTTGTCAGGTAAACCGTGTAGCCGAAAGATATGTTGAATGAACAGCTGAGCAGTGACCTTGGCTGTCGGTATTCTTCGGCAAGGAATGAAATGTGCCATCTTGGTCAACATGTCTACCACTACAAAGACAACGGTGTAGCCGGCAGAAACAGGGAGACAAGTCAAGAAGTCCATGGAAATAGCCCCCCAGGGTCTCTCCGGCGTGGGCAACAGCTGTAACAATCCCGGAGGGGCTCCTGTGGCATGTTTTGCCTGACGGCACCGTACACAGGAATTCACATAAGAATAAACATCGTGGCGAAGTCTGGGCCACCAAAAAGTCCGAGACACTAAGTGGAGAGTCTTAAAGAGACCAAAATGACCCGCCGCAGGGTTATCATGGCATTGAGTCAGAATGAGACCACGGAGTGGGCCTGCTGGAACATATAACAGGTCGTGGAAGCGTAATAGACCCTCGGACAAGGTCCAAGGTGAGCCGGGACCCACCTCTTGCTTCCTCTGTGTCACAAAGTCATCTAGTTGTTGCGCTTCCCGAATCTGTCATCGTAGATCTACCGGATCGTGCACGGCTGCGATCGATTCGACAGGCAGAATGGTTCGAAGCGGCAAGGGGTCCTTGATCTGTAGATACTCTGGTTTACGGGACAAGGCATCTGCTCTTTTGTTGTACCCTTTCGGAATGTAGGTGACTTTGAAGTTGAATCGAGCGAAGAACAAAGACCAACGGATCTGACGTTGATTCAATTTCCTGGCAGATTGCAGAAATTCCAAGTTTTTATGGTCAGTCCGAACTTCAACTTGGTAGCGGGCTCCTTCCAGGTGGTGTCTCCAGGTCTCAAAAGCAGTTTTGATAGCCAATAGCTCCTTCTCCCAAATGGTATAATGGCGTTCGGAGGGACTCAGTTTCCTGGAGTAATAAGCACACGGGAACAGGGGGCCGCCATCTTGGCGTGTTTGAAGAAGCACGGCCCCTACAGCAACATCTGAGGCGTCGGCCTCCACTACAAAGGGACGACAAGGATCTGGATACTTGAGAATGGGTTCCTGAACAAAAGCCTTTTTGAGGGTCTGAAATGCCTGTTGCTCGGCATCACCCCACTGGAACTTAATGCCTTTCTGTAACAGTCGAGTAAGGGGCGCAGTCAAGGTAGAAAATCTCGGAATGAATGTCCGGTAATAGTTCGCAAATCCCAAAAGTCTTTGGACATCTTTTGCTTTACACGGTGGTTGCCAGGTTTGCAAGGCCTCAACCTTGCCAGGATCCATGGCGATGCCTTGTGGAGAAATCACATGTCCCAGAAACTCAATGGTGGTTTGATAGAATTGACATTTCTCTAACTTGGCGTAAAGGTGATGCTCTCTCAAGCGTTGCAGAACTTGCCGGAGATGCTGGAGATGAGTTGCTCGTGACGGGGAGTAGATCAGGATGTCATCGAGGTAAACCACCACGAATTGATCTAATAAATCCCGGAAGATGTCATTCATGAAATGTTGAAAGACGGCCGGAGCATTGGTGAGTCCAAAGGGCATGACTGTATACTCAAAATGACCATACCTGGTCCCAAACGCAGTCTTCCACTCGTCCCCCTCTCGGATGCGAACCAGGTTGTAAGCACCCCGTAGATCTATCTTGGTGAAGATGGCCGCTGATCGGAGACGGTCCATGAGATCAGGAATGAAAGGCAGAGGGTACCGGTTACGTACCGTGATGGCATTGAGCTTGCGATAGTCACAGCATAGGCGTAAATCTCCGGTTTTCTTCTTCACGAATAACACAGGAGCTGACAGAGGCGAGGAAGAGGGACGAATGAAACCCCTGGCCAAGTTTTTATCCACAAAGTCTTTTAATGCGGCCAACTCGGGTTCTGACATGGAGTAAAGGCGTCGCCCTGGAAGCTTGGCATTTGGCAGCAAATCAATGGCACACTCATATGGTCTATGTGGAGGCAATTGGTCTGACTCTTTCTCACTGAATATATCTGCAAAGTCCGCTAGGTCGGCCGGCAAGGTGATGTCAGGGTGGGATGGTAGCTGGGCTGCGCAAAATTGGCGTACGTGGTCTACGCATTGCAAACTGGGAAATGAAACAAAGTTCTGGGACCACACCACACAAGGATCATGGGTTCTCAACCAGGCTAAGCCGAGAACTAAGGGGAAATGAAGTCCCTTGGTAACATATAATTGGATGGCTTCTTCATGTTGTCCTATGACCAGGCGTATGGGCTGGGTCATAAACTTGATCGGTCCAGACAACAACTCACGACCATCGATTGTCTCAACCAACATAGGCGGCTTAACGGAGCACAAAGGTATGGCATGCTGACGAGCGAAAGCTTCATCCATGAAATTAGTGGTGGCTCCAGAATCCAACAAGGCGTGTGCCGGAATGCCCTGGGCATGGTTTCCCAGAAGTATATTGGTTGCTAGGATCAAATGTCTCGGAGGACCGGGGTCTTCGTCTGCGGAACTGGAACTGGGTTTGGCGCCTGCCCGACCCAATGTTTCCATTAGGCCGGGCTCTGGCCGTTTCCCGGCAAGGTGGCTTGAAACTGCTGAGTGGGAGGCCGAGCTGGAACAGGAGTAGGACCTGCCGTACCACGTCGTTTCTGGGGGCAGGCCATGACGAAGTGACCCATCTCTCCACAGTACAGGCACAATCCCTCAGCTCTCCGTCTTGCCTTCTCAGCCTCGGTCAATCGAGATCTGGCTGCACCCAGATCCATGGGCCCATCTCTGGCCATGGGTACAGGACGCCTCTCAGTGTAAGCTGGCAGTGGTTGGAAAATACGTCTGGGTGCCGGGATGGGTGGAGTGATAGGTAGGGTCTGGAATCCTCTGCGTGGTGCAGGAACTGGCTTGGCACTTCCGGTGACTGGAATCATCTGTTTGACCAGGCGGGCATCCGTGGCTTGCGTTTGCGCCTCAATAGTCAAACAATGTTGATATAAGGCATCCAGGGTCGTGGGCATTACAGTATGTCTAAATTCATTCAAGATCTGGGAAGACAGGCCATCTTGAAAGATTTCCATGAGAGCCTCTTCATTCCAATTAATTTCTTGAGCTAGGCGGCGAAAATCTGATATATATTCCACTACGCAGCGCGATCCTTGACATAGCTCTCGTATCCGCCTGGTGGCATTTTGTCTACGAAGAGGGTCAGCAAATTCTCTTTCCATCAGCTGGCAGAATCCTGCATAATTGCGCAGGACAGGATCTTGTCCGTCTATCAGAGGAGATGACCAATCAGCAGCTGGACCAGAGAGCAAACTTAAAATAAAAGCCACTTTAGTCTCATCAAGCTGGAAATCTGCTGGAGTTGAAGCAATGAATGTTCTGCATTGGTTTAAAAAAGCTGGAAATTTACTACGCTCTCCAGTAAACTTATCAGGCAATGCTAAATAACACCTGCTTCTTCTGGGAGGGGGGGCTGGAGCTGGGGCTGGGGCTACTGCAGCTTGCTGAATCTGCTGCTGCAAATTGCCAATTTGTAGCTGGAGACCTTGAACTAGTTGATACAGAGCAGGATTATCAGCTAGAAGCTGGACTTGCGCAGTACTGAAAGCTCGGACTAATTTTCTTTTGGTCACGAGCAATCTGTTGTATCTGGCCCTTCTCAGCTTAGTAAAGTCCACAGGAATATTTCTTTAAGAGTTTTATTTAACACATTTCAAGAGATTCACTTCAAAGCAAGCTGCTGGCATTTTGTTTGCGGAACGGCCAAATCTGATTTATTTACATTCAGCTTAAACATGCTCTCCCCCCTTCCAATAACTCACTCTTTATCTCTCAGGTTGTTCAAGACCTCATTAATCTTCCGTACATTCCAAAAACACCAGAAAACTGAGTTCAAACGAACTCCTCAAGGTATCAGGCTACTCCTTGATATTAACGTTGCTCGTGACAAAGAATTAGTCCCTCGTTCACCTTCTAATATAGTTTCCGATACGTCACTTCCCCCATGGCTTCCTTTTTCCACATAACTGAAACCTCCGCCTATCAAACCTTCGGAATCTCGGATCAAGCCATATATTTTCCTGTTCCAAGTCTGACTCTCCGCTTTGAGAGTCTGACCCAGACTGCATGCAAATCTCCTCCCTGCCTGTCTCTGCTGCCGGGAGGGGAAAGCACCCAGAGGGGCCTGGTTGCTCCTCCTCATCCTCTGACATTTCCCAAGCTGGTCTAGAGACACCCACAACAAATACTGATTACAAAATTTTTACTAATATAACGGCGGAAAGATTAAAGTTAATTTTACAGGATATAATACATCCAGACCAAAATGGTTTTTTGCCCCAAAGACAAATTAGAAACAATATTAGAACGGTGTTAAATGTCCTAGAGTATTATGAAACACACCCAGGAAAACAGGCAGCATTGATCTTCGTAGATGCGCAGAAAGCATCTGATAGCCTCAATTGGCAATTTATGTTCCAACAGATTGAGGATATGAAATTTGGTGAGAAATTCAGTAACACAATAAAGGCAATATACAGAACACAGAGGGCTAGTGTGATAATTAATGGAGAGAATACAAAAAGTTTTGAAATAAATAAAGGGGTAAGACAGGGATGCCCAATTTCACCTCTACTTTTTATTTTGATTCTTGAAGTATTATTAGTTCAAATTAGAGCGAATAAAGAAATAAAAGGGGTACAGGTCAAAGCAGAGGAGTATAAGTTAGAGGCATTTGCTGATGACCTGGTTTTCTTTATTGAGGAACCTATAGAGAGAGGAAATATTCTTATGGGTGAAATAGAAAAATATGGAATAGTGGCAGGATTAAAAATTAACAGAGAAAAGACTAAAATGTTAGCAAAAAATTTAACCGACAAACAAAAAAGGAAACTGGAAGAGAATTTGGAATTACAAGTAGCGAAAAAGATTAAATATTTAGGAATTTGGATAACCTCAAGGTGTTCCTCAATAAAAGAAGACAATTATACAAAATTGATACTAAAAATGAAACAAGATCTTGAGACCTGGGGGAATTTCCAATTATCATTATTTGGCAGATTGTATTGACTAAAATGAACATACTGCCAAGATTATTGTATTTATTTCAAACAATTCCAATAAAATTAGAGAAAACTTTTTTTAAAGAATTGGATAAAATAATAAACAAATTTATCTGGGCGGGCAAAAAAGCTAGGATAAATATGAAAATGCTACAAGACAGTAAGAGTAGAGGTGGCCTTGGACTCCCTAAATGGGAAATTTATTATTATGCAGCAGGGTTATTATGGATCAAAGACTGGATAAACTTGGATAATGAAAGGATACTAACGATTGAAGGACATGATTTACAGGCGGGCTGACATGCATTCTTATGGGGGAAACAGAAGAAAACATATACATACTTCCAGCGACATCAGATAAGAGGAGCATTGATTGGGATATGGGAAAAAATAAAAAAAGACACTATGGGAAAATTCCAAATTGGTTTTCGCCAATGGAGGCAGTGATTCACCCCAATACATTAGAGAAAAAAAAGATGATTACATATAAAGAATTACTGGATAACTGAGGAAATCTTAAGTCAAGAGAAGAGTTGGAGGAACAAAGAATACCCATAGACTGGTGGCCGTATTTACAAATTCAATCTAGACATAATAGGGATAGACAAGAACATGGAATAAGTCAGACCCCACACCAACTTGATAAAATTCTAACAAGTAAGGAAGGAAAATTATTATCAAAAATTTACAAATACTTATTAGAAATAGAGTTAGAGGAAGAAATAGTGAAGGGGCCGATGTTAGCGTGGGCACAAAATGTGGGGCGAAATATAAATTTAGAGGAATGGGAAAGATTATGGAACGTAAATTGCAGATTGATGCTATCAACTGCATACAGAGAGAATCAATATAAAATGATTTATAGATGGCATTTAACACCGGCGAGATTGGCCAAAATGCATAAAAATATAGACCCGAAGTGTTGGAAATGTAAAATCAGAGAAGGAACATTTTATCACATGTGGTGGCTATGCCCCAAAGCAAAAAATTATTGGGAATGAATAAGAAATTGGATACAGGAGATAACTGAGATACAAATGGACTTCAAACCGGAATTATTTCTTTTGGGCATAATAAATTTAAAGTTTGAAAACAACTCCAACACATCATTATACACATATTGACTGCAGCTCGTATAGCATATGCCCAATGTTGGAAGAGTGAAAATACATGCACAAATGACATAATTATGTACAAAATCTTGGAATGCGCAGAAATGAACAAACTTACATTAGAATTAAAAGACAAGGAGGCGACAGAATTTTATGAAATTTGGAATAAATGTTATAATTGGCTAGAACAGAGAAAGAAAAAGATATAATTATTGATGTAAATAAAATGTAAATAAGATGTAAAGAACGGTTAAAATGTATAGCACTGCTCTGTTAAAAGAAAAGATTTATGTTTATGTATTTTAAGTTTGTTTTGGTGTATGGTGTATGGTGAAAAAATAATAAAAAATTAAAAAAAAGTGGAGGAAAGAAAAGAAAGAAAAAAATAATTTGTCCTGTATCAGATAGACTATACTTGTCCATGGAAGCTCTATCAAAAATTGTCACATTTTTCTTTCTCCTCCCCCTTTCACCCTGATTAAATACCATGTTACAAAAATATAACTCAACAAACGTATTGTAAATAACACATTCAGGATTTTAAAAGGTAAAGCACATAGGCTCACCAATTAGCATTGGGCCAACATTTCTGGAATGCCTTTTGTCTCAGGCAGACATCAAACAGGATAGCTAAGAAGACAAAAGATTGTCTCCCCCTTCTCCCATCACCAAACCAGACAGAGTGAAAATTTATACAAAACTTTTGCTTGAAACAGCCCTCAGGAGGAAAATTGCCATAACATTTACAGAAGTGGCTTGCCAAAACCTCCCTCCTAGGGCTGAACAAAAATAAACCGGCCCCAAAACACTCAGCCATCCCTCATGGCCAAAGCAGGATTTGAACTCAAATCCAGCCTCGCAGCCTGTGGCTATAACCCTGAAACCAAATTGGTTTTCTATAAAGATTTCCCTTCCCCTCCTTGGCTCCAAGGAAAAGGAAAACAAATTGAACACACACAGTATGCAGCAATTAATCATCTCTTTTGCAGTAGCAAGTAGTCCCAAAGAGACATATTTATCAGATGTTAAATAAAACATCATAAGATTGTTCCTTTGACAAGAATACCCCCAAATGAAGGATAAATCCAAACTAAAATGCAAAGGAAAATCACTGAAGCATGCCACACATACAAAAACAAAATATCAGAGTTGGATGGGACATTAGAGGTCCTCTAGTCCAACCCCTTACTGAAACAAGAAACTCTATCCATTTCAGACCCTATCAATTTCTAACCTCCTCCCAAAAACCTCCAATAATGAAGCATTCACAGTTTCTGGAGACAATTATCCCACTGATTAATTATTCTTACAGTCAGGAAATTTTACCCAATTTCTGTTCTTTAAACAAAACAAAACAAAAAACCAAACAAACATGCAGACAGAAACTGCCTCCCCCCCTTTTTTTCTTTCTTCTTCTTTTTTCTGCATCTCTTACTTCTCCAAGGCAGAAATTCTTGGGTTAAAAAAGTAACAAACTAAACATGTTTAAAAGGATTGCTCAAAAATTTTACCCCCCTTCAGCAGCCCTTCCACCGTGGGCTTTAAACCCATTCTTCCTTCCAATGTAATGTTATATACTGTTTCTGGTGAATTACTTCACTAGGGTTCTTTAAAGTCACCTTTAAAGGATCCATGTGTACCCCTCTTCTATGGGCCCTCTTGGGCCCATATAAGAGGGTCCACTTTTCCTTGAGCTTCCTCACTCAAGGTCATAATATTTACAATTATTTCTCTTTCATTCCCCATAATAACAATCCCCAATTTACCAATTAAGTACCCCCTGGCCAAATTGCAGCTCCCTTCTACCAAAACATAATCCAGGTCCTTTTGCTACTGTCTGGACCATAGCAGATTTAAATATTGTTGCTTCTACTACATGTCCATAATTGCCTGATCCTTAATCTTCCCTTTCCCAATTTGCATTCCTGGAGGTATATAGTTCAGGGTAAACCTGGTGGCTCCGGAATCCACCAAGTACACCCTTTCCTCTTCCAGGGATCCAACCTTTAAGGTTTATCAGGGGTTCTTAAAAAGCTGGACCAGAAAACAGATTAGTCCCCTGATACCCCTAATCCTCAAAAATCACCAAATTTGCTAGTTCTTCTCTCTCCTTCCTCTTAGGGCATTCATTTTCCCAGTGTCCTTCCTCCTTACAAAAGGCACATTTATTTATTTATTTAGGGACTGGGGAAAATTTTTCTCCTAGGGATTTATATCCCCTGGTGCCAACTGGCTGTCCTCACCCCCAACCTAGACCACTCCCAAGACCCTTTACTGATTTCCTGATTACTCCTCCACATCCTCTTTGCTGGCCTGTTTGCACCAATTGAGCCATCATTTATCTCTCTCCTCTTCTCTCTTCGCATATAGAGCCTCTTTTACCGCTAATAAATCTTCTATTGTTTTAGTTTTCCATGTGTCTAAATTCTGCATTTTTACCCTAATACCTTCCCATGCTTTCCCTACAAATTGATATTTCAACATCATTTGATGTCCTGGATTACCAGGATCCAAATGTTCATACTTTTAAAGTTGGCTTTTTAATCTTTCTAACCATTCAGTTGGTGTTTCCTCCTTTCCTTGTTGTAATGACAGTGCCTCCTGAATGTTAAGACTCTGAGGCACTGCATTTTTAATACCTTCTATTAAACATCTCCTATAACAGTGGTTCTCAACCTATGGGTCGCGACCCCATTTGGGGTCGAACGACCGTTTCGCGGGGGTCGTCGGACACCGCGGTCCGCCATTTTGTTTTTTTATTTTTTTTATTTTTTTTATTTTTTTTGTTTTTTTTTGTCGCGCGCGCGCCGCGCATGCGTGATTTGGGCCGTCGCGCGCACCACGCATGCGCGGATCGGCCCGTCGCGGTCCGCCATTTTTTGTTTTTTTTTGTCGCGCGCGCGCCGCGCATGCGTGATTTGGGCCGTCGCGCGCACCACGCATGCGCGGATCGGCCCGTCGCGGTCCGCCATTTTTTGTTTTTTTTTGTTTGTTTATTTTGTTGTTTTTTTTGTCGCGCGCGCCGCGCACACATGGTTTGGGCCATCGCGTGCACCGCGCATGCGCGGATCGGCCCGTCGCGGTCCGCCATTTTGTTTTTTTTAATTTTTTTGTTTTTTGTTTTTTTTTCGTCGCGCGTGCGCCATGCATGCGCGGATCGGCCCGTTGCGCGCGCGCACACACCCGGGTCGGAGTCGCGGCGCGCATGGGCGGCGCAAGTGGGGTCTCAACCTGAAAAAGGTTGAGAACCACTGCCCTATAATCAGCCATAGCATTCCTCTCTGCACGCCTGTTACCATCCCACTTTGGATATGCAACAGGGATCTCAGCCTGTTCATTCTTTTGTGAAAACTTTTTCTTACACTGTTCCCTAACTGCTTACCTAATCATCCCGTTCTCCTCTGGTGTAAACATGTTAAAAATGGGTTGCATTTCTCCCCATGAATATTCCATTGGTCCTAAAAACATTTCTAACCTGTTTTCCTACTTCAATAGGATCTTCTATTAGTTTGGGCAATTCTTTCCTAAATTGCCTGATTTCAAAAGCTGTTAGGGGGGACAATTTTTTTTCCTTGGAGAGGGGTTTTCCCCTCTCTTCTCACCTTCCAAACTATAGGAACCCCAAGAAATACATAGCTTTCTACTTAACTCTTTCACACAAAATAGCAGATCAGCGGTCTCGCCTTTCATCCTGGCCAGGCATAAAACTTCACACAGCTCCTTTCTCTCTCTCTCTCTTTCCCTCTCTTCAGTCTGGATTATTTCCATTCTTTTAACACCTTCTATTGTCCTTCTAATTACTAAGAAACTAGCCTTCTTCACCCTTTCTTGCATTTACACCAGACACAAAAAAAAATTCCAAGTGCTTCACCCCAGGCAAAACACTCATTCTTATTTTCAAGGAGCTTTTTCAAAGCCAATGAGCTCCATTTCCCAAATTTCCTTTTGGAATAAGGCCTTGCTGTTTTGTATATTACTAGAGGGTCTCTCCCTCCCCTCCCCCAGGTCTTTAGAAATGAGTCAATACAAACACACAAACACAGAGACCCTTAAACATCATTTCCAGACCTTTGGAGGTTTGTGTCCCTTTAAATTTCCACTTTTACTCTTTTGGGGAAACTTGTAGCTTGTTCTCCAGGCAGTGGGGAAATGCAAGGAGTGTTTCTGATAGACCTTAACCACTGCCTATCCATTCCCCACTGCTGTAAGCCAAGCTGAGAAGCCCAATTTAATTTATTGGCTGGCCAAACATGTACTTAGGCCAGATATATACTGTAATGTATCATCCTTCCTCTGTTCAAATGCCTTGGTTAAAGCATTGACTTAAAATACTTCAACATTCTCCCTAAAGATTCCCATCTCCCTAAGGGGGTTCATTCCAGAATGTAAATACCTTTCCTCTTTTTCCTTATTGGCCGGCACACTGGCCGGGGAGGCGTCCCTCCTCTTCAAACTCTTATTGCCCATTAATACCCCTCTGATATATAGATACCCTTCTGGTATCTTACCTGTCAGGCTGAGTTGAAGTCCTTCCTTAAGCCGGCCAATTTTCCCTTAGGTTTTCACTGGGTCCTGGCTTTTTGTCTCGGGATTTCCGATCCTCCTTGTTTGAGCAGGGGCAATCCGACCTTTAGGGCTGGGAAAAACTTACCCAGGTGCGCACTCCCCTTTCGAATATCCCCGGCTGCCAAAGATGGAATGGATGCAAATCCCAGAGGAGCCCCCAAGGCTGTTATGTGCTCCTGGCTACTTTCCTTTGTGACCAGAGGCAAGCTCGCCTGACCAATAACCAGCCAAGACACAGTGAAGGCCTTTTGTTTCGTTTACTGCAATAACTGGGGAGAGAAGCTGTCAAAGCTTGGTTCTCTCCAAAGTTTTAATCCAAAATATTCCCTTCTTTATACATCCCTTGTCCTGGCCGCCACATCCCTCCTCTTTCCCCATTGGCTGAGGTACTATGAGGTTACACTCTTTCCGACCACCTCCTACATATTTCCTGCTACATACTAAATCATACATCACATGTACATTAAAATTAGGAGATAATTTATGCAAGGTGTGTCAGTTAATATTAATCAATTAATTCTGCATGCTCAGTTGCCTGAGTTCTGGCCCCCTTTTTATGACTTCTTAGAAAAATAGGTTCTTTCCTGTTTTGCTAGTTATCTTCTATTACAGATGTTTTCTTCTTCCTTTTCCCACTCTTAAGACCCAGCTATTTTTGCCTACATATTTCCTTTACATCCTTTCTTTATGTTAACCTTTCCTCTTTCCCACCATAGCTTCTCTACTCAGTAAATTTCCACTGCAGCAAATTCAATTTTAAATTTCTCTTTCAATATTAAATTTTGAAGACCTTTCTTTTACTTCTATCACCTGGCAAGCTGGCTTCAAGCTGTTCTCCAACAAGCTCAGGGGTAGGCAACCTCGGCTCTTTTATGACTCATGGACTTCAACTCCCAGAATTCCTGAGTCAGCATAGCTGAGCTAGCTAGCTCTCTGCTGCCCTTCCTGCTTCCTGTTTCCTGCTTCCTGCAGAGATGCAGCAAAGGGAGGAGCTGTGCCCCGTAAGCGTTTCAGCTCGTCGGAGAACACCATGAGTCCACTCTCTTTTTTACACATAAACACACACACACACACACACAAACACACACACACACACACACACAGAGAGAGAGAGAGAGAGAGAGAGAGAGAGATAGATAGAGAGAGAGAGAGAGAGAGAGAGAGAGAGAGAGAGAGAGAGAGAGAGAGAGAGAGAGAGAGAGAGAGAGAGAGAGAGAGAGAGAGAGAGAGAGAGGAAGGCAAGTGCCTCCCTCTGTCTCTCTCTGCAAATGGCAGAGGAGGCTGGGAGCCCCAGGGGAAGGCTCAAAGAGTCCCATTGTAGCATGGGCAGAGCTAAAGCCGAGGAGAAAAAACATCTTCATCACATCTTCATGCGCAATGGCTATCCCATGGGGTTTGTGAGACATTATAGTAGACCACATCGAAATCATAGAGACTCATGCTCCAATGTGACAGCAATGCCAGCCACACGAACAACCCTCCCTTACATTCATGGTGTCTCCAAGGCCACAGCATGGCTGTTGGCCCCCTACAATGTAAGTGTTGCCCACAGGCCCGAGCACACCCTTAGGACCAAGGTCACACATCCAAAAGAACCGCTCCCCAACAGTCAAAGATCATCTGTGGTTTACAGAATTAATTGCAAGGACTGTGCAAGTAATTATGTTGGGGAAACTGAGGACCAGGGTTCATGAGCATGAACTGGCTATTAGAAGGCAGGAGCAACGCTCACAAGTGTAGGCCCATATGTCCAGCTCTGGCCACAGTTTCGATCTAGCTAACGCATAGGTTATAGTTTGTGAGACTACCAAGGGTGGCCGCCTCCTCAAGGAAGCCTGGCTTTCTAATGAAAATTCCATCAACCGGCATATAGATCTTTTGCCGGCCTACCAGATGCTTAGGAGATGGGAAAAACAGCACCATGGCCTGCTGAGGAGACATTTAACTCTTCCTTGGCAGGATTGGGGTGGTAGAATGATGGATGAGACAGGCACAGTCTCTAAGGGAGAAGATGACAGCATTTTACATAATTGGGATGATGGCTCTATAGATGGGACGACCACGACTCCCATGGACTGAGATGATGGACCAAATGGCCCTAAGCCAGGGACGGAAGCGCTGAGGCGATCTGGAAGGAGGAGGAGGTAGGGGGAAGACAGAGAGCAGGAATGCCGGAACAGCTGCTTGTTGCAGGACTGGGGCGGAGGAATTATGACAACAGCCTTGGGGGTGGGGGAGGATAATGGCCCTGGGAGGGAGGGGGACTGGGTGCAGGGACAGATTGACAGCCACCCTCCAAGTGCTTGCACACTCTCTAAAAGGGTACTTGAGGATCGTAAAACAACCAGTGGAGTCAAAGACAGTTTGCCTGATGCGGAACAACTCTGTGCAATATGGATTAACACAATCAATGGGCCGATGACGTGCTCAAGGAGCCGGGCACAGAGGCAGGAGGCTATATGAGCTGCCTTCCCGATCTCCTGCTATTCTAACTCTGATGACGCCGGCAGTTTTTTGGCCGGATGAAAGCTTAGTGATTCTTCTTAACCACAGGCTTGTTTATATTAAACAGGCTGGTTTATTGTATCCTGGTGTTCATTTTTTCTTTTATTTGTTAGCATAATGCCCAGGATTCACATTTTTAGTATTTTAAAAGACATATATATATGTAGCATTACCTCTTCAGAGGCCGCCAAAACCAGGCCCTCCCAGCCCCAGCCCCAGCCCCCTTTGACAAGCCCTGTAGTAGTGTTCTCTAAGGGTGGATAAGATGTCTCTTCCAGGCAGAGTCCATGCAGAATTAGTAGATAGCAGGCTCTTGTCGTCAAAAGGGGGGGCTTCGAGGAATGAAAGTAACCAGTCACAATAGTCAATGCTATGATGATATCCAACAGCCCAAGGCCGATAAAGCAGCAGAAATAAGAGATTCCTCAGCGGTCATTCAGAATCAAGTGGGAGGAAGGAAAACCCTGGATCCAGACAGTAGTAGAAACAGCAACAGTCAATGTGCTGTAGCAATAGCTCGTCCCCCAGGGCAACTCCCCCACAATGTCTTAAAACCTGTACCAGCAGCAATAGTCACAGTCCAAATAGTTTCCAGGCTTCACAGCACCAGTCTCTCCTCTCTCTTCTGTTGCTTCTCCTTCAGTCAGGTTTCAGCGTCAAACCCTCCCCTCCCCTTTATCTTTATTATTAAAATCTGAGGCTAAGAGCCTCTGCCAACTCCTCTCCACACAATCTCTCTCTTGCCTCCGTTTGAGATATCCTCCTTACGAAGGAAGCACTAAAACGACACTCCCTCTCTCCCACTCTAACCTCTGTTTAAAATATCCTCGTTATGAAGGAAACAAATAAAACTGACGAACTGCAACAGCCACCCCAGTCTCTCCTCTCTTTCTCTTTTCTATGTTCTCCTCCACCCACGCCGGCCACACCCAAAGGCAGCAGCAGCTGTCCCAATCTCTCCCTTCCCAACCAAGCTCCTGCAAGCACTCTCAGACAGCTTCGCTAGACACTCCCCCCACCTAAAAATTTCTTTGGTCCCCCAAAGAATAGGTAACTTTCCTACTCAGCGTCTATATTATCAGGAGCGGGCTTCACTCTTTCTCTACACTGTGTCCTAGTGCATCATATGTTAACCTCTTCACCGGGCGTATCACACGCCTCGGTCTCTGCACCTTAGGTTCAACAGTATCATGGGCACCGTCCTCTGGTGACTCCCCACCCCCGGATGTACCCGGGACTGACAACTCCGCCTCTGACAATGGCGATTGCCGACCCCGTAGAGTAGCTGGATCCACCTCCAGCCATTCCCCTGACTCTACAATATCTGGGGGTAACACTCCATCCTGTTCTGGCCATTCCCCAGATGGATCTCTAACCTCAACTCTCTGAGGGGTCCCCTCCTGTTCGCAAATTCTAGGCGTGGATTCCAAACCGTCGGACCCTGGCTGTTCTAACTCCACCTCGCCACCCACAGCCTGGGGCACACTCCCCATGTTCCCTGATAACCATAACCAATCCATACCCCCCTCTTCTTCTTCAGAATCTTCTACTTCCTTCTCTAGAGACGGGGCAGGTTTCGCCTTGGTTCCCACTCCCCTTCCCACTACACAGGGCTCATCTACGGGAACTGGCTGGGTAGCTCATACTGCCTCATGCAAAGGCAATAGATGGTTCCGGTGCCATGCTTTTGAAGGTCCTGTGCTCCCCTCCCGTCGTATTCAGTATACTGGCAACCCCGGCAGTTTGTCACTAACCACATACGACTGGGAGCCCCACCGGTTGGCCAATTTGTGCCTCCCAGCGGGGCCCAAATTTCTTAACAGCACTCGGTCCCCAAACTGTAAATCCTGGACCCTTACTCTCAGGTCATAATTCCTCTTGTTATGCCGCTCCTGGACCCCTGCGGCCTCTGTGGCTTTTTTGTGGGTCCCCTTTAAGCTCCTCCTCAACCTGTCCACATAATTACGGTGAGACTTAAAAGAGGTCTCGTCCATTGAAGTACCAAAAGCCAGGTCCACCAGCAGGCGAGCTTCCCTGCCAAACATTAGCCGGTACGAGGAATACCCGGTAACGTCACTTCTTGTGCTGTTATAGGCGTGCACCATGGTGGAGACATGTTGGGTCCAATGCTGTTTCTGCACTTCGGTGAGGGTTCCCAACATGTCCAAGAGAGTGCGGTTAAATCTCTCAGGCTGAGAATCGCCTTGCGGGTGGTACGGGGTGGTGCGGGACTTCCGAATACCCAACAAGCTCAGCAGTTGCTTAACCAGCCTACTTTCAAAATCCCTCCCCTGGTCAGAATGTATGCACTGAGGTAGCCCGTAGTCTACAAAGAATTTCTCCACTAATACTTTGGCCACCGTAACAGCGTGCTGATCTTTCATTGGGAAGGCCTGAGCATAACGAGTAAAGTGATCGGTCACGACCAACACATTTCCTTGTCCGCTGGCATCTGGTTCTAAGGAAAGGAAATCAATGCAGACCAAGTCCAAGGGCCCACGACTCTGTAAATGGCCCATTGGCGCAGTTCTAGATGGCAAAGTTTTTCTCTGGATACAACGCAGACAAGATCTACAATAATCCCTGATTTCCTTCTTCATACCAGGCCAGTAGAACAGTTCCACTACTACCGGTAAATTAAAAGTCTTTTCTGGCCCCAAGTGCCCATGCTCATCATGGAGCGCCGTCAGTACTGCTCCTCTATGTTTCTCTGGGAGCAAGAGTTGCCACTTTTCTTCGAGCCCATCCAAAAATCCCCTTTGATAGATTACTCCATCTCGAAACTGCAGGCGGTCCCACTCCTTGTGCAACACTCATGCTCTTAGAGCTCTTCCGACCAAACCACAGAGGGGATCTTCCACCTGGTCCCTCCACAGATCTTTCTTAGTCAGGGCAAACCTACTCTCCCCTCTGATCTGAATAGGATTGCAGTATAATTTGGGGGACACCTGCGATGGTAACCCCCACTGATTCAGCCCCAATTGCTCCCCTAGCTCGATGCTCAACCCCTCGATATAGCGCTTGGATACCATCAGGGGGCAATTGTACCCACTCCCTAATGCCTGCTCCTGGATCCTGGGGCCTCCTTGACAAAGCATCTGCATCGATGTTCCCCACACCTGGATGATATTTTAAACCAAACCTAAACCCAGATAGGGCAGCCAACCACCGATGCCCCGTGGCATTAAGTTTAGTAGTGGTGAGTAAATACGTAAGTGGATTATTGTCCGTTTTAACTTCAAACTCGGCCCCATACAAATAATCCCTCAACTTATCCACAACCGCCCACTTGAGTGCCAAAAACTCCAGTTTATGGGTGGGATAATTCTTTTCCCCAGGGGTTAAACCCCTACTGATATATGCAATGAGCTTTAAATGTTGATCATGCTCCTGATATAACACCCCCCCAAGGCCATCCCGACTGGCATCTACATGTAATTCGTACGGCCGATTGGGGTTGGCATAAGCTAAAACTGGGGTGTTTGTAAGCCTGTGCTTCAGCTGAACAAAAGCCTGTTCACAACGCTCAGTCCATTCTACCTGAATAGATTCTCATGACTTCCTGGGCCCCCTAGTGTTATGGATTTGATTCGAGCGACTCACTGTGTTATCTACCTCCTCATTTTTTAACAACTCATTATATATATATGTAGGTCTTTGGTTCTTCGGGTTTTCTCCCACGTAGAATTTGAAGTGTCTTGGCGACGTTTCGACGAAGTCTCATTCGTCATCTTCAGGCTGGTGCTTTTGGCTTCTGCTTCTAGGAGCAATGTGTGGTCGTAGCTGTTTCTTCCTTTTAACTGCCAGTGGGGGTTTGAACTGATTGGCTGGGAGCTTGGCTAGGTTCTGATTGGGTGGAGGTGTGTTCTGATTGGTTAGGGGCTTGGCTGTGCTCTGATTGGCTGGGGGGTTGGCTGTGTTCTGATTGGGTGGGGGAGTGTTCTGTTTGGGTGGGGGCTTTGTTGTGCTGGAGGGGTTCAAAGTGGCCAATGATGCAGCTGTGGTCTGGCTCCTGGTCTGTGGTCGTGCCTCATCATCGGTGTGGGTTTGGGTTTGCTTTTTGTGTGGATCTGTGGTGGTGGCAGCATCCTGTGTGGTTCTGGTGTCATTCTTTGTGTTAGGGATTCACCTGTCAATAAGGGCAGGTTTCCAAATGGCTGGTAGGCGGGAGGTATCATCTCGTTTGTTCATGCTGTGAGGGCGTTTTTCTATCTCGATGGCTTCTCTGATTATTCTGTTATTAAAGTGTTCAGTTTTGGCAATAGTTCTGGTCTTTTTGAAATCAATTTCATGTCCTGTGGCTTTAAGGTGTTGGACCAGGGAAGAAGTTGGTTCCTCTTTTTTGACTGAGTTTTTGTGTTCTTCAATGCATGCACTTATTCTTCTGTTGGTTTGTCCAATGTATGTAGTGGGGCAAGCAGTACATGGGATTTCATATACTCCTTGATTTTCTAACTCAATTTTGTCTTTGGGGTTTCTTAGGATGGTGGATATTTTTCTGTTTGTGCAGAATGCTGTCTTGATGTTATGTTTGTGCAGGATTTTGCTGATCTTGTCTGTGGTGCCTTTTATGTATGGGAGGAGGGCTTTGCCGTTTTCTTGTTCTCTGTCTTGGATTTTAGTGGGAGTTTCTTTTTGGATTAAGTTGGAAATCTTATTTCTTGGGAATCCGTTGGATGTTAGTACATTAGTGAGAGTGTGTAGTTCGGTTTTTAGGTGTTGTTCGTCAGCTAGGCATTTGGTTCTGGAGATGAGTGTCTTGGCTACGGAGTTGATCTGTGCTGGGTGGTGGTGTGAGAGTGCGTGCAGATAGCGGTTTGTGTGTGTTTTCTTCTGGTAGATGGTGTGTCCTAGGGAGCCATTGGATTTCTTGTAGACTAAGACATCCAGGAAGGGAAGTTGGTTATTAGCTTCTGTTTCCATGGTGAACTGTATTTTGGGGTGTAGGCTGTTGAGGTGTGTGAGGAAGTTGTCCAGTTTTTCTTTCCCATGTGGCCAGATTACGAAGGTGTCATCTACGTATCTGAGCCAGAGTTTGGGTTTGTGATCAGATTTTTCTAGAGCTTGGTTTTCAAAGTGTTCCATGTAGAGGTTTGCAATGACAGGTGAGAGAGGTGATCCCATGGGTGCTCCTTCAATTTGTTTGTATTTTTGTCCGTTATAGATGAAGTATGTGTTGGATAGACAGTGGTTGGTCAGATCTAGGATGTGTTTGGGGGGGTTATATTTGTTTTGGATAGCTGTTAAGGCTTCTTTGATTGGCACTTTAATAACAGAATAATCAGAGAAGCCATCGAGATAGAAAAACGCCCTCACAGCATGAACAAACGAGATGATACCTCCCGCCTACCAGCCATTTGGAAACCTGCCCTTATTGACAGGCAAATCCCTAACACAAAGAATGACACCAGAACCTGTCTGCATTGCGTGTGATGCATCCCCGTATGGTGTTGGGGCTGTGTTAAACCACTTAATGGCTGATGGGAGGCAGAAGCCCATCACGTATTACTCCAGGACCCTATCGTCTGCAGAGCGCAACTACGCGTAAATTGACAAGGAGGCTCTGGCCATTGTGGCCGGAGTTAAAAAGTTCCATGACTACTTGTATGGCCGCCAGTTCACAGTCTTCACAGACCACAAGCCACTCCTAGGGTTGTTCACCACAAACAAACAGACACCTCAGATTCTGTCTCCTCGAATGCTGAGGTGGTCTATTTTCCTCTCGGCCTACAGCTACAGGATGATTCACAAACCGGGCAAGGAAATGGGCCATGCAGACGGCCTGAGCAGGTTGCCCCTGCCACATGTGGAGCCAGATCCAGCTCCGGCTGCATGCATCCTGGCTATCCAGGATTTGCCAGAATCTCCCCTTCACGCTGGGGACATAGCTGCTGAGACAGCAGCTGACAAAACGCTGAGTCATGTGCTAAACTGGGTACACACAGGATGGCTGGACAAATGGCCAGGGCCAGAATTTCAGAGTTTCTTCATGAGAAAAGATGAGCTTTCAGCTCATAAGGGGTGCATCCTTTAGGGAAGTAGGGTCATAGTCCCGAGCTCTTTAAGACCCAGGGTCCTAGAGTCTCTGCACGAGGGTCATCCGGGAATAGTCTGGATGAAAGCACTTGCGAGGAGCTACCTTTGGTGGCCAGGGCTAGATAAAGCCATCGAGGCCCAAGTACATGGTTGCTACACATGCCAGCAATCCAGACCGGAGATGCCGCAAGCCCCTGTCCACCGATGGGAGGACACAGACACACCGTGTTCAAGAATCCACATCGATTTTGCCGGGCCCTTTCAGGGACAGCTCTTTAATAGTGGTAGATAGCCATTCTAAATGGTTAGAGGTCGCACCAGTCCCTACTATGACTACTGCCAGGACCATCCAGGAACTGCGCAGAATCTTTGTAACACACAGACTTCCAGACGTGTTAGTCTCAGACAATGGGGCTCAGTTTACTGCTTCTGAATTCCAGTCTTTCCTCAGGGCAAATCTAATATGGCACGCCATGTCGGCTCCCATGTTGGCCTCGAATGGCCAAGTGGAACGCATGGTCCGCACAACCAAGTAATCACTAAAACGGATTGTCACAGGGGATTGGCACCACAGACTGGCAGATTTTCTACTCTGCCAACGCACAACTCCCGCTACCACCACGGGCAGAAGCCCTGCCAAACTCAGATAGGGCCGTTTGATCACCAAGCTGGACAGGCTGCACCCCGACCGGGTTGCCTTGGACTCTGCTCAACCAAAGGCACCTTGGAATTTGCAAGTGGGTGACCGGGTTTGGACCCAGAATTACAGGCAAGGGGCTTTGTGGGTGGCAGCTGTGGTTGTTAAGGTGTCGGGACCACTCTCTTATGAGGTGGTCCTGGAAGATGGGCGAGTCATTCGCTGGCACATTGACCAGCTGCGTCAGAGGCTAGTGAACCAATCAATTCGCTCAGGCCTCTCAAGAGGGCCACACGCAAGGGCCATGCGACAGCGGCCCAACAGAGGAGCTTGCACGCTCCAACAGAACTCTTACTCAAGGAGACGGGGAAAAGGCCGTAGGAGAGCTTCCCCCGGACAGACAGTATCCACTGAACAGGACTGGCAAACTGCGCTGAGGGACAGCCCTGCAGACTTTGCTGCATGATTGGACTTTGGTTTGGGCCGACCTGGACTGGCCAGCCAAAGGGACCCGAGTCAACCTGACGTTACTGGACCTCAGAGTCCTGGTCTATCCAGCCGGGCAGGCGAGTGGGTAGACCGGGAGACCCCTGCAACCCCTAGACATTCAGAATGGTCAAGAAGGCTGCCTAAATATCTGCAGGACTATGTCCAGCAATTGAGAGTTTGAGCCATCTAGGGGGAAGGGGTGTAATGTATTGAACACAACTATTTTAAATCACTTGCTTAATGTCTGACCTACATTGCTGTATTGTTTAACAGTTGCTGTTACTGAAAGCCAGACTGGCTGTCTCCAAGCTGATAATGAGGTTTGGGGCTGGAAACTGTTACTTTAAACCTATTGGTTGCCACCTAGAGGCTAACTGTATAAATAGCTGTGCAGCAGCCTTTAGGGCTGCTTCTGTTCTGAGTTAATAAACTTGTTGCTGTTTCAACACTCTGCCTCATTCAATGCCTAAAGAACCGAAGATATAACAGTTATAGTATAGAATTCTTTTCAAAATGCCTTCCTAATATATGTGTAACTATCTAAGGCAGGGGTCCCCAACCCCAGGTCCATGGACTGGCACCGGACTGCAGCATGCCAGAAACTGGTCCACACAAACAAGCAAAGCCCCATCCATGGGATGCAGGCAGTACATGAAACCACGTCCCCTCCATTCCTCAGAAAAACCTCTCCACGGAACCGGTCCCTGGTGCTCAAAAGGTTGGGGACCTCTGATCTAAGGAATTCAGGATGTTGTCCATAGTTCCCACTTTTTTTTCTTCAATCTCCACCTTGCAAAGTTAACTACCTCTACATAACAGAATAACAGAGTTGGAAGGGACCTTGGTGGTCTTCTAGTCCAACCCCCTGCTGAGGCAGGAGACCATATGCCATTTCAGACAGATCATTGTCTTCTTAAAAACCTCCAGTGTTGGAGCATCCAACAACCTCTGGAGGCAAGTCATTCCACTGATTAATTGTTCTCACTGTCAGGAAATTTCTCCTTAGTTCTAGGTTGCTTTTCTCCTTGATTAGTTTCCATCCATTGCTTCTTGTCCTGCCTTACTTGCAAGCAAACTGGAGCAGCAAAGTATGATGCTGTTAATAAAGGGTGAGTTTTTTTTCCCAACTTCACAGATTTAAGCTCCTCAACTCCTATGCCTAAAGTGGGTAGAAATAAAGCAAGCTAAAGAAATCCTTTTCTGAATTTCAGCCCCTTCCTCTGCTGTGGCCATTGTAATGGCCTAGTAGTCTGTCTTGAACACATTTCCTATGCCCCCCTCCCTTTCCATTAGCAAACCTTTTACAGGTAGTCCTCAACTTACAACAGTTCATTTAGTGACCATTCAAAGTTACAACAGCACTGAAATTTGTGACGTACGATCATTTTTCACAGTTACAGCATCCCCATGATCATGTGATCAAAATTTAGGTGCTTTTATGAGGGAGGGAGGTTTTTGCTGTGTCCCGAGGTCATGTGATCACCGTTTGTGACCTTCTGACAAGGAAAGTCAATGGGGAAGCCAGAGTCACTTAATGGCAATGATTCACTTAACAACTGTGGCAAGAAACATCGTAAAATGAGGCAAAAACTTAAGAAATGTCTCACTTAACAACAACAATTTTGGGCTCAGCTGTGATCGTAACTCGAGGACTACTTGTACCTGGTTTCCCCTCCGTTGATCCCTCCTTATACTTGCCACCTGCCCACCTGCGGTGTGCAAAACAGCAGTTTTATTGTTCTTCCAGTTACTTGGGCTAGAAGGAGAAAGTGGCAGAATTCCAATTAATTTCTGGACAAAATAAAAGCTCAGTCTTTCACCATTCCACTTTTTAAAAAACAAAATATGTAACTTTTTTGCCATCCCTTTGAATTTTTTTCTTTCACCAGTGAAACAAAAGAGAAAAAAAGGCTCAGCGGAGGGCAGGGGATGTTTTGTCGCAATGCACAGTACCCAGTTAGAGTGGAGGAATTTGCTTACAATCCCCTGCCCTCTGCTGAGCCTTTTTTTCTCTTTTGTTTCACTGGTGAAAGAAAAAAAAAATCTGCATTTCTCATATTATAGGTAGCTTATTCACTGAGGTTGCAACTGGGGATAAGATAAGCATATTGATAACTTGAAAGGGAAGGGGGACTTCACCACTTTCCATTTACAAAACCACCTAGTCACTTGCAGAATTTCTGTCCTCACCCCAGAGGAGAGAGGAGGTGAAAATGGCAATTATTAATCTAATCAAAGAGTCTTGATTAGATTTGGAGGATAAAGTGATAGAAAATACTAAGATATCGGTAAGCTAATGATATCAAAATGGGAACCTGGCTTAGTCATAAAAATTCATTCGTCCTGCTGCACATCAAACTCCCCCTTTTTCCCCCTTCAAGGTTTGTTCTTTCATATTTTGAGAAAGGTTTTCTCTGCTTTAATAATTTATTAAGCTGTAAATGCCAATAGATGCAGCTGCTGTTTGGGAGATGAAGATTATAGAAACTGCAATGCGTTTTTTAAAAGTCACACCACTAAAAGACATGCAAGACCGTGGGGTTTATTAGCGTTTCATATGAGGTTGTGCAATGAGGTAATATGTAATTATTATAAGATGCTCTCCACTCAAGGATTTTTTTTTTGTTCAGCTTAGGTGCTGGTGTCTGATAATCTTAGGCAATGTCAGTAAAGCTAAAACATGTTAGGTCTGATCCTTGCTTGGGTAGAGTCTACAGTACTTAAACTATTTGTTTAGTGCAGGGGTAGACAACCTTGGCTCTTTTATGACTCGTGGACTTCAACTCCCAGAATTCCTGGGAGTTGAAGTCCACGAGTCATAAAAGAGCCAAGGTTGCCTACCCCATTGTCAGAAGTTACAATGGCATTGAAAAAAGTGACTTATGACCCGTTTTCACACAACCATTACAACAACCCCACGGTCACATGATCAAAATTTGGGCACTTGGCAAATTATGTATTTATGATGGCTACAGTTTCCTGGGGCCATGCAATCACCATTTGTAGCCTGCTTACGACAAGCAAAGTCAACAGATTCCAGAAACAGAAACAGAAACCAGATTCACTTAACGACCTCAGGATTCACTAAACAAGTGCAGTGATTCGCTTAACAACTGTGGCAAGAAAGGTCATAAAATGGGGAAAACTCGCTTAACAACAGCCTTGCTTAGCAATGGAAATTTTGGGCTTTATTGTGGTCATACTGTATAGGGAAAAATAAAGAAATGGGGACAAATTCTAGAAGGCAATTGCAAAACTATTGTTGCCAAATAAACTGCAGGTAGTCCTTGATTTATTACCATTTCTGTAGCAACCAAAGTTACAACAGCAGTGAAAAAGTGACTTATAACCAGTCGCTGCATGATCAAAATCCTGGCACTTGGCAACTGGCATCTATTTAGGACCATTGCAATGTCCTGGGATCACGTGATCACCATTTATGATCTGTCTAGCCAGCTTTCGACAGGCAGATTCAATTAATGTCGGTGATTCCCTGCAATGATTTGCTTAACAGCCATGGCAAAAAAAAAAAAGCACAATCAGGCACAACTTAATACAACTGCCTTGCTTAGCAGTGGAAATTCTTCTCCCAATTGTGGTTGTAAGTCAAGGATTGCTTGTATATACATATGTCCGTCCACCAGGAACTGAGCTTTGGTCTGAGGGAGATTTTCATCTTAATGCAATTGTGAGGAATAAACATTCAACTCCAAGGGTGTTGGAAAACAAGTTTTATTAAAGCTTTTGCAAAAGCGGTGGAACTCTTGGTAATGGCAAATCCCAGAGTCCACACTTGAATCAATTTTTGCATAGGTTATTATACCCTTTCCCGTACATCACGCCACATCCTTCCAAAGTGAGCCCAGTTGATAGGCCCACCAGGGCCACATGCTTTCCGACCGCCTAGCAACCATTACCAGACCCTCCAATTATTAGATCAAATGCCCCTTTTGTTCCTGTCTTATCTTCACTCCCTTTTCTGTGACATGATTTGTAACATCCTGCTAACTCGGGGTATAGCCTTCTTATCTGCAAGGTGAACTGTTCTGTTCTGTGCGTTGATAAGGCATTGAGACAAGGCAGGTGTAACAACAGTTGCTTCTTTATTCAACTTCAACAGAACCAACACAAAATGGCGCGGATCCCTTTTATACCCTTTTGCAGGGATAGCGTCAGCCAATAAGTGCAACATATTTTCCCGCTTTGCACATGCACAATAGGCTGGAGACAGCCTGTCTGGCCTGGGCAGCCACGTGGTCTGCCCGAGTCTCTCTGCAGCTTCCTGCACCTGCTCTGTCAATCACAGGCCCAGGACATAACACCCCTCCCTCTTAGTTCAAAAAACATACACTACTACTATTTAACTACCACAAGGTTACCCTTTTGAGCATGTTCTTATTTCTAGGGAACCCTTAGGTCTGCCAGCTTACTGACAGGAACCTTACATAATCTTGTAAGAACTTTGGAGGGCCTCTGACCCGCTCCGAGCGTCTCGAAGCTGCGGCAAGTGCCCAGTCTGCAAGCTCGCCTGCCAGGCTCGGCAGACCGGGACTTTGAGGCCCAATTGATACAGGTGAACCTGCATCTTGCTGACTGGCCTGGTCCGGTAAGCCCAACCCTTTGTCCATTTGACTTCGGCTGGCTCTTTCCGGAAAGCCCAGACCAGAGTTCCTTGGTGGGGTGGAATTCCCCAGGTCAGCGAGAGACCCCTGTTGGGAGCATTGTCCCATAGGCACAAGGCCAGCAGTAGGAGTGGCATGAAAAACCGGTTGCGTGCAATGTCCCATGGACCCAGTGCCAGAGTCAGGAGCTGCCTCGTTGGCAAAACCCCTATTTGAAGAGTGCAAACCCCCGCTTTCACAGAGAGACTGAGATCCATGATTGTGGTCCTCCTCCCCGAGAGCAGAGTCAGGAGCTGATGACTAGGTAGCCTCCATCGCAACTGGTCAATGTGCCGATGCAGCACGCGACCATCTTCCAAGGCCACTTTGTATGACAGTGGCCCAGTGACCTTGCAGACCACTGCTGTCACCCAGAGATGTCCAGGTCCATAGTTCCTTGCCCAAACTGGATTGCCCACCTGTACTCTCCTCGGTGCCCGCGGCTATGACACCTGTGAAGCCACCCGGTCTGGGTGCAACCTGTCCAGTTTGGTAATGAGACGGCAACCCCAGCGGAGTTCAGCTGGGTTTTTCCCAGTAGCTGTGCAAGGTGTGGTGCGGTGGCAAAGGAGAAAATCAGCTAACCTGTGACGCCAGCTCCCGTGAGTGAGCCTCTTCAAGGCGTCTTTGGTTGTGCGCACCATGTGCTCAGCTTGGCCGTTGGAAGCCGGATGAAAGGGTGCCGAAGTAGCATGACAAATCATGTTGGCTTGCAGGAAAGCCTGGAACTCCGAAAAGGTGAATTGAGGCCTGTTGTCAGAGATAAGGACATCTGGCAGCCCATGACAGGCAAAGATCCCTCTCAGCACCTGGACGGTCCTGGCAGTAGTCGTGGTGGACACTGGAACGACCTCTAGCCATTTAGAGTGACTGTCCACAACAATGAGGAAGAATTGCCCCTGAAAGGGGCCAGCGTAGTCGATATGAACCCTCGACCAAGGAGCATGTGTGTCCTCTCACCTGTGTACAGGAGCCTGTGGCATTTCAGGCCTGGACTGTTGGCAAACGTGGCACCCCTGGACCTGGGTCTCAATCTCCTTATCAAGCCCAGGCCACCAGAGATAGCTGCGCGCAAGTGCCTTCATCCGGACTATTCCCGGATGTCCCTCATGCAGAGACTGCAAGACTCTAGTCCTCAATGAGGTTGGGATCACTACCCTGATACCCCACAGGACACAACCCTTAAAGGTGGATAGCTCATGCTTCCTCTTCCAGAAACTCTGGAACTCTGTGCCAGGACATGTGTCCGGCCATCCTGACAGTACCCATGTCAACACGCGTGTTAACATGTGATCAGTGGCTGTTTCTGCAGCCACATCCCCTGCATTGAGGGGAGACTCAGGCAAATCCTGGATAGCCAGGATGTGGTTAGCTGGAGCAGGATCTGATTCTACAAGCTGTAGAGGCAACCTACTAAGGCCATCTGCATGGCCCATTTCTTTGCCTGGTTTGTGAACCAGGGAGTAGTCATACGCAGAAAGGAAAATTGACCACCTCAACATTCTAGGAGAAATTATGTGTGGGGTTTGCTTGTTTGTTGTAATTACGCTCAGCAGAAGACAGAGTCCTTGAAGAGTATGCTACAGGAACTTGTGTTCCATCAGCCTTGAAGTGACTTAAGACAGCCCCGATCCCATAAGGGGATGCATCGCAGGCTATACACTGAAATGAGCGAGAACAGCATTTGAAGACAACAATGCCTTGACCTCAGCAAAACTCCTTTCGTGGACTTGTGTCCACTTCCATGGAGCCTGTTTGTCCAAGAGCCGGTGTAACGGCTCTGCCACTGCAACCTTGGGTAAGGGAGGAAGGAATGGTAAAAATTTAGAAGCCCAAGGAAGGCTTGAAGCTCGCTCTTTGACTTGGGACTTGAGGCCTGCTGAATCGCTTTGAGCTTAGATTCAGCAGGATGGATGCCTTCGGAATCTATGTGAAACCCCAGGAATTCTGTGGAAGTTACTCCAATTTTGCATTTTTCTTGCTTAAACTTCAGCCCCACTTCACGGAAACGCAGCAAAACGGACCGAAGCCTTTCAGCCAGGTTTTCGAGTGATTCCCCTGCGATGAGGACATCATCGAAATATGGGCAAACTCCCTGAATGTTACAGAGTGTTCGCTCCATCACGCTTTGGAAAATGCCAGGGGCTACGTTAACCCCGAACTGCAGTCTTATGACTTTGAAAGCTCTCCGGTGCGTTACAATCGTCTGGGCCTCTGCTGTTGCATCATCAACCAGTAGCTATTGATAGGCCTGAGCCAAATCGAGTTTGGCAAAAACTCGTTCTCCTTTAAGTGAGGCCAAAATGTGGCTCACCACAGGCACCGGATAAGAGTGCTGCTGTAACGCTTTGTTTAGCGTGCATTTATAGTCAGCACAAATGCAGACTTCCCCGTTGGCCTTGAGTGGCGTGACTATGGGTGTTTCCCATGGACTGCTATCCACAGGTTCCAAAATACCTTGCTGTAGCAGTTTATCCAGCTCGGCATTAATTTTTCGCTTAAGTGCAAAAGGCACCCGACGAGGCTTAATCCTAATCGGTGCAATGGAGGGATCTAACCGTAAAGCAATTGGAGGCCCCTTGTACGACCCCAGTTCTGGGCTGAACACATCAGCAAACTCCTTGCAAACTCCTGCAAGACATGCGGTTTGCAAACTGTGTAGCCCAGTCACTTGGATTCCAAGTGCCTCGAACCAATCGAGTCCAATTAGACCTGTGCGGTCACCCTCAACCACAACAACATCCAAAAACCCTTCAAAATTCCTACGCTGCACTCTGAGCATAGCCTCCCCTTTCACACTGACTCGGGAATTCTGGAAGTCTGTTAGGATAAGATTCGACGGCCTGAGTTTAACCCTCTGGCCGCTTCTACAGCAGATCTGCTTGAGGGTGTTATGGGAAATGATTGACAGAGCTGAACCCGTGTCCAGCTCCATCGTTAAGGGGACCCCCTGCAATTTGACATCAATATGCAGCTTTTTCTTCAATGGCCGGTGGGCCCCTGTTCTCAAAACACTCCTGCGGGACGTGCAGAAACCCACCCTATTCTGGCTGGGGACCCTGATACCTTTCCAAGGCAATTCTTCTGATGGACGGTCTTTCTTGCGACCCAAACAGAAGGAGGCTATGTGGCCTTGCAGGCCACACGCCCGTCAAGTAGCAGAGTGAAAACAGCAGTTGGAGCACTTGTGGCGTCCTCCACATCCAAAACACCAAGGGAATAGAACTGCCTTGTCAGACCCCTTGTCAGCTCGCTCTAGGGGCCTTCGCTCTGCTGGCTGCTGCAGACGGTCGACCTCATTTTCGGAATCCAGTTCGGATACCTCTCGAGCAACCTCTTGATGGATTGAGCCTGAACTTGTAGGGTTCTTGGAAAGCCGCAAGGCCTTAACAGCTCCTCCCGCTGCTTTGTCGGCCGTGATCTCCCTTAGCGCATCCTGGAAGGAAACGTCTTCCCTTGCAAAGATCTTTTGCTGCAGCTCTCGGCTCCTCAAGCCACAAACTAGCCGATCATGCAGCCGTTCTTCTAAGTCTTTGAACTCACAGGGCCGTGCAGCTTGTCGCAGAGCAGCAATATAGTCCGCAGCAGACTCTCCTGGACATTGGTCCCACTGCTCAAATGTATGACGCCGTGCAATCACCGATAGCTTCGGTTCAAAATGTTCCTTTAACATTTTCTTAAGTTCAGTATAAGCGATGGATTCCAGAGGTGCTGGGGCAACCAGTTTTTCAGCAATATCAAATGTCTCTTGCCCACAGACACAAAGTAACGTTGCAGCTTTGAGCCCGTCCTCCCGAACTTGGTTTACCCAAAAGTAGTTTTCTACTCTGGCAACGTATGAACTCCAACGTTCAGGGTGCGCTGTATCAAATTCGGACAAACGCCCTATCTTAGCCATCGTTCCTCCTTGGTGGCCTCGTCAACGCCTCGTGCTGCTCAGGCTTGCGAAGGGGTTCCAGGGTGAATCTTGCCGAGCTCTCCTCCAGCGTTTTCGTACTGGCAGGCAGAGTTGCACAAATCGGAACGCCGAACTTCCAAGCACTTCGGCCTCCCGTGGTGAGTCAGCCCAGTATTCTTTTGTTGTTGTTTCCTTGCAGCACGATCCCACCTTCATCGCCAATGTTCTGTTCTGTGCGTTGGTAAGGCATTGAGACGAGGCAGGTGTAACAGCAGTTGCTTCTTTATTCAACTTCAACAGAACCAACACAAAATGGCGCAGATCCCTTTTATACCCTTTTGCAGGGTTAGCGTCAGCCAATAAATGCAACGTATTTTCCCGCTTTGCGCATGCGGTCTGCCCAGGTCTCTCTGCAGCTTCCTGCACCTGCTCTGTCAATCACAGGCCCAGGACATAACATGAACTGTTACCCAAACTGGATAATTGCAGTTATAAAAGATTTCCCTTATTTTTCTATAAGAATGCCTGCTTTGCATCTAGAAGCTATGTGTGTAACACAGTTCATGCTTCGCTTAAACATGGCTGCACTTTGGTTCATAATTATACTTTAAAATACTAACTCTAAGCAGTTTTTATAAAGAATAAGCCTTATATAAAATGAATAATATGTTATTCATAAGCTATATGTTATTCATAAGCTATATGTTATTCTATAATAGTGTGCACTATTCTAAAAGTATCCTTTAAGTCAGTATATATATATAATTCCTCTCTATTCCTTCAGCTTATTATATCTCCTTTCCTAAATGTATCTTAGCTAAGTGCCTCTGTATACCTATTCCTTTAACAGAAATGGAAAATTACAACATGTACATTTCTTGTGTACCTCACACAATGTGTTTAAGTATTTCACACTGCAGTGGTCTTCACAACAATCCTGTAAAGTTTGTTTGATGACTTCCTCTTCTGAAGCTGAGAATGGATTACCTGAGATCACTGTATTTCCATAAGCTTTAATGGTGCAACCACTGATTTCACAGAACATTGCTTTTCTTTTCTAAAAATAAAGTGTTCCTTTGAAAACAAATTTCACCATATCATGATTATGCAAAAAAAGCATATCATATAGAAATTACGTTGCTTGGAGAAGAGGTGTGCAAACCAGTCTAGCTAAAAAGCACCAGGCTAGGAAAATAGATTATGACCCTTTGTGTCATTCTATCTAGGAAATTATTACAGTGCAAGCAAACCACCAGTTAAGCAGCAAAAACATGAGTTTTCCCAGCAGGAAGACACTCTGAATTAAAATTTCTTCCTGGTCCTCCTATGGATGGTTTTATTTAGCATCCATAAACGTTGTTGCACCTGCAGAAGCTTAAAGCTACACACAGTCTGGGAATGAAGCTGGACAACTAATACAATGCAGTGACCGAATGAACCCTGGGCCTGCCTGCCAGGATGGAGGGGCACTAAGGAAAAATGTGGGTGGATGTTTGCACTTCTGATTTTCCTTCTGCTCTTCAGAGCTGAGTAGCTTCTAGGCAGAGACCCTGCCAGGCCTAGAGAGTGTGTCATTCATCAGCAGGAAATGGGGCCGTGCTCTCGGAACAATGCGCTGACCTGGGAGAGGTCTATGAACAGAGCGATAAGCTCTGGCTGTTTATAAAAGGGCACCGAGATGGCAGAGATTGCGCCAGCCCCAGAGGGGATTGTGCAAGGCTATGCGTGTAGCCCAGGATTGGGAGGAGGGAATTTTCCTTTCCTCTTGGGATCTTACCTTCACTGGAAGGTTCGGGCCAATTTCTAGCCCAAAGGTAGAAGTCTATTTTCCAAAGCACCAGCCACAGGGCTCAGCCTGGATGGTGCTACTTTGGACTGACAAGACATTTATGGGAGCAAATGCACTGGTGCTTCAGTCTGTACAAACGGCCCCTTATGCAAGAAAACATAAAGCAATGCAATTAAAAGGAGTGGGGAGGGGAGGGGAGGAGGACAGTTGAGGCTAATTTGCCCAACCCCTTTCACTAGAGATAGTCCTCAAATTACGACCAAAACTGAACCCAAAATTTCTGTTGTTAGGAAGACAGTTGTTAAGTGAATTCTGCCCCATTTTACACCCTTTCTTGCCACAGTTGTGAAGGGATTCACTGCAGTTGTTAGAAACATGATTATTGAGTGAATCTGGCTTCCCCATTAACTTTGCTTGTGACAAGATCGCATGACCCCAGAGCGATCTCATGACCCCAGGGCACTGCAACCATCATAAATATTTGCCACTTGCCTAGCGTCCAAATTTTGGTCACGTGTGGTTTCTGCAATGGTTGGGTAAAAATGGTCATAAGTCACTTTTCTTAGTACTGTTGTAAGTTCAAGTGGTCACTAAACAAATGGTTGTAAGTCGAGGACTAGGTATATATTTTTCATAACTCTCATGAAAATCGTGCCTGTACACTTCTTCATAGCTTGCCTTTTGTTTTTAAAGTTGTCATCTTTCTCTTTTTGAGGATCTTATCATCTCCAGCCAACCACCACATTCTCCATCTTTCTCTTTATTGCATCCTATTCACTCTTCTTTTGGCTGGGGGATTCTGGGAGTTGAAGTCCACACAGTTTTAACTTGTCAAGATTCAGAAACATTGCTCTAGTTTTTTCACCATTTCTGTATAACTTGCAATCACTCATTCCATTTTCCCTGTCAAATACAATACCTTGGTCTTTAATTCATTAACTGCTAGAGCCACACTCTTTGTTTCATTCTGCAGTCTATCTAACATTTGCTGCAAATCTTTGAGTTTTCAACCAACAACACAGCATCATTTGCGAATAAAAGTAGAGATATTTTTCCCCAAAAGGACATCTTTAATAATCACAAACAATCCTTAAATTTTTATTCATAAGCATTCATGAGTGTGAAGTTTATCTAATCATCTTCCCTTTTTGGGAAATGATATTTCCATCATTGCAATGGAAAAAGAGGAAGGAACAGGTTACTGAGAATGGCATACATATATGTTTGAGCATAAGACGCATAAATACATATTTGCAGTGCCTTGAAACAGAAGTTACCCCAAAAGGACCTTAACAAAATATGCACTAATATGTAAATCTTTTTTGACACAATGGCAAAAGAAAAACTTACATTTTGCCTCATATGTATAGGTAGTCCTCGTTTAGCAACCACAACTGGGTGTTTAGCAAAATGGTTGCTAAATGAAGCTGTGACTGTGCTGATGATCTTCTACTTTTCTTTGTTTTATAGACCTGCAAAAGAGGTCTGTAAATAAGAGAATAGCAAAATTACTTTCTCATCACCATCGTAACTGCAAACAGTCCCTAAACAAGGCAGTTGCTAAACAAAGACTACCTGTATTTCATTTTGTGCTAAAAAGTTGTTTTTATAGAGTATGTTCCCAGGTATAAGGGCCTCCTATCCACTCAGTCTTTGGGCATGTGAAACTAGAATGCTTTTATGTTTATTTTGAATACATTCATTTGAATGTATTTATACTTCCATTTTTTTTCTTGTACACCTTTTGATTCCTTCTTCTTTTCTTCCCTTGATTTTGTTGTTGCTTTTGTTTAATCTAAAAGAAAATTAGAAAGGTGGGAACAAATTCTGAAAGTAATCAATTAGTTCGAAATGAGCTTTGCCCAATGAGGCCAAATGAGATTTTGTCCTAGGTTAACTCTCCTGGGTCTGGTTCTGGATTTGGTCCCAGATCTTCAGATAACTGGTTTCTTTGCTTCCGTTTCACCTGTTAGGACGGTCCAGCTGCCACAGCGCTTCCTTCTCCTGTATTGCTGCCAGATGCAACTGACGGTCGCTCTAAGAAGCCTGGTAGCCAGCAGGACTCCGCCTATGACAGTCAGGATGGTGTCAGAAAAACTACCAGCACAAGTGACGCTCGTAGTTACTAGGCCAATGATGCTGGCCAGCACCGCAAAAGGAAGCAGGCAGTTGTAGCAGGAGTTTTCTATGCTGCCGGTGGTAGTGCTTATGAGACGGGGATCCAGCTGGGATTTGGTGCACTCCAGAGAAACCTCTTCCCGTTCCATGTTCACCATTACACGGTCGTAAGGCAAAGTGGATGGCAGAGCCATGACGGTTACAAATCTATGGAGGAAAACAGAAGGGAGGACTTAGGCTGGTCTACGGCCATAATAAAGAATTGATTTGAGAAAGGAGGCCAGATTTTTTTTACCAAGAGAAAGAAATACAGATGGTCCTTGAATTATGGCTACAATTGGAACTAGAATTTCTGTTGCCAAGTAAGGCGGTTGTTAAGTGAATCTCACCCACTTTTATTACCTTTTTTGCCATTATTGTTAAGTGAATCACACAGTTGTTAAGCTTCCCCCACTGACTTTGCTCATCGGAAGCCAGTTGGGAAGCAAGTGGTGATCATATGATGCTGGGATGCTGCAACCATTGTAAATACATCCTGGTTGCGGGGGGGGGTGGAGCCAGCTGTCAGAGTGGGCGGCGGTGTGAATGGTTTCTCCGGCACCACCAAATGCTCGTCCTAGGTCCGTGGGGCTCATCCGAGCCGAAAGAAGCCTTATGGGGGCGTCGGAAGGTGGGGGCGATCTGCTGCTATGCTGTCGGTGGCAACTGGCGAAGGGTGGCAGATAAACCCGGTACCGAGCGGATCAGGAAGAAGACGGCCAAAAATGGCCGCTGAAGCTGACAGTTGGACAGAGTAAGCGAGGAAATAGCAGAACAATGGTAAATTGGATTTGACTAAATTGACTTTCACAAAACTTTGTGAGCAGTTTATGGTAGACGGATCAAAAGAGAAAGCGGAAAGGGGAAGCCTGGAAAGAGAGAAGCTGAAGGGGTGGAAAGACAGCGGCGAGTGAAAGTGGCAGGAAGAATGATGTGGAGGAGCCAGGCTGCAATGATCAAAGACTTGGCGCTTTAAAAGCCACACAAAAGGACAGGAATTAACTTTCATTTAAGCTAAGAACCTTGTCTTATGCCCTCGGGCTTTGCTTTTGTCCGCTGAGTGGATTGGCCCGCAGAAAAGGTCTGATCTCTTTCTTTTAGAGTTTTCTTTCCTCTCCCCAGAAAGAGATAGAGATTGCAGGATAGAAGGAACTGGATTGACATAGAGACTGATAACTTTGGAAAGCGTTGCTGAGAACCGTATGGTGTGAGACAGAAGAAAGAAGAAAAGAGAAAGGACATTAAAGAGAGACTGAAGGGTTTATTGGAATATATATATATATATATATATATATATATATATATATATATATATATATATATATATATATATATATATATATATATATATATATATATATATATATATATATATATATATATATATATATATATATATATATATATATATATATATATATAGTTTAAAATTGTTGACAAAGAAATAAGGGAATTTCTGATATAGCTATATCAGAAATTCCCTTATTTCTTTGTCAACAATTTTAAACAACATATATATATTTGTGCTTGCAAGATGGCTCTGGGTTGAGCTGAAACAAGCAAAAGGAAAGAATGATTCCTTCCTCCCATATTTGGGTTTACAGGGTGCAATCTAAAAAAAAATAAAATAAACACTTGACACACACACACACACACACACACACACACACACACACACACATATATATATATGTTTTCTGAGGTTTTCGCGGGTGTCTGTATGCAGGTCTTTGGTTCTTCGGGTTTTCTCCCACGTAGAATTTGAAGTGTCTTGGCAACGTTTCGATGAAATCTCATTCATCATCGTCAGGCTGGTGCTTTTGGCTTCTGCTACTAGGAGCAATGTGTGGTCTAAGCTGTTTTTTCCTTTTAACTGCCAGTGGGGGTTTGAACTGATTGGCTGGGAGCTTGGCTATGTTCTGATTGGTTAGGGGCTTGGCTGTGCTCTGATTGGCTGGGGGGTTGGCTGTGTTCTGATTGGCTGGGGGAGTGTTCTGTTTGGGTGGGGGCTTTGTTGTGCTGGAGAGGTTCAAAGTGGCTAATGTTGCAGCTCTGGTCTGGCTCCTGGTCTGTGGTCTTGCCTCATCATTGGTGTGGGTTTGGGTTTGCTTTTTGCGTGGCTGTGTGGAGGTGGCATCCTGTGTGTTTCTGGTGTCAATCTTAGAGTTAGGAATACGTTTTTCAATAAGGGCGGGTTTCCAAATGGCTGGTAGGCGGGAGGTATCATCTCGTTTGTTCATGCTGTGGGGGCGTTTTTCTATCTCGATGGCTTCTCTGATTATTCTGTTATTAAAATGTTCAGTTTTGGCAATTGTTCTGGTCTTTTTGAAATCAATTTCATGTCCTGTGGCTTTAAGGTGTTGGACCAGGGAAGAAGTTGGTTCCTCTCTTTTGATTGAGTTTTTGTGTTCTTCAATGCGTGCATTTATCCTCCTGTTGGTTTGTCCAATGTATGTAGTGGGGCAAGCAGTACATGGGATTTCATATACTCCTTGATTTTCTAACTCAATTTTGTCTTTAGGGTTTCTTAGGATGGTGGATATTTTTCTGTTTGTGCAGAATGCTGTTTTGATATTATATTTGTGCAGGACTTTGCTGATTTTGTCTGTGGTGCCTTTTATGTATGGGAGGAGGGCTTTGCCGTTTTCTTGTTCTCTGTCATGGATTTTGGTGGGAGTTTCTTTTTGGATTAAGTTGGAAATCTTATTTCTTGGGAATCCATTGGATGTTAGTACATTAGTGAGAGTGTGTAGTTCGGTTTTTAGGTGTTGTTCGTCAGCTAGGCATTTGGTTCTGGAGATGAGTGTCTTGGCTACGGAGTTGATCTGTGCTGGGTGGTGGTGTGAGCGTGCGTGCAGATAGCGGTTTGTGTGTGTTTTCTTCTGGTAGATGGTGTGTCCTA